>VXAA01005828.1:194569-277200 GCA_013399115.1 Anseranas semipalmata
AAAAAAACTTCTAAGAATGTGAATAGTCTTTAGTAATTGTCCAGGGAATAAATAATGTGTTGTTTTGTTTTGTTTTGTTTTGTGAATTCAGTTTCTTCTGGTCTAACAAATCCTGATGCATTGGAGATATGTTCCTCCCTTTATGGACATGTAGACTTGAGTACAGTTAATGACATCATTAGTGGCATTTATCAAAGGTTTTTTTTTTTTTTTTTTTTCTGTCAGAAGAAGTTTTCACAGATTGCATTTTCTTCTATACCAACAACAAACTACTAGCAATGAAACGTAGTGCTGTTTCAAAGAGGAATTGTTATCTTGTATATTGTAATATATCTTGTACTTGTATATCTAGTTATGTGTAAGTTTCCACATTTCATTCCCCTTGACTTGCAAACATCTAACTTCTATTGAATGTGGTGATGCAGACAGTAAGCTCAACTAATTCTAGAGATGTCAGTGGAAGCTCCTCCATGTTAATATGCACTGAAAACCTCCCAGTAACCCCAGATTCCTGGTGGGATCTCTCACAGGGCTCCCAGGCCTGAAACAATGACCCAAAACTAACCCCTGCTCCTTCTGAGAAAGAAAGGTGAACTTTAAGAACATACACACTACAATTAACAAGGGGAAAACACAGTACATAGCTAAACAGACCAAGGCCACCTGGACTAAACTATGTCTACATATAGCATTAATCTTTGCATCCCCAGTCCAACTGTGCAATAAAAGTGCAGCTGGTGCATGCTAAGTGGCACAAAGGAGAGGACAGAGTGTGGGGGCGATGCTGTGCTGTTCTCAGCAAGGTCTTGGCATGCAATTTATTCCTGGAGGCTTTTAATTTATCTGTGCGGAAACCATCATTCTAAGCCAATTCTTTCTCTTGAGTTTTTAGGATAAAGATTTCCAGAGACTGGTAAGCAATCTTGCTCATGCAAATGGCAGGAGAGGGGAATGAGTATCTCCATGCCTATTTCCAACCAAAACAAGCCAGAAGCACATGTTCACAATGTTTCCAAAACTGCCCACCAGAAGCAACCCAGACACCTCCTGAAACTGACAGTCCTGACCAAATTCAGTCCTGAACATCTCAAAAATAAATAAGTAAAGAAATAAAATAAGACTACAGAATTGAGGTCAATGCCATACAGAGGTCCCACGGGAGTTGTGATGGTAATGAGAATATCATCTGTACTACTTCAAGAGCCAAAATGTCTCAACAATTGTGGTTTTTGCTTGTAGGGGGAGATAGCTTTTCACCACTGTCATCTACTCGTCACTGCAAGTGTTGTTACCACAGTCAGAAAATGCAGAGGGCCGTTTGGCTATTTGTGTTACACCAGTAAGGAGCAAGTTTCAGTGATACCATCTGCTCCATCTTCAACTTTTTGCTTTGTCCTATTCTTTAAAATTTGAGGGGGAAAAGGACAGGAGGGAAAAAAATAGGTAAAAAAAAAAAAAAAAAGGAAACAACAACTGGGTTCCATGGACACCACAAATGGAGGCTGACTCTATGAAAACATGCTCAGGATCAATAAACTACGAGGTGAGAAAGTACTGGATTTGAATTCAGGAGAACAAACATAATATCTAATTCAGATTCTGTTTTGGAGGAATGCTTTTGATAAAGCCACACTCTGATCAGCCAGATCTGCTGTCCATCCAGGTGAGAGAAGTAGCACATGCAAATAATTCTTTATATCCCACAGAAGTACTTCCATGCTTTATCCCTGCCATGAATCCTTTGTTTCTTTCCTTAATCTTGCACCCCTGCACTCTGTTCCTCGCTGCTGATGACACACCACCACTCGTTCATCCCCATGTCCACATGTAGACTGCCTGACAATTTCCTTTCCTGGGGACAAGTTCTGAATTATACTTGTCCTGTGTGCGGGCAGTGTACCCCCTTGTCAACTTTGCCATTTTACTTGAAATGCTGGCAGCTTAAGTCTGACCATTCTGTCAATCTGGTACAAATGTCCTGTATGTAAAGTAAGGAAGAAATAAAAAATTTAAAAACGCATCCCTCTAAAATGCCTTAATGTTGCATCAACTCTGGTTTGTTCATTTATCTAGGAGCTATTCCTAATGAAGACAGAAACAGATGTTTATGTACCTTAAAAGCTATGATTACAAAGTGCTGTATCACTGCTTCACCAGTTTATGCAAGAAAGTATTTTGCATTGGGAGCACGTGTCTTCAGAAGGGACACAGCTGACACATTTCGCATACCTGAATTCAAAATTAAATTGATATTTTATTAAGTCTTTACACACTTAAAATTCTTAAAGCTTCTGTGTACATGCTGTTGGTGCAGATGGCAAAGCAGAGCACCAATCTCTGTGGAAGTGAGGTTTGATGGAGAAGCAAGGTAGATGAGACTGAAAAAGTACTGTGTTATCTCCCCTTTTGTGCTTGATTCTGCCAGAGAAGAGAATCAGACAACAAAGGATATAATATAAGGATATAAGATGAAAGGACACAGGAATGAAGGGGTATGAAGGTGAAATCCTAGCACAAAGTTATCAACATATGGCATTTGTAAAAACCACTTCGAAGTGGCATGGTGCAAAACAGCCAGGTGTTTCCTTTTGTTTACTGGAAAACTATTTGTGTGTTTCTGAAGTAAATTAGTAGAAATTGGATGAAATTTAATAACAGAAAGTGCAAGTCTAGGCACATAAATAACAGGAATTTGTGGATATGCAGAGAAGTCTGAGAGTAGGAAGTAGCCAAGGGAGGAGAAGACCTCAGTGATAGAGCTCTGAAAAATGTGAGTGGGATGTTAAGAAGTGCCAGTTTCCATCAAGGACATCAGTGAAACATCCCGGACATCTACAGCACTCTGTAATATATTGGTTGTGTATCTTTGGGAAAGAGAAAACTGAACTGCAGAAAAGGGGGATTAAATTAGTCAGGGAAATAGCATAGAAGGGAGACTGAAGGAGCAGGGCAGGCTTGTTCTGTGTGTGGCCTTTTGCCTCTGTAAATGAGGGCTGATCAGGGCCAGAATCATTCCTTATAAATAACTGCATGTGTAAATACCTGGGAGAGAGAAAAACTGTTCAAGACAAAAATGCAGAAAAAGAAGTGCATTTATTTCCACTGTGCAGGAGCACTTTTACATCAGAAATTAGATGTTTCTAACTATTAAAGCAGCAAGCCTCCAGAATAGAAACACATGTCAGGGGAAACGACATGACACAGCAAAAGGATTTTAAACAGTGCTTGTTTACTTTTAAGAAGTCATTGTATGATGCAATTGGTGGCAATATTTGGAGGCTGGACTTATGAGCCCTGAAGGGATATCTGGATCAGAAATGCTTCTGTCACCCACTGTTCCCTGTTCAAAGGTTTTTGAATCGGAGTTTTTTCCACAGAGTGCCTTTCAGGTTCCTGCCTGTTAAGCCATCATTTTGTTTTCTTTGTCCTCACCTCACCTCCCTGCCTCGAATCTCCTTTGCACCTCTGTTCTCTTTCCAGTCTTCCTCTTGAGGTTTTAGGCCATGGGGGTACATAGTTACATCAGCATACATAAATAAGTCAGATGCAAACTTCTACACCTCTGTCCTCTGCAAAATCTGTTCAAATTTTCATGGATGGCACAGGCATAAGACTGTGGTTTTGACACTCACGTTATTAAAATATGCTTTGCAATGCTGCCATAAAATTAATTGGTACAATACTGTTAAAATACTGTCTCACGGCAAAATTGTCATCTCTATGTATCATGGTTTCTTATATCAGCAGTAAATACATCTTAGGTTTATCCTAGACATGAATTTTTGAGCTGTACAGGACACTGCTGAATCTGCTATACTCTGCAGGCTAGGGGCAGGAACTTCTGCTGTAAGATTATTTAAATTTATACTCCAAGCATTTTCTATCTTTGAGCTCAAGCTCATGTGGATAGGAAAGAGTGGCAAAATGAAACACTGCTAATTTGTGGGGCAATTTCTTTTCTTCAGGTGTTTTCTCTTCAAAAGTAGTCTGATTAACTGCAACATGATTTTACCTCATCTGACTGTGTTAGTAATGTGTGTCTAAGAAAAGCTATGTTGTGTCAGCAAGCAAAGCTCAGGAACATTTTATTTGCTAGCAATGCTAATCATACCGTCTGGAGAGCGTGTCAGAGTTTTGCAGGTTGAGCCGAATTAATAGTCTTTTGTTGTGCACGCGTAGTATTTGAGGAATTCAGATCCAAACACCATATTTTATCTCAAAGTGAACTGGAGAGCTGTTTACACAGGAGCACTAGCTTCAGAGCAGCACAGGAAAGCTAATACTTTGCAGAAAGGTGTCTGGAGACCAAAAGAAATTTTTCAACTGTCCGGTGAAATGCGCCCTCCGGACTGCAGTGGAGGCGATGATCTGATTCTCACTACAAGCAGCTAAGTCTTTAAAGTCCACCAGATAAAAGCACTGGTCAAGCCTCAGAGACTAGATATTCCCGTGTGAAACATAATACGGCATGAAATGGAGAGAAAAGAGATCCTGTGCTTTTAACTAACAACTCTTTGACAATGAGTCTGAGTGTAAGCAGATGTTGTTGCTACATAAACAACCAAGTCCTTTGTCCATATAGGCCTTAAGAGCTTAGTTTCTAATGGATGGGTGGATGGCCTTGATTTACACAGTTCAGCAATAACGCTGGAAATAGTTTTTATAGCCCTAAAGATAACTATCTCCTTAACACCAGGCATTTTGTGACCACTTTAATACCCCTTAAAGACAGAGAATTTACTACGCAACAAAGCAAATGTTTAACGGATTTCGCTAACGAGGTTTTCCACTTTTGTCAGAGGCAAGGTCCTGGAAGTCAACTTTGGAGTTTGAAGTGAAAGCTGCAGACCTCGGAGCAGTTTGTTTGAAACACTGTGAACTTAAGAGGCCTGTAGGTGAAGCTCGGAGAAGTACTTCAGAGTCACTTGTTTTTCACCTTCCTCCCCCTCCTCTTTGCCTCTTCCATCATGGGACACAAGCCCCGTCATGGGCTGCCTTCAGTCCCGCTCACTGGTGTCACCTGTCTGTTAACACGGTCTGAAGGCCACGCTTGTCCAGCCACTGTTTCTCCAGGACAAATTCTGGATGAGAGCAGGACCAAAGGGAGGCAGGAGGGCAGGATCCGGCCCCCAGCCATTCCTCAGAGGGACCTATTCACAAAACGCCCTTCAGCCTTGCTTACTCGATGAGCCATCTCCACTCAGGATTTTGTCCCGCACCTGGAAACACCTCCTTTATCCTCAAAGCTGATGTAAAATCGCACTGTGTGCACGGGAGCGGTGGGTTCCGAGGGAACAGCCCTCTGTGAGGGTAAAATGAGGCATTTTTGTCCCTTTTGTATCAGGTGTCGTGCTGAGCAGACTGGGGTGGCCCACGAAGCAGCAGCCTCTCCTTTGCACTCCCAGGCACTCTTCGCCTGTTACCTACTTGTCAGGTACGGCACATTTAGAGTCTGAAATCGGAAGTTTGAACGAGAGAGCTGCTTCCTTTTTCTAGCAAATGCAGGTTGTTTATACAAACAAAACACTGAGGCAACAGAAACAGAATGGAGGGGAGTTTTCCAAGCAAAACAGCAATATTTTCATGACTAATATTTTTGAATGCTGTGACTGATTTCAGGACTTGCTTCCCTGTAAGTCTGTGAGTTTGCTGATAATAAACACATGTTTCTGACCAGAACACAGAGCACAAATTACTGCAAAAAAAATCATTGCTAAAATATTATGCAAATAACAAATAATGAGCCACTGCAGGTAAAATCACGGTATCTGTGAAATTTATTACTACAGATATTAGAAATATACTCTACTGTTTAAGTGTCGTGTTTTCTTTTTCAAGCATGACAGAATTGCACACTTCTGATCAGAATAGAGAGCGCAAACTGTTGTGAAAAAGCATTGATGAAATATTATGCAAATTATAAATAACTGGTAACTACAGGTAAAATCAGTACCTGTGATATTTATTACTGTATGTATTAAAAATATACTTTATCTTTTTAAGTGTTGTATGTTTTCTTTTTCTTATCTGACAGGATGACAAAATATTTACCTGGCAATAACACTGAAATGGAATTTTTGAAGGGAAGAAATTGCAAGAAATTGCTTGATATGTAGGTTCTTGAGTGTGTCATTGCCACTTTTATAAGAGATAACAAGGTTTAAATAAAAGGAGTTGTGATAATACTATAAGCAAAATGTTCTTTAAATGACATTTCAGTTTGGATTTCAGTTTTTCTTTTCCCAGCCTTTACCTTCTATTGCTTTTTTAATTACAGAAACTTTTCAGTGTGGATTAAATAATGCCCTTAACTTAATATATTTGCCAATTTAAAGAAGTCATGCATAAAACAGATGATGGGGATGTAAATTCTGAGTCATCTGAGTCATATTTCACCGCCATTTTTCATAAAGAAATGCATTCGTTGTTTATTTTAAATCCTTTTACAAAGTTTTCAGACAAAACAAGGTCAAAGCACATATAACACCAGATCAACGAAGAGCAAAGGTCAATGGTTTGTAATGCTGGTTTTTAAAGGTGGTAGGTCAATGTGCAAAGCTGGAGGATTTTTTTAGAATAAAGAAACACATCTTATGCTGAGGATACTGCAAAAGAGAGGTCTTGCTTTAAAGCATCTATTTTAAAAGACAAATACCTCCCTAACAACAGCCCCTTGATGTCTCTGACACAAGAGACATGCAAAAATCATTAAGGCTGTCCCAGCGGAGCTCCTACAGTTGCTTCACTTTAGGGTGGGTGTGAGTATGCTTAAAATTAAATTACTTTAAAATAAAGTTAGAGCACTAAGCAATATCCTGCTTTTGACTCAGCAGGGTTTCCCGTGAGAAAAGAAAGTGGGCAAAGAGAGCTTAAAAAGACAGACAAACATATTTACCCCTAGGTGGAAGGTACAAATTAAATTAGCCTGCCACAAAAGGGAGATGTTTTCTCCTTCTGTTCAGATGTCATGGTAGTGAGGAAACATCGTCTGGGGCCAAGAAAAATGGCACAAATGCATTCATCTAAGCTACCATTCATCCTGTTCCAAGGTCTAAACAGAGCACATAAAAGAACAGCCCTGCTGAAGCACTTCCTCTCCTTAGTTACCAAATTGGGACTTGCAGGGGAACATGGGAGCAGAGGGTGGGGATATTTCCAGAATGGATTTTGCTATTGTGGTGGGAATGACTGAGGATGTCATAGACCTGATGGGACTGGGCTTGAAGTGCTGTTGCTACAATCTGACTCCCTGTTTCATGGGGGAAAGCTTCACTTTGCGCTCCGTGCAGCGTATTTATAGGTGCGCTGCAAACTTTTCCTCTCTCCCTCTCAAGCTGGAAAACAACAGAGGCACTTCCTGAGAGTCAAGTATATCTTTTATCGTGCCTCATTAATATGCATGTTTTTGGCAGTTGCGTGGGTTCAGCTGGTATGCTTTCCAGTATCTCATTCTTTATTTATATGAGACTGGGAGGTGTGACCTGTGGAGCCAGTTGGCTGTCATGAATTGGAATATTCATTAAGCCTTGTGAATTATGCATTGGACTGCTTATAACACCGAGATCCACAGTTGATCCAGCCAGAACTCTTAACTGCTTCCCATTAGGTGGAATGATCCACAGATTGGTAAAAACATACATGTGTGCTGTACGCTGCAGAAATAACTGTGACTGTAATCCAAGGGAGTGCTTGGGGATTTTGTGACTCACAAGTCACAAAGTCACTCTAATCTTTGTTTTTGTATTCATTTAAGAGTTTTAGAGTTGCACTCCTACTCTTGCAAGTCACAGTTACACCGTGCTCCTGTAGATTTTCTGCTTTCCTTCTGATCATTCAGCAGCCTGTAAAATAGATTGTGTTCTTGTCGGGCTTAGAGGGCTGCATGTGGCAACAAAGCCTAAAGAAAAGCCTTTTTCCGGATATCAAATTCCCACTTTATGTGGGAATTCGGTGTTAAGATTAAGGAACAACTCTCAAGAGTTCAGATATTCACAAAAACAAAACTATTGCCAGCCTACATGGTCATTTTGTATTTTATTTGGTTAGGTGAAACTTCACATACGGGCCAGATTTGATTTTCAGCTATTGCTTCTGTGTTTTGTACAAGTATTAATGTTATATTTGTCTGAGTGCTTATGAACTACAGTTGCATACAAAGATTTTTGTCTCTAAAGCCTATGGTCAGCATCTTAGTTGTATTTTTAAAGCACCAGCTAGATAATCTTCTTAAACTGCAATGTTTAAAATGTACCATGCTGTTGACTACCTAGAGAAGACTTATGATGGAAGCAAGAAGTTAAAAAAAAAAAATCTAGGAAATTTGATGTCAAAATTAATGAAGGATTTTAAAATCATTGGTCACTTCAATAGTATCAACAGGTCTCAGTGCGGAAGAGTTGTCCTGTCACCTTATGACCTTTTAGCTTGAGATTTGTAGTTGCAGTATGAACTGCAAGCCAAAACTGTAAAAAAAAAAAATCTTTCAGTGAAAAGCCTCCACATGGATTTTCCATTTGTCATGAGGGGTTATGGACTAGATTTAAGTGATGGCCTTTCTGCTAAGGTGTACCTGTTGAAGCAAGTAGCAACTCTATGCGAAGCAGTTACAAGAGGTAAGTCTCTTATTGCGCAATCTGATTTTGCCACATTGTTTGTGATAAGTTCAGTGGCCTGGCCTGAAAGTGGATAGCCTGATCTATGAAAAGGTCACGGGTGAGCCCTGTGTAAAATGGCATTGTTTACAGTTTTTTTAGTGAAGAGATTAGCTGTCATTTATTTCCACATACCTTAACTGAAGAGCTTTAAAGGTTCCCAGCAAGAGCATGTTCTTTTCTCTTTCTCAGCCTGTCACATACTTGTCAGATTCAATAAAATTCCTTACCTGAATTATGCAGATGAGGTTTTGTTGTGTCCAGCACCCATCATTGTTCATCTCCACTACAGCTGAAACTTCTAGCTGCCCTCTTGCTTATACAGCCTGATTTCAGCACTCCTTAGGTCAAGACCTTTCAACCTCAGGGCTTGACTTATGCCACAACCATTTGACAAATCGCCCAAGCCTTCACAAAAGCTGGTTGAGCTCCAAAGTGACTGCTCTCTATACACCACTGTTTCGCTGTTTTGACATTTCCTTCTCACTTTTCCCCTCAGTAATTAGACAAAGGAAGAAAAAGACATTTGTGTCCAAGGAATGCTTTCATTTAGGGCTGTGATAAATGGCTACCCTTTCCAAGAAGCTGCTGTCCCACTGTAGGAGAAAGTTTCTTCACAAGGAAGATGAGAAAGGATAACTACCAATTTCTGCCTTTTGGTGGGGGAACATGACATATTTCACTGTAAAACCTGCACAGCATGCCTGTTGATCTTATATAGCTTTTTCACCCAGGCAATGTAATGGAGTCGAACAAGTTGTCCAGATTCTAGGTTCATTCATTAGTAGCTTGGCATAGGACAGTGTTTAGCATGACGGATGGAATAGAAGACCAAGATGGATTAAAATATAAATGATGAAAACAAGTGCCTCTTCAATTTTTTAAAAAATCTAATTTTCATAGCATGGACAGAAGAGGCAGGAACTTTTAATCCCACTTCTGACACTGATTCTTTTTCTTTCTTTGGTCAATTCGCTTCTCAGATTTAGCTTCTCCATATGTGATCTGCAAAATATAGGTATGATATTTACAGTCTTTGTAAAGGGTTTGGGAATCTGTAAGTGAAGAGCTCTTTGTGAAGCATGAGGCATTATTAAAAGCAGCAGCAGTTGTAGCATCGTTCTTCTATTGAGTGTCTCCAATTTAAAGCACTGCTTAATTCAGAAGAACTCATTCTCATCAGAGCACGTTAACCCCTGCTGCCTATAATTTTTCATGAATTTCTCTTAAAATAACACTAATTTATTGGACTATCAATGATTTGACATATTGGTGGAGCATGACAAATTTGAAAGTATTTTCAAGGCATTCAGATCAAGATCTTTCAATTATATAAGTTAGCATGGTTAAAACAAAACTGGCATTGTAATGTCAAATATTTCTTAATAGAGAGAACTTACGTCAACCATGTTTTTATAAGCTTCTTTCAGATTATTGTGTTAATGCTTATTGTTCCATTGGGAAGAATGGCTGCCAAACATATAAAATAATTGAAACTGCATGTGACTTAGTTGTTAGAGCTACAGTGAGGAATTAGTGTGTTACAATTCATGGTATGGTTAATCTGTCTCTTCTGTTCATGGTAATGCATTAATCAGAACATTACCAAATCACATTACCAAATCACTCAAATTACTTTTATGATCTGATACTACATTAGGATTAATAAACCAACAAAGCTGCCCTTGGAGTTCTGTGCATGATATATGACCCATTTCTCCCAGGCTTGTAATTAAGAGTAGGACAAACACCAGAATCTTCTGAGTACTTAATTTTGTGTGGCACAGGACTAGCATACTTTTTTTCTGTCTGTAGTATTGCTATCTCATGACACTTCCTGTTCCTCAAGAATCAAAGAACTTGGAGAGTATTGCTTATAATATGGTAGGACAGATGCATTTGCAACATAACTTCTGTAAGGTATGAACATACTGGAGGGAAACTATGACATCTAGAAACATTGGCTTTTAGGAAACTGAAATCTTGCATGCTGTCCCTTTTCACATCCTGCATGCATCATGGAAACACATTCATAATGTGATTATTTTGGAAGCAGTCCTAATATTAAGCCAAAAAAAAAAATAAGAAGAAAGAAAGAAAGAAAGAAAGAAAAAGAAAGAAAAAGAAAAAGAAGCAAGAATTTGGCTTGATTTTTTTTTGGCTCTGAAATAGGAAAGGCCCTCTAGAAATTTCCCATGTTAATGTGCTATACCGGATAGCCTTATATACCTGAAATAACACAGCTCCGGGGCTGGTAGCAGGACACATTCCTGCTCGCACTTCCTTCCCAGTGCATGTGAATGTGAGGGGGGTGGGATGGTGTGGGAAACCATGGGAACCTGTCTGGGAAACCTTTAACTAGTACAGCATTATTGAAACAGTTAACTGGGCAGAACCAACCGTTGGAAATCTAATGATGCTGGAAAACAAAATAGGCACGTCTTCACTGCTTTCTCAGGCAAAGTGCCTTGCTGGCATTAGAACCTCGACCTGCCTTCACTTACTGAGCTCAGTCAGGTGCAGACTGATATCTTCCTGACAGTTAGAACTTCCACAGTTCATACTTCTTCCAGCTTTCTTGTATATGCATGATCTTGCTACATGAAACTTAGTGGTAGTTAAGTTTAACTTTCTTTTGATTTCCTACTCATGCCTTGAATGTGTTAATCACCAATTTTAAACTCTTAAACTCCACTTATAAAAGAAATTTGTGGCTTCTATTAATGACAAACCATGTCATGGTCCTAACTAAGTGCAATAAACAATGGAATAAAATACCCATTAGAAACTGTTTTGCTCAAATAGGACAAAAGATTTTGACGTTATTAGAGAATTTACATAGACAACTGCTGTTAGCACTTATGTAATAAGCATTTTATCTGTTAGAGCTCTGCATTGCATTAAATGAATAAATTGCAGATAATTTGCCACTGAAATAACTTCAACAGACATTAGAAGAGCAAAGAAAGCTAATGTCTAATATTTGGATATGTTTACACAAGCAACTCAGCACAAACGAGAATACAACAGCAACTATTGTGAAACATACCCTCAAAAACACTCTTGGAGCAGAAAAGGAACAACCTTCTTAAAGGTGAATATTGCTGAAGTTGTTTTCAGTCATCTTATCTGGAGATAAACAGGATTCATCCTATGTATAAGCAGTTGAAAGCAAGAGATCTAGAGTGGCTTAAGTGCTGGCATCACCGTTAAAGTAAGTTTTCTATTACCTCAAGCAAGACACACTAACTTACTGCATGTGTGTGGCAACTGCTCTTCTACACTTTTGCTGATTAAAATGAAGTAGATGTTTAAAAAAGGAACATGGATTTTCAAGGAATTTTTATTTCACTAACCTGTTCATCATGACCACCCATTCCTTCCATTTCCTAGACTGACTGAACCATCTTGTACCTCGGGCCTCTTTTTTCTTTGGTGATAATCTTCCATTACAGGGATGGGGTCAGACCTCTTTAGAGAGTTTTGTATGCAGCCACTATTTGCATTAACATTGAGACACTTTGATAATTAATAAGACATAAATATATAACCAGGATAATGTAACTACAGATAAAACTTTGTGAAAACAAATCCATGACGCCACACAGTAGTCAGCCTCAAACAATTATAAGAGGCATTATGGAGGTCTAACACCTTTTTTTGTTTGTGTCACAGATGCATTTTCAGCTTGGCTTGCATTTGTTGAAACAGTTGTGCGCAAGAGACATAGACAGATGGATGGGATGTGTAGTTTAAGGAGTTTTTGCCTCATATTTCACTGGTAAAAGTGCAGAGACCTGTTGAAAGAACTGAGTATACTTTGTAAGCAAGAAAAGTGTGCAAGGAGATTGGAGACCCTCTTCAAGAAGGTGTAGGCTGCGTGCCATTTGTTGGTATTCAGTTTGAGACCTAAAAATTCTGATTGTTTTTTGATCAAATAACTTTACATTAAAGAGCTACTTAGTCCTGCATTGCTCTTTCTTCCATATGTAAGTTGGTACACAAGACATTAAACTCCTCTATCCTTTGGCAGAGGAGCAATGTTCAGTTAAAAAAAAAAAAAAAAAAGGAACTGATGTCTTCACAGTTTCAGAGCTTTAGATATTGTGACTTTTCACATAGCTGGTGTCCAAAACATTAGGAACAAGTTGATCAGAATTTGTTGCTTGAAATCAGTGCTAGCGCTTCATAAAATTTTGAGATGTTAGTGGAACCCTATTCATTACTGCAGTCCAAGAATGATCTTTTTACTCTTTTGTTAGAAAGATATTTGTTTGCATTCTTGAGTTTCCTTTTGACTAGATCAGCCCAGTAAAGATTATCCTTCTGCCTGCTTTGCTCTTTTCCATATTTATCAAAGGATTTCTTTCTCCAGAATGCCAAAAATTTCTCCAGAGATCAGTTCTTTTTGCTTTTCCTGTTAAATCCTTCCAATGCGAGACAACAAAATAATTTGAGACAACAAACCACTGTTATTTGAAAAAAAAAAAAAAAAGGCAACAAAATCTATCCAGGACAACTTTGCTCTATCCCTTACAAATTATTAAAAAAAATTTTAACACTGTATGTATAAATATGTATGCCTCAGGTTTGCTACTGGAGGAACAAACAAAATGCTTCTGGAAAAAGGAATCTTTAATGTTTACAAATTCCTTGTATATGCATTTTTAATTCATCATTTCTAAATAGGGACAGGAGACTCAATATGACAGCCACTGCTTCTTTTTGCATGAGAATTTTAGTAAATCATGGGAAAGAGGTTTATATTCCCAAAGCAGAGTTGACCGTGACTGTGGTCCCTGCTATTCTGAATACCTCTCTGCACAGCTAACACAGAACTTACCTCTGGAAGTACCTGTTTCTGCTGTTTTCCTCAGTTATCAGCAGGAATAGTTCCTTGACTCCAAAACCTATTCCTCTTTTAATCATGCATAGAAATGCTCTAGCCTTGGAAAGCTGGGCACATGACACACTTGGCCTTTCTTTTTTTTTTTTTTTTTAAACCTACCCTCAGCAGGTATTTTTCTACTGATCACTTTGAAAGGTCACACTAACTTGGGCCTGTTCTGGCAACATGTCCAATGGTCAGGGCTCATTGCAAAACACACTGAGGGCTGGTTTTCTCTGTGCTGATGAGAGAGAAAGTGTTACTGTTGTTGGTATGCTAACTATTGGGTGGTTAAGATTCAAAATCTATTATAAATACCGATAGAGAAGCAAAATCACTGGTGTTGATCTGGCTATCTGATAGCTATGGTCTTGTGTCTATTTCTGGATCTGTGCATCAGCGTTGGTGAAGCAATTGTTCCCATCTCATCTCTAATCCTGCATGCTGAGGTGTCTGGACAGAACTTGCATTTAGGCAAACTCCTGGAGAAAGCTTACAGATATCTGTTTAAGAGATTGGGTGATTAGTTTCTAAGCAGCATATCACAAGACATCATGCATGACTAAATGTAGTTCAAGATTCAGCTACACGAGAAGAAAGCAGATGTGAAAGTGAAGAGATGCTTTCAGGTTGAGTTCTTCAAAATCACAAACAAAAACTACAGTTCTGCTGCTATTATTTGTACAGATCCATTTTAACTGCTCTTGAATACTCAGTTTGAAACTTTTCTAGCCTGAACATGTTAGCAAGTGCTCTGGTGGGGTTATGCTTTCTGCTGTGAAGTTACAATCTTACCATTGTATATAATTGCAAATTACAATATTGGATCAAAGTACTGAGTGAAAGCTTGACATTGTCAATAAAAAGATCTTCAATACACAGTAAAGGCCTAAAGCTACACAGAAAAAAATGTTAATTTTTGAGTTGAAGTTTCAACTGTATATATTAGTACGGAATAAACCACTTAGAATCATAGAATCATAGGAACACAAGGTTGGAAAGGACCTACAAGATCATCTAGTCCAACTGTCATCCTATCACCAATACTACCCACTAAGCTACTAAATCATATCTTGTAGCACCTTGTCCAGGCGCTTCTTGAACACCGTGAGGGACGGTGACTGCACCACCTCCCTGGGCAGGCCGTTCCAGAGCCAGATCACTCTGAGAGAAAAAGTTTTTCCTGATATCTAACCTAAATCTCCCCAGGCACAACTTGTGGCCATTTCCTCGGGTCTTATTATTAGTTATCAGAGAGAAGAGGCCGACCCCCTCCTCATCACAACCTCCCTTCAGCAAGTTGTAGACTGCAATGAGGTCTCCCCTGAGCCTCCTTTTCTCCAGGCTAAACAACCCCAGCTCCCTCAGCCGCTCCTCATAAGACTTGTTCTCCAGACCCCTCACCAGTTTTGTTGCCCTTCTCTGGACACGCTCCAGCACCTCGATGTCTTTCTTGTAGTGAGGGGCCCAAAACTGAACACAGTACTCGAGGTGCGGCCTCACCAAAGCTGAGTACAGGGGGATGATCACCTCCCTGCTCCTGCTGGCTGCACTATTTCTAATACAGGCCAGGATGCCATTGGCCTTCTTGGCCACCTGAGCACACTGCCGGCTCATGTTCAGCCTAGCATCGATCAACAACGCTTGTTCCTGTAGGACCCATATCAAATGTCTGATGTTGTTAAGAGCCACAAAACCAGAATCTTATGTATCAGATGGCCTCTGGAGAGGGGAGCCTGAAAGAGTGCTCACAGTGGTGAGGTGGATCCCAGGGACGTCACAGCTCCATCACAGTACAGGACCAGTTCCCAGTCAAACACAGGGCTGCTGCTGAACATGCAGTACGGTGGTGGCATGGGCTGCTCATATAAAGATCAAAAACATGTACAGATCAAAAGCCATAGTTTGGCTACCTCTGGTATATGAAATTAGAGTGCCTTCTTCCCCACTGGCCTTGCAGAACTTGTATATTCAGATTCTATTATCCTCCTGTATTTCTGTGAAAGATGGCAACAGCATGTTTTCAAAGGGATAATGTTTGTATGCCATGCTGGCTTAACAGAAAAATATTTAAATATAGATGGGAGAACATTTCAGGAGTTTATTTCATCAAGTTAATTTTCTATTACGTTCTTTGAACATAAAGAACTACTGGACACAAGTGATTAATTTGTTTTGATTTTTTTTTTTCTGGTTTCAAAACATATTTCTGCACTAATGAAATGCCTTCGGGACCTCACTACTGCTCCTTTTGTAGAGGACAAAATTTAGTCCCACACAGAGATAAATGTAAAGGAACTAGCATTAACTTCAGTGTAGTTATTCTTACCTTACTCCACTGTTCTCAGAAACATTGTTTTTTTAACTCAGCTATGCTTTATGCTGACATTCTTATCTTGAAAGATTTGACGCATCTAAAGGAGTTACCACTCTTTGTAATCATACATGTGTCCTAATCCTCAGCTGGTGTAAATCAGAGTAACTACACTGACAGCTTAAGATATGGTCTGTGGTGAATGTTGTTTGTAACAGTCCCTTAAAAGATCGCTGTCATATGAGTTATTCTTCTGTAATACACACGGTACAGATATCAGGATTGCTATAGTTCCCTTTCTAAATGTAGCCCATTAAGAAACTGGAAAAATGCCACATCCTGAACATAGTAAAAGAAATACTTAAAGTGACCAGAACAATCTACAGATAATTAACTTCAATGGATGGTTGATTACAATCATTTAATTGCCAAACACTAAATACCAGTCAATTAAAAGGTTATAAAATGTGATTATTGAATACAATTAATGTATGTTAGAATAGTATTTCCATACTGACATACTGTTATGCATCTCATACATTTATAAACTATGCTTTTAATGCATAGTGAAGTGTGAACATGCATGGTATTGCAGTTCTACTGACAGTTGCAACATCTGGGTGATTGCATCCTTTAAAACAAGCCGTATGCAATAGTACTAATTCTCTAATCAGTTAATGTAGTTCTCACTTCTGCCTTTTAGTGACAGAAAGTGAAATGAGATTATTTATTCAGGGCAGGGAGGAATACAAATTCAGGTAACTTGCATCTCAAGCCATATTTTGCAAGAAATGTGTTTTAATCTTTCACTTCATACTTAAGAAAAAAAAAAAAAATGCCCACAAAAGCTGTGCTGCGTTGGACAGACTTGTAAGAGGAAATTCAATTTTTGCTGTGCTGCCTTCTGTGCCTGCTTTTATTTTCCAAACTCTTGTTCACCTAGTAAAAACTACCAATCACTACAATTAAAAACTATTAGTAACTGTGGCTAGTGCAAAAGCATTTTTATTTAGTTACACTTGGCTGCCATCAAATCTTTAATTTGTGTTGCATGGTTTTGCCTTTTGATCTTTTGCTGAAGTTCTGGGATGGAGAAAATAGTGAAAAAGCAAAAGAAATAAAAGGGAAACAAAGGGAAAAAAATGCAATAGAGCAGTGGTAGAGAAAGTAGAGAAGAGGAGGGTGGACAGGTGTATTTCAGACACTAATATACAGCTAGAACAGAATAGTGGGAAATGTACTGAAATGGAAAAAAAAAGTTTTGTCGTTTTGTCATGACAAAGAAAAAGAAACACTAGTAAGGGGAAAGAAGCAATTGAGAAAGGAAGGACACAGAAAATAACACAGAGAAAGAAAGGGGAAATACTGCAATAAAGATGAATTTGAGAGGTTTGGAGAGAAGTGGGGCTTTTCCTTCTCACTTACATTCTCTTCTACTCTTTGTCTGTCTTCATGTATATCCAATTTTCAATTCAGTTATAAAAGGTAGAAGTGTAAAAATGACGGTTCCTGATCAACACTGAGATTTGCAGACCTTCTGTGGGAAAGAAAACTTCAGTGTGATATTTTACAACAAATCCTGAAATTAAACAAGCCCTGGGGAGCTAACAGTCTTCTGTTCATTTCATGGCTCTGCCGGGGGTCTGAGTCACCATTTTAGAGCGTCCTACACCAGGATGCTGAACACTTCACATGATTCATCTGCCTTCTTACTGCCTTCTCACCACTCTTTTATCCATGAGCAGACTTCCTTTACAGCTTCTACAGTCTTCTCTATTTAAAGGGTTCCTTTTTTTTCTCTCTTTTACTATTCAGTATGTAACCTTCCTCCACATCTGCCAGGGAGATTCTCCGCTCTGGACATCAGGTGGTGACTAATTTCACAATGTGTGAGAAGATGAACATCAACAGAGATAAGATGTCTCTGTACTCTTCCAAATATTTTATGAGCCTTTGCCATGTTCCTGTCCTATCTGTATATTTTTGAGATATGAGTCAAAGATCCTCACTGCATTTCCAGAAAAGCCATGTGCAGTGCTGTGGAGAAACTCTCATTCCTCAAAGGCATTTAGAAAATTGACTCAAAGCTCCCTCAGACTTTCATGGTGTCCTGTGCCTAGATGTCTCTGCAGCCACTTGTATGTTTTCTGTATTTGTCACTTTCCATTTATTTGACACTTTCCATTTCAAGCCTATTGGTTGTCATCTTTCTACTGAAGTCTGCCACCTTGCATTTCTCCTTCTTACTGTCTGTTGGGTTCCAGCTCCTTATGACATCATGTTTGACTAGTTACTATTAGTATATCATCTCTTTCCTTTTCCATCATGTATGTCATGAAAATACAATTGCTTTGTTCTCCTTACTGTGTCTGAGAAATTTTAATGGAATATGAAACTGCTGAAATGGCTTACCAGTTTTAGTTAAGGATACTATTTTGCTTTACTAAAGTGTTTTACTGTGAATTGAATTTTTCTTGCCAATTCCAGATAGTTAGATTCTCTCTCATTTTTTTCTTATTGGGTCATATAGTTTTTTATATATCTGATTTTACAGAAACTGGTTTTACAGGACCTCATTGGTACAGCTGCTCTTTTGGCCTACAACCAAATTTTCCCTATTATGAAGCTTCTTTTGCTGTGTGCTACCTGATGACTTCTTCCTCTTCTCTGTGCCAGATCCCTCCTTCTTCTATCCTCTCCCCATCCCTTCAAATCAAGTTTGCTTTGAAACCAAAGGTATAACTTGGGAAAAAAAATCAAAAATCTCCCAATGCTTTAATTTTGTCTTCTTGGGTCATGATTTAAGGTTACTTTTGAGCATGTCATGATTACAACTTGTTTTTTAGTAGAGGATGTGTTGCTCTAATTTTATTCTGGCATGTACGGTCTCAAGAAACATATAAAGTACGATGAACTGCTTCCTCCCAGGTGAGCCCCCAAAACTGCATGAAATGAGATAAACCCTCCTTTCCTTCACAAGGCAAGGACTTCATTCACCTCACTCCTGCCCCTGCCTCATGCTTTTTGTTTTTTCCTCCCATCAACAGCAGTAGGTTTTAACCAGTTTCAAAACTGCTCTGCTGTAACCAAGGCACAGGAAAATGCTTCCCTTTGTTATTAGGAAATATAAGAGAGGTCAGGTTTATTTTCTGATGTGGAAAACCCCTAGGGCTTTGTCTTCACGGAGCAAAATGTGGGAGTGAAAGGAGGGCTCTGTAATCACAACTTTTAAACAGCAGTAGATGAAATCTGTCCTCTCCCACACACAATTCCTTCTTCAGGTAGAACGAGAGTGCCACGTCTCCACTGGTATTTCACACAGGGATAGACAGCATCCCTTATCCTGAAGGGGAAAAAATGCCCCACACCCTTGCAGCAGCAAAGATAAAGCCTGCGAGTATTTATTCCCAGTGAGGCTTTTCTGCAACTAGGAGGCTCCTTAAAGCCACCTCTCCTCCAGGGCACTCTGCAGCTCTTGTGATGGAGGGGGGATCTGCACCCTTTGTGGAAAGCTGTCCCATTCCCTAGCAGCTTGCCTGGCCAGGGGGTCAGGAGGCTCTGCTCCTTGCTTAGGACACCCAGGATAGTCTGACTGCCGTGAGGTTTTCTTTGAAACGCACAATGACCAGAGAAACTCCTTTACTGAAATGCCTTTGAATCACAAAATAGTCAACAGCAGGAACCCAAAGAGATTTGCACTTGCTTGATAAAGCTCTGCTGGTGGACAGTAGAGACAGTAAACTTCTCTTTAAATCTGCCATACAACTTATATACATTTTTGCATATGTGTGTATTTTCCTTACTATATTTTAGATTCTTTTTACATCAAACTGCTCTATTCCTTCATTAAACATATCAGTAGCCTCTTTCTCTAACACATTTTCTAAAAAAGGCTGAACTGCCATCAGTTCTCCTTTCGCTTCGATAAGAAGTTGGCACTAAAAGCACTGATCCTTGTTTTATTGGAGTAAATGGGAAAATGTCCCATAGGCTTCTGTACTGTAGGATCAGCCTTTAAATAGCTATTTGAGCAAGCCGTGTAATAAAGAGCTTTCATCAATTTATAGAAGAGACTTCTCTGAGCAAATCCTCATCATTTTCTGGTCCTATTACAGTACAGACCTGAAGCAAGGAAAATTAAGAGCATCAAGAGAGTTTGTGAAAATGTTAGGTTTGGCTTTTTCTCACTATTTCTCTTATGTAGCCTAGTATTTAAGTATTATTGATCTGAACTAAACTGGAGTGTTTCCTGAAGCAATACTAAGCATGCTGTTTCGCTATACAAAATGGGTAAATCTGGAGGTGGCAGCTGAGTTTCTAAACCAGGGGTAAAATGTTGTACTTTGGGGCAGATGTAGAAGTGCAAAGATGTTTTTTAAGAGTAAATATGTTGCTGTTTGTGGTAAACCTCTGCAGAAGTAACCCCTTCTATCTTGTGAAAACAGATTGATTTCTTCTGCTTGTTCTGATAGTCTCCCTTTCTTCCTCTTTCCTCCCAATTTGTGGGGGGGGGAGGGGGTTTCCAACTTTTTTTTCATTTATTTTTTCTCTTAATGGAGACATTTCTTTATCCTCACATCTGCTGTCTAGCCAGGGCATGATACTGTTCTTTTACCCTCTGTACATGCAGTCCTGTAAAAATGTGGCAGATTGCAGAGTTCAAGTGCTCCGAAATGTGAAGCGAAACAGCTGTGCCTAATCACTTGCACAAGGAAGGTTTTTGGAGCTTCAGTTTCAGCTCTCATCTGCCTGGAATTCTGTATTTCCTGTGTCCAGATCAAGTGGCAGGCAATGTCAGAGGTCTTTGATATATGGGCATCATATTTAGAGCCAGTGCAGGAGACCCTTCATTAACAACCACAGCACGTTTTTTAATTTGGTATAACTTCCAGACACTTTGCTCACTTTCAAGTGTAGTTCCTGTAGAGAGATGCACACAATTTTTAGCAGTCGTTTATCAAGCCAGAGGTAATTCACATTAATGAATTGAATTGTTTTATATGCATCACTCACCTGTACAAATCACTAGAACACCAGGCATAAAGCAGCTTGCAGTGAACAGAGCTGTTCCGTTCATTTCTTTAATGCACCTTGAGTGTCACCCTCTTAGGACAGCCTTCCCCTGAGATGTACAGTACACTTCACTTAAATGGCCTTTTTGACCTGAACTGCTAGTCTCTTCACCTCTATGCATCCTGCCCATAGCACATTGGCAAAGGGCTGGTATTGGGCTTTTTTGGAGAATAGCTGACTAAAATGATGCAGGGGACTCTATGACTTCGATCATAGGATAAAGTCCTCCTTATCTCATCGACTAATTTCATGATAAATTGTCTTACCTAATGAAGTAGAAAACTGGGTGTGAGCAAACTATTTCCTCCTAGAAGATGTATATAACAAAGAGTAATTCACAAACTTTCTGATTCAGGAACAAGGGTTAGAAAGTGCAATTAATGGAAAACTGACAAGAAATGAAAAGCCAGCTCTCCTTTACTGCATAGTTGGCCTTGAAAATCTTGCTGTTCAAGCTAAACACAATTTGAAAAGTGTGTGCAGACAAAAGGTGACACTTAAAACTGGAATCATGAGAAATTGTGACTGATGAGCCTTCAAATCAGAAAATATAATTACCAAAGGACAATTAGATGTATTTTATTACGTATTGCCATTGCATTTATTTATTTAGAGGTGATAAATTGCTGCTGAAATGGTTTGATTTAACCTTTGCTACAACATTTTACCAAACTGATCTTTCTGATCAGTGATGCTTTGGAATGTGAACTGTGTAGAAGGCAATACTGAATCTTCAGCACTTTCAAACCCAGCTCTGTTTACCAAGCATAAATGCAAATGCCAGTTAAACTACTTTCAGTTCTATCTTTCTGCTGTTCAAGTGCAGGAACAATTATCTCCATCAATATTTAATGGCCTAATCCTAAACAGACAGTTCCACAAGTACAGGCAATAGTCCTGTTAACGTGCTGTTAATTTTCAAGCATAGAGGCTGAAATGGACTATAGAGTTACTGAAAATGAGTAGAAGTACATTTCCCTAAGGTAAAATACACTCGCAGCCTCTGAATAATGGAATTAGATTTTTGCTATAGTTCTGTTTAGTGGATTAAATCCGTGCAGTCCTCTACATTCATCTTGGAATGTGCCTTTTCCAACTTTTTCCTGGTGTTCATCACTAAAAAGCTCGTTGCTGCGTTGCTTTCTGGTTGGTCACTGTGAAGTCGGAGAAGGCATTGAGGCGTTGTTTATTTGTATCTCTACTGTGATTTCTTTAGCAACTGACAAACTGTACTTGTTTCCTTAGACCCTCTCTCCTAATATAAATCAGAACTTGGTCTGTTGTTGATTCCTCCTATACAGCACAATTTAATGCCATCACACCTCATGGTGGGAGTCACTGATCTATGCCACCAAAAAAAAATGTTTTTGTCACTGTAAGAACACATGCCTTCATAAATACTTTTTTTTTTTTGTCTAGAGAGATTCAGCATATTAAGCTTTTATCATGCCTGTTTGCTTTATATGTGAAATCAGGCATTTTAACATATAAAAATCTGGCTGCTATGTATATGTATATAAATTTCACTGTTGTCAGACGGGAGAAATGACTTAGATGCAGGGAGTAACAGTAGTAGAAACAAAAGCTCCTTTTTTATTCACAGGCTAAATACAGCATACAGCAGCTGCACTGCAGGCTAAACCCATATTATCCTCTTTATGACCTCACTTTTGACCTTAGACAGGGTTTCATGCTCTGCTTAAATGCAGATAGTATTTTTGTTTCCAACCTGACTTCTCATGAGGCTTTTTTGAACACAAGTTACAATTAGTCTTGTGAAAATAAGCTAAACACCTGAGTTTGGGTGATAGATTTCTTTATTTAAAGAAAGGTAAAGCCACCACGGCTACCTCTATCTGAGGTCTGTGAGATGTCTCTTTGAAAGCCACAAAGCCAAAAGTCAATGTTTGTCTGTTCCACAGCATATTCCCAGAAGATAAAACCAAGAAGCCACCTGCTTGCACATTAAAATGTAAAGCCTAGATACAAATCTAGTTATTTAGTGTGTCATCTTAAAGAAGCCACTGAATAATATGTTTCATGTTGCCAGAGTTTTAAGATTCCTCTGTGCTCATCAGTCTGAGTACTGCTGTAATCCCAGCATGGTAATAAAATATTTAATGTATGAATGTAGGAAATCAAATATTATAAATGGCCTTAATTGTGTGAGATAATCAAGAGTAGGTCAGTTTTCAGATTTCTTGATAGAGGGCAGGAAAGCTGACTATATTTGAATGCCAGACTGAGCAATGTGATCATAAAATTGACTGAAAATGCTAAGTTCTTTTTCTCGATGTGGACACAGTTGTGATCACCTGAAAACAAAAACAAAAACAAAAACAAACAAACAAACAAACAAACAAACAAAAAGTCCCAACTGCTTAGGAATTTTCAGGTTAAGAATTTGCTTTTCACAGGAAGAAAGTATAAGGAAAGTACTCAACAGTCTGCCTTTGTGGTCTGTTGTCAAAGGTGAGATGACATGTCAGTAAGTCAAACTGGGGTTTCTTTGTAGAATATGCAGATAAATCAAAAAAAGGGAACTTCACAGTTTTGGTTTTTAGGGTTAGGTTCTTATAAATGTTGCACTTGGGTGAATGTTAAGCACCAAAATCCTTTTGATCTTGCCCTTTGTTCACACAAAGATGAAAGGTGTGTTTTGTTTCTATGACATAGCATTAATGCTAGATTAATAATAACCAGATTGACCCTCACTCTGGATCTATTTCATCCATGTGCAGGATTAGTCTTGATCTGTTCTGGGACTGAAATTTGCCACTTGGACCAAATTCTAACAGTTGTTTACCATTTTTATTTTATTTTTCATAAAACATATATAGGTATCATAACACATCCATCCAACTTTTCATTCACCAGCTCAGATCTCAGATGCACCAAAACTCATCTCAATACATTTGGGTAAAGGCAGGCTCCCAGCCTGAACCTTAGGGCTCCCTGAGGTTTTTCTGATCCATGGTGCAAACAGGAAGAGTCCAAATGCTTTTGCCATGGCAGTAGTAACACGAACCAAAATTCATGAACTGCCCCTGGAAAGGCTACTGCAATACAAGTTAAACAGAAAATAATGTTTATCTAACCTGTGTCTCTGTTCATCTCTCCTGTTTCCAATTGCTTAGAAACATGCTTCTTTTATTGAAGTTGTGGTTATATTTAAGATTCTCACTTTACAAATCATAACATTTTCAGTAATTTGTGAAGCATATTGATCCAAATCTGACCAACTGGCATCAAAAGTACTTTTTTTCATCAGCATTGTGTTTGTTTTCAATAAAGAACTCTCCTGAAAATGCTGCTAATATTCCGATTCAATATATTTTCAAGACCAAGTTTGCCTCTTACTGCTCTAAAATTCTCTCTTCTCACAATTCTCAGTGCTAATCTAGAAATTCTTATACTTAGAAAATGCAAAAGTTGAAAGAAACATGTGTGTTATACCCATCACAAATGAAATAGTTTGGAGTGTTTGGGGAGGGTTTTGTTTTTCCTTTGGGGATTGCTCTGCTTTGCATAACTATCAATGCACAAAGAATTATCCAGCATTATTGCCATATTTGCAATTCTATCTGGAGTCAAACTTAAGAAATACATTGAAAGAACATGTTCCTGGGAGAAATCTAGCTTAAGTTTTAGATGAAATGAGAGTTGGAAAGGTTTCAAATTAGCTTTGAGGCTTTTCCTGAACTGAATCTCCAAAAATCTTTTGCTCTTATACTGGTGGCTTTCAACCTTTCTTAGTTTACATGAGTGCATAAAACAAATTTAGACCTACTTGGCAAGTGAGATTCTGTTTTCTTAGGTTTCTGTCACAGATTCTTTAGAAATATGGGACCAACTTCCCAGCTGAAAACCACCATGTAAAACCAACATCAATAACTTTTGACCATGAGATATAGACAGTGGAATCTCCTGCCAGTTGATCTTCCTGAGAAGGCTGAAAATGGTGTGGGAAAAAAAAAAAAAAAAAGTGGGAATTTGGGTGGACAGAGTCTACTGGGCCTTTTCACAAAGAAAGAAATAATGAGAAATACTGTTCTCTATACTATAGTACTTCACACTTTGACTATACTATAGTCAGAAATGGGATCTTAGGTGTCTCACTTACTTACTCCCTAACTTATTCCCAGTGTCAATTTCATGGTAATTCTCTAACCATTCAGGAATCTAATCGATGATCACTCACTGTTAAACAGTAGAGAGCAAAACATAAAACCATCAGTGGGCTCATGCCGGTGCCTTTAAAAATGCCAACGGATCAATAGTGATACATGTGGCAAACTTTTGCTCTTCAGTTTGAGACAAGTTTAGGAGAACCCACAGAAACTTATGGTAAAATAGCATGCTTCTGTACTTTGGGAAGTCTGCCTGCCTTGCTTTTCAGTAAGTGCACACAGCCGGCTGAAACAAGACCACAGTTGTCAGTGCTAGCTCTGCAGATTGGTGGGAGATCATATTCTACTCCTGCTACTTACTTGTGGACCCTTTTACATGTAAATCAGTGGTCAGCACTGTATCCGTTATCTGTGAGTTAAAAGAAATGAGAAAGGAGGTGATAGCTTTTCTTATATTTCATTACAAGAGAATGATACTTCTATAAGAGGTTGTGATGTGTGTTACTGACTTGAGAAGTGTCTTTTGGATCTGTTCCAGGCTTTCAGATAAACACATATTTTGGCAGCCTTAAATCTATGCATTATGCTTATGACAGACTAGTCTATCACTTTAAATAATGTGTATAAATTATTTTACAAACAAATTATTAGTTAACCACCAGTGCTGCTCTGCTCTATAGCTGGTTATAAATGTATTTATTAATAATAGCGCATTTACCTGACAGATTCAAACAGTTCATGCTCAGCAATTCTTGTGCTTCATGTAAATATAATTTAGGGCATTGAGTATGCTTATTAAAACTGTATCCTTAAAATACTTATGAAAATGAGGAGCGACGCATTTACTAAAGCCATTTTTTCAGAAGAACTTGGCAAATTCTACATTTTTTACCCTTCATTATGTCAGATGCAATTATACCCTAATATGTACTAATATCTTGTTATATTAGACTTATTTAATCAGAGTAATAGAAACGTTACAGCAACACACAGCAAAGAATTATGAACCGAATCAATGAAGATGAGGTAGCACTAAAAGGTTTTAAAAATGCCCTACCCTTTCACCTTCAATGACCTGGGTTCAGTTTCTTGCTTTGATCAGAAGAGAAAACAAGTCTGGTGGTCTGAGAGGAGGCTGTCAGAAACCCCACATCATGACTGGCACTTTCTGCTCAAGAAAGACCTAGAACTTGAGCAGCAGACAACACAGAGGTGTAATCTGTATTTGGAAGAGAAGCTAACCCTAACTGCGTCCATATTAAGATTCACCAAGAAAAAGACAAAAAGGCTTTTGATTGTGGAATGATAAAAGCTCTTAATTTTTTTAGTTCTTCTGTTTAATTGATTGGATAATTTCCCATCAGCTCTAGAATTTCAGGTACATAAAAGAAGGCTCGTAATAACTGAGAAGGAAACACCAAACTTTGATTGTGGGTTGGTTAAAAATTAGTCTCCATTGTGTTCAAATGGCCATTGCAACTGATTCAAAAGCTTAACTTTTCTAGTTTAGCTGTACCCCCAAAAATAATTCATGACCGATTGTTATTCTGCCTTTGCAATTAATCAGCTTTGTAAAGTGCTTCATTTGGTGCATTCGTATTGTTTAAATAAATCTGGAAACACTAACCTTGTCACGTTCAGGGGTCGAGTGTGGGAATGAATCTTCAGAGTACAGAGGGTAAAATACTTCAAGGCGTATCCACAAGAGATTTCATACAGACAATTGGAATTTATTTTCCAAGTGGATGGTGTACCCAGTGTAAGTGAGCACTGTGGCATGTTTTAAGGTCTCCTTAACCTGTCTGTGCAAATTGCATAAATCACGGCAATAAAGTCTTTCTATTCAACATGCTGGAGCTGAAGAGCACTGACCAGCTTTTGACCTCCTATTCTGGGCCCCCACTGACCCTAACTTAGAAGTTCAGGCGGTCAATAGCAGGTCACTGAGGGCATCTGCAGTGTTGCTTAATTCCAGTTTGATTGCAAGGTTAAATATAAGCTGCACAGGTACCCTTTGACGCCTTCTTTAAGTCTTCCTGACCACCACAGAACATGTGGCTCTTATGAAGCCAACCAAATAGACGGAGAGTGTGCAAGCAAGCAGAGGAGAAAAAAATAAAAATCAAGGTTGTTTTCTTGCTGGCCATCTCCTGTTTGGCATAGACCAAGTTGGTCGTTTATCAGTATAATGGATCTACAGACAGCCCTAAACAATTGTCAAACATTCTTTTAAAAGCCATTAGTTTTTCAACTAATATATATCTGTTTTGTGCATTTGTTGAACCCTTCACTTGTCACTGAAAAGGGCCTGTTAAACTAAACAGAGGCCTGATCAGTTTTCAGTGAGCTCTGAGCCTCAGAGTTCACCTGGGTCACCTACAAGATTTATGAGGCCCCGGTACCGGCATCCGACTGGAACCGCAAGTCCGACGGAGAGCCAAGCCTCCCCCCGCACACCACGTCCTGCTACGCTGCCCCAGCCTTCCCAGCGGCTGCCGGAGAGGCAGCAAAATTGATGACCTGTGCAGATACCAAAGTGGACATCAATAAAAGGAGATGGATGTGAACCATCAGAGTGACATGCCTCACTGCTGGGGTGGCTGGGGAGAGGGGGGAACAGGTTAAAAAAACACAGGAAAGTTATTTATATAAGCTTCAAGGACAAGGAGTTTGTCACTACTTGCTTGAGAATTTAATCTTAACATGTTCTTTCTTCTGGTTTCCATCATTCTCCAGCTGACGAAAAGACTGTCAAGTTACTGCATCCACTAGATAGCTCTGCTGTGGACTCAAGTGCCAGAAACAGTATTTTTAATGCAAATGTTAAGACAATCACAACTAAAAAGAAAATAATGCAAAATGCAAAATGACCTTTTTCAACCAAATATCAAACAATGTTCTCAGCTTAACAGAGCAGGAGTTGAAGTCCTCTTACTTAATAAGGGACTTGGAAACTTCAGACAACTGATTTTATTGTGTTTTTAGATACATGACTGTTTTTATACATATAAGTACTCACATGTCACTGGGAACTGCATCCTGAAATTCACCTGTGTGAGGGATGTTTCTGTAGTAGTGTGAGCAACAGTGGGACCAGATGCTATTTTAGCCAAAGCAACCTTTACATGCAGATAGATTCAGAACAGTTTTCTATGATAACCATCTCCTTGGTTTTAAAACATGCTAAAGAAACCAGCAAGGAAACGGCTCTCAAAATTTCTTTCCATTTTATGCTCAAAGTGTTTATTTACCCTCTGGGACATTTTCTTCATTCTTATGTATTATGTAAATGAGATCTAAATCTAAAATCTGATTTGTGTATTTGGAAGTATTATGCATTCATCCACATAAGAAGCCATGGCAGATGTTTACAAAGACTGCTCTGCTCTCCACACGCAGCATTCAGCAGCAAACTCACTAACAACTCTCCTTCCCCTAAAATGATGTTCTAAGGTACAGCAGCTGAGAGATATAAAGGAATGAAAGCAAAAAAATGTATCCTTAAGAAGACATATTTTTAAGTAGTGGACATTAATCATGATGTAACATCTGAAGAAAATGCAAACTGTTTATTTAAATTGAATTTCCATTTGTGACAAAAACTTCTTGTTACACCCATGTTTCATCTTCCTACCAGTGAAATAATGATAATATTTCACACCTCAGTAACATAAATGTAGGTTTGTATTTATGACTTGCTGATACCCTCAATGAAGGATATTGCAGTATAATTAATATTCAACTGATTTTTTTTTTTTTTTTTCCTGGAGCCAGAGGAAAATGGAGTTAACAGTTACCAGAGATCTGCTCAAGCTGATGCAGTCAGTTACATCAGGAGCAGAAGCAGTCCTGGGAGAAAGGACACGTTGTGTGAGAACTTCTTCCCCTTAGATCAGACTCCAACTTTCCAACACTTTTTGATGGCTCACGTTATCTCTGTCCTTCCACATTTTGTCTGATGACTGAAATACACGGGTTGTCTAGCAGTAGAGACAAAGGTCAGAGAAAACCTTGAACTTTCATTGGTTCAAAGAAACAACAAAAATATAGTAGTGTCTAACAGACTTCATACAGCAGAAAATGTGAAAACTTTTTTGATCAATTTCTAGATGACCTCATATAAGAAAAGATGCAAAAAAATATTTATAACCAATGGAGCTGATGTAAACCACTGCTTCTTTGTTTTTTTTTACAACGCTGACCAACCACAGCTGGATTAATTTTCAACAAAGTCGTTTTTGAGGACATTTTGTCTTCAATTCTAGTGTTTGAGGGGAAAATGTTTTGTCTCCAGTAGACCCACTGATTTAAATTTTTAAAGAGTTGGTTTGCCAAGGGTTTAAGTTTGTCTGGAGTGTTGCAGTAAAGAGAATAATATCATTAATCTTTTAAGACTTGTTATCATCTTCTGCAAGATGAATTGTAGATGGGAACTGCATAATCTGGGGATTCCTTATATCCTCAACTTTTACAAATATCTGCATGATGTGAGAAAATGCATTACAGTTTTGGAAAGGTTGTATTTCTCTCAGTGAAGTACTACTATGGCAAGAACAATTAAGAAATCCCTGTGGGCTTTGTAACTGGTGCAGGAATCCCAGACTTTGTTTAAGGTCCAGTCAGAGTTTATAAACTCTGCAGGACTTCACTGACAGTTTACAAGTTCCTCAAGATCTCACGTGGATTTGAGAAACCCTCGGGAGTCCAGTAGATTTTATGACCTGCTTAGGAGCTCCTGCAGTTTTATAAGGAGAACTCGTGTGAGTATTCAGTAGTCCGTCAGAATTTTATGAAATCATCTGGAAAGCTCACAAAGTTTTTTGTCACATCTACTTTAGGATTCATAGCCTGAGGAGACAAAACATACCATCTATACCCTGAACTTAACATTTTGTAAGATCACCAAAAAAGAGTTTACAAAGGTACAGAGTCCTTTTAATCACACAGTTGTTATCTTCACTCAGTTACTTCTGCTATGAAAGATCTTGAAACCTCAACATTACCCTTGGTTTTGAGTAAAACAGTACTGTGTGAGAACTCCTTCTGCTTAGATCAGACCCCAACTTCCCAAAACTTTATGATGACTCACAATGTTTTTCCAGTAAAACAGTAGCGTGGAGTGATGTAAAGTACATAAAATGGAAATTTTCTAATGCCAAGATTCTGTAGCAATTTACTACAAAATTAGGAATAAAAACAAAACATCAGTTTTCATGGACAAAAGTTAAAACGCACCAGTAAGGCAACCAAAATCATGTAATTTTGTTGCAAGATATTCACATAGAAGGGTTAAAAATCCTTTATGACATGAAAAATATTTGATTTGAACATCACCTGATACATTTTGAATTTCTCTTAGTTTTAATTTCCTTATGCAGTGAGATAAACAGAACTCATGAGGAATTGCATGTATTTATTCTGCGTAAGTCACAAATATGTTAAAGGTAAAGCTCACAATGAAAACCTATTAAAATATTTGTCGATGAAGAATTCTACAATAAGCAGCTTTTGAAGGTAAAAGTATGCTTTCTGGTTTGTATTAATTTTAAGAAGGATTGCCTGTTGCCAAACATAGTAGCAAAATTCTGGCATCGATGAATAAAAAATTTATGCTCAAATGCTACCTTTTTTAAAATCAGAAGGTGCACGTCAATACTGTAAACAGACCCAGCCCTGAATTCCTTCCTTGGAAGAATATCCTTTCATTATTTGCAGTTTGAGATTCATTAGAGTAGAGGTCAAGACTAAACCCAGCTCATTCTTTATTTTCAGTTGAAAGTAATTCTCCTTCTCATTGTTCATCAATTGCTGCTACCAACCACAACTGATTTTTTCCATTAAGACAAACAGCAATGTAAGATTTTTTGAATGCATATATCCTCCCGTCTGCAGATAGACAATTTATGAAACATTACTGATGAACATACACATGGTACAGACACATATGTTCCCCTGATGAGATTAGGAATTAACATCTCCAGAGGAGGCACATGATGTCTGTTAATGGGATATCACACCCCACATATGTATCTTTAATGTATGTGAAAATATTGCCTCAGGATTTTTTCCTTTCTCTGCAACCTTCTATTTTACTGAGCAAAGGTTACATTGCCATGAGTTTTTTACTATTATAGACAGTTTGATTTAATAGGCAGATGTCCCTTTATTTTGGGGGGATGGTATTAGTAGAATAAAGACATAAGTTGTTCAATATTGCTAAATCTTTGTAATCTGGCTACTTACTTTTCATGACCATAGCTGTCATTAAACACAGAGTGCACAAACTGGACAAAACTAACATTTGGGAGTGCATTTTTTGTTCTTACTCCTTCTTGCCCATAGGCATATGTGGGCTTACTGGCAAAGACTTAAGCTAGAGGAGACACATGCAATTCAAATCTACAGATCGATTTTTGTGTCTGATCTTCTTTTCCCAGTTTTGTTTGTTGTGATGCATGATATCTTGCCGTCACTGGCTTCTGGGTTTTCATAGGCTGTACATAGGATGTACAGTTGCTGAAAAATAATTTTTTGGGGGTCAGTTGAAGATGATCCAAGCAGCCGTACATCTTCTGAGGACAAGACGGACTAACCAGAAAAGTGAATGCTGGCTACATATTCTCGTTCTCTAATATGTCTGCCCGTTTCGTGGCTGTGTCCTTTTGGACTACTTTAAGGTCTTCAAACAAGAAAATCTTGGCAGCTCCCCTGAAGATACCACCAATGTAAACGCATTTGTGTTTTCTGCTTTTACATCATCTGACATATGACACTCCTCTTTCCTCCGACTTCGCTCCTGTATGGGTGTTGTGTCAGTGTTTGTGGAGGCCAAGGAGCACTGTATGGTGCCCAGATAGAGCTCCTGACTAAGCATTTTTAAATTATTTTTGATAATCTAAATCCTCTTTTGTATTTACTGTTTTCTTTAAATTTCCACACATGTGAGTCCCATGATTAATATAAGATTTCTACTCTTATTTAAAAGAAAGTTATCTGGTTTTTTGTTTGCTTGTTGATTTTTTTTTTAAATAGGTTGTTTTTATTTTTAGTTTGGGTTGGGTTTTTGTTTGTTTTGTTTTTAGTTTTTTTGTTGTTATGATTGCAGGAAAATCTTCTGGAAACATGAACTCAAAAATGTTTTAAATATCATGGGTTTTATACTGTTTCTCATTATTTTCTGGGACTGCGTGCAAAAGCTGTGTGACTAGTGATATTGCTGTCTTGTCCATGTCTTGTCCTTTAGATTTTTGTCCTTAAGCTCTTCTGAGCGGGAATTGTAATGTTCTTTATACTTCTGTGCCTAGCACACTGGGATTGACAAGATTTGGGGCTCTATCAGCTGCCAACATATACAAGTGAAATAAAAAGAGCTGAAAACAAAACAAAGAGTCTCTTTAACATCTTTCATCCTTTGAGTGAGGGGATTTAGAAGAGAAGAAAAACATTAATTCCTCTGCTTTGTAGCTATTGCACTGGGATAGTGGATAGGCAAAGAATAAGGTCTCTTTCATTTAAATAACTATCTTTGTGCATGTCTACACTTCAGACTTCATTGCAGTATGCAGATATCCTAATATACTAGCACACGGGCAGTTGCCCTGCCAGAAAAACAGTATGCCTGCTCCTTGCCACCTAAGCTATGTGGAAAAAATAATAATAATAATAATAATAATAAACTTGTAAGTCCTAGCAGAGGCAGCAGTGAACTCTGCAGGCTGCACTGTAGATCTTTCCAGCTCTGTTAATATCATCTAACGCAGCCAGTGTCTTGGCTGTGGCCACACAGCAAGGCAGCCCTGACTGCTTCCAAGACATAGCATATTCTTCAGGAAGGAGAGCCTTAAAGCTTCAGGGTAGGTTGTGGAAAAGAGATCATCTGTCTAGTGCTGTAATTAGCCTCTAATCTCACTTTTCTGCTGAATGTGCAAGTCCATTGGTCACTGCCTCATGTCACACTATAAAGACCACTGTCTGTTGCTTTTAACAACTTGTGAATGCTTAGAGAAATAGGCTCACACAAGATCTGTCTTATTTCATTGTGTTAACCTCACTGATGACAAATCTCTGATGTCAATGGTGTGGGAATATTGAAGCTCTGAGCTGTGCCCCATACTGTATGCAACTGTATGGCATTATTTATCAAGCTCACTTATTTTTCTTAAATCACTACTCTGTCTTTCCTACAACTGCTCAGTCTCACTAGGAAAAAGTCTTCTCTCAGGGAGCATTTTTGTTGCCACTCCAGACCAAACCAAGAGTGCATTTCCATAGCAAATCTCTGAATCATCTCCACTCATTGAGCTTTGGTTTGTGTCACAGAACAGTCTCAGAATGCACAAGGTGGAGTTATTTCAGAAAAAGACAATGTGCTCCAATGTTTTCAGTTCAGTTTGTGGCACTGTAGTAGTCTTAGTCTACAGCAAAATTGCCCAAAATGCTTTGCTTTGCAAATCAGCTCCATTGCACACTACTTGCTCTGGTAAACTTAACTTAACTGTATAGTGCCTGAAATGATGTCAGATTTGGATGGGCACGTATATTTTTGGGTGTCCCTTAGTTGTTCCATTCACAGTATCGCCACTACTGAATGCAGTAACACCAAATTTGTGTCCTGCTCTCTGTCCCCCACTAGTGATACTGCTGTCATCTCTTGCAGCAGTGGCAATTTGCTACATCTTTCTGTTAACCCCTAGCTGCTAAGAGTACTTGCACTATTATGTAAACCTTATAACAGCCTTTGAACTGCAATTTTGTGAAGCTGATCTCATATGACATTAATAATATGCAAAATATTAAGCTAATGTCTTTTTTAAGCAGGGGGCCTCTTTTTCTTCTTCTTCTTCTTTTTTTTTTTTTTTATTGGAAAGAATAACACAATGGGTAGTGGAAGATGGAGCGGACACCACATCCTTTCACCTAAGCTGGTAACATCCAAACATTGATGTCTGTCAGGTAAAACCTTTCAACCTGTTGATGGTCATCTAGAAGTAGGCAGCACAAATGTGATGATGACAGATCAGCTACGATAATTCTATTTCATCTGAAACAACTAGGCAGATTTCCTTCCTTGTACCTTTATTGTAAAGTAAATCCTTTTCAAGGGGCCTGTGACAACTCTAATGGATAATTTACAATCTACAGAGCTCCTGGATTAAATAACAGAGAGTCTGTAAACCAACAGGCTTCAGAGAAAACACTAGTAATTTGTTTATTGCCCTCTCTCAGTTCCCCAATTACGATTGATCTCCGCTTAGCAGCCTAGTGCTGCTAATTGTTTGGAAAAGAATGAAATGACTTAATCTTTATAGGCATCTTCTAGCCTAGGGTTTGACTTCATAATTCACCGTGTTAATCTCTCCAAAGCAAAGATAACTGGAGTGCATAGTTACATACTGTACTTTAACAAATACTTAATTTATAAACAGGAAAGCTTAGACAGCCTCTGTTAAGTATCTGACAAACCTGTGCCACTGGTGGCATCTGGCTTTATGCCATGAATAGGCAGGCAGGAGAAGGCTTGAGAGAGCCTTTGCCTGTGCTGCTGTCCTGGCATGGCTCACACCTGAGACAGAATTTAATCAGCTCTTTATCTCCTTATCGCTTCTAGGGTGTCGATCACTGCCAGTATTTAACATGGGGAGGAACCTCCACATATCCAGTCACTTTTAAGGCCTCACAACCTGTTTCTTATTTTATAGCTGGAGACTACTTGGCTACAAACACTTGCTTAAAATCTTATTTGGGGGGTTCTTAAGTCTTCAGTACTTCTTCTGTGATATTACCACAAAACAAACAAACAAAAAAAACAGTCTGATGTTATTCAAGCGTTATGCATTTTCTTTCAGTAATCTTAGGGCTGACTTGCCCACCTTGATGGGGTCTTTCCCTACATCCCTTAGGAGCAGGATCCAAAAGTCTCCCAGTATATTGAAAGGCTATGATTTGCATCCTTCTCAAGGGAGTAGATGATTAATGAAATAAGACGGATTTTTGTGTAAATCCACCTCCCCTCCAGACCAATAGTTCTTTTTCAGAACAACCATGATTCAGTAAGTGTTATATTCTGTGCTGGTTTTGTGTGTATTTCAGTATCACCGTTTTTCCTTTCAAAACTTGTTCTGCAAGCTTTCACATGATCGAGGCCTGACAAAGAATCTTACCCTGAATGCTTTTTTTCTTTTGTTTGCTGTTCTCAAGTCATAGAGAGCTGCTTCTGGCTCAGACCATGCAATAATTAAATGGCAGGATTCGTTTGTTTCAGTTGTATGTTTGCCTATGTTCTTTCTCAGGTTCCAACTTCCGTTTTCTGAGTCAACTTGATTATGTTGTGTGATGTAAGCTTAAGGGGCATCAGGAGAAATTATTGCACTTGTCAGAGAATCAGCAGCAGAGGATCAACAGTCAATAACAGGGGATCATTAGACCTGATTCAGATAGGGTCTCCTGGGACAAAACAGTTGGTCAGAGCAGGAAAATCTGTCTGCTCAAGTATGCTGATAACTAAGTGACAGAGCTTTCAACAGGCTGACTAGACAAGGATACCTGATGAAGGGGACTGCAACTTCATAAAAAGGGGGCACTTTATTGACCACTAAAGAAAAAAAGAGAAGTGGTCAGACAGAAAGGCTGGGGGAAAAAAAGAAAAAAGAAAGAAAAGAGAAGAAAAGGGGAGGGGTGATAGCAGGTGCAGGATTTTTTTCTGAAAACTAATAAATCTCTAGATCTTTCATCATTATTTTATGGAAAGAAATTGAGACAGAGTTCTACGTGTTCTGTCTGCATCTTGCTGTAAGACCCAGTGCCCATTAACAGGCTGGTGGGGTAGTGCTGTGAAGGCTCAGTGCTGGCCCTGGGGTTGTCTTCTACTGCCTTGAGTGTGTCAGGGTCTGGGTGCAGCAAAGGAGACTGGGACACCACAGAAAGGCAATACTGAAGTTGGACAGAAGCAGCGCAAACACATCAGCTGGCGGGCAGTCAATTCAAAGAGAGCAGCAGCTCCATTTATGTCTATCATAAAAGGTTGGCTTGGTTTTTGTGACTATTTTCCAGTCACAAGAGATGAACCCATAAAGTAGGTCAGCTGGCACAGAAGTAAGTGTACTTAGCTCCCAACAATTTCAGTTGGTGAAATGAATATACATATCCAGAGCAAGAGTATAAGCTTATGTCATGAGTACATTTGATCTAAAATAAATTGCAGTGAAACTTGCACTAAGGAGGAATTCTGGTAGGCAATATCCTCTCTTAAGACTGCTTCAAAGTGTCCTCAAGATTTCTAGCACAATTATATCCAGACTTAGTAAAATGCCAACTCCACTTGGCAACTGACTTTTTTTTTTTATTCACAGTCCCTGGAGTGGTAGCTTAAGACATTCCTCAGTATACTTCACCTGTCTGAAACACTTTCACATGTTCATAGGGCTAAATTAAACTGAAATTACTCTTTTTTTTTATAATCCACAGTATAGCTCTTAGATAATCCCTAAAATAATTCTGAATAAAAATATGCCATCAAACAAGCTTTCAGCATCTGCTCATTACACTTTCTGAAGTTAGTATGCAACATATTTCTAATTCTCTCAATTGTTTTCCTCAGATTTATTCTAATTCTATGCTAATAAGTACCAGTACTAAATTCAGGATGCTTCTGTGGTAAATAATACATTTAAAACCTCAAGTGAAAGGTTTAGATCAGGAAGTAAACTATCTGCAGTGTAGTAACGGCTGAGAAAATCTTTGAAAGGTTGTGGATATGTGAAAATTAATTTCCCCAAATTTATGCTTATAAATTTGAATTTGAAATAATATCATCTGAATAGAGATGAACCTCTTAACAGCACCATATTCACCAAGACTTCAAAATGGATTTTAGTAGAAGGAAAAAAAAAAAAAAAAAAAAAAAAAAAGAAGAAGAAAAAAGAAAAAAAAAAAAGCAAATCACCTGCCCTCCAAAATCCACTTTTCTCTTGTTTCAGTGTTATTCACTAACATTTACTGCATAACAACAGAATACCCTTGATGTTGTTGACAGCCTGTCGTCCCTTCACACTACCACCTGAAGCACAATGTAATGCCTAATTTGCGTCATATCAGAGATTAGAACCAAACCTGTGTCTCATGAGCCAGCTTTGGCCACTCCAGGTGGCATCAGTTTGTACCTGCACAGTCACTGTGGGCTGGTTCCTCTCTGCAAACCAGTGCTCAGCCCAGCCCTAGCTCTGGCATCGTGTCGTCTTTGCCCTTGGATGCTTACCCTACTCTTGCACTTTGCCCGCTTACTTCTTACTGCTGTTTTCAGAGGTACTGGCACACTGAAAAGGTCCTGACTTTGTTCAGTTCAAGCCTGGAAATGTTTGGAGTTGCGTGCTGATTTGGGAAGGGTTCTCCCTCTCCGAGCTGTTTAAATGTCTGTGGTTATGTATCAATCAATACTCTACAAAACAAATGGCTTAATAAGCATCTTGCTGAGAGGCAATGAAATCTGATTCTAACCACCTTTGATTACTAGGTCCTGTGGAGATCCAGAATCAACTTTTTGCATTTCTTTGAGTGTATGGCTAACACCAGACCTAGGCACCTCCAACTCTATTCTCACCTTTCTTAATGAAATACAGCTGTTATCTGTTATGTGCTAATAAGCAAAAAATACTGAAAAGAGATTCTGACAAAATAATGTTTTGGAGCACTACGTTTTCTTTTACATCAAGTTTATTAGATTCAAGTTCTGAATTGTAGGAAATCTGAAACAGCATTAAGCTAATAGTGTTTGGAAAGTGTCTCTGAGGTACAAACAATGAAAAATACGAGTGTCTATTATTCATATAGTATGAATGCTTCCTAAAGTAACTTAGATGCTTCCTTTTTATTTGATAGTGCTTTTTGTTTCCTCTATTAAATAGTGCTTAAAAACCACAACTTCAGACAATCAGTAAACAGGATCATTACTTCTAAGTGTTTCAGATCCTGAATCAAGGATTTCATTTAATTTTCCAAGTGGAATAATGCATATAGATGAGGATGTCAAATTGCAAATAACCTGTATTAGAATGGCGTGTACAGTGCTTATGGTAAGTAATCAACATTATTGACTTAGCTTAGGGATTTAGAATGCTGAAAAACACTAACAGAATAAATTGATTGGAAGAATGGAGATGTGCATCACTGTGTTAAAAATCTGAAATGAGAGTAAAATGATGCAATAGTGGCTTGTAATTCAGAAATATATATGCATAGGTATATATATGGATATATATGGATAGTGCCAGTATTATTGATTTGACTTTCCGTAGGGACAAAAGAAAGCATACTGACTTTGATTTGAATGGTCATGCTGGGATTCATTATCAATAAGTTAAAATACAAATTGTTGGCTACATCATGCCCCTGCTGAACTTTTTCCATTAGTAGTTAATGGCCATCAGGTCTTACTTTTCATAGTTTTGAATGTTCTTTATGTTTTCTTCCTTTATAATCACTATAGTCATGCAGGAAACCTTTCCAGAGATAATGGCAAAATTCAAATGATTCATTTCTAAATCCGCAGATTGTAGACTTGTATCTGTCAGTAGGAGCATTACCACAAAATGCTTAGTGATTCTTTGCATTACAGTTGGAACAGCCAAGGCTGCCATGGTGAAGTGCCTCTCAGCATTTTCATAATGGATGTGGTTTTGAGGTTTTTCTGTAACACAGATTTGTAAGCAACCTCAACTTGGGATGAAACCTTTATTCATAACAATGCATGAGACTTGCACCATAAGCAAGCTTATTCGGGTAAGATACTGTTGCCTGCAAGGATTTCATTTATATTTTCAGCTGCAGATGGATGTGGTCCCTTGATTTGTTTTCTGTTAGCCATTCATGAGATTCTGCGAACTCTAAGTAGCTTCAAACACAAAACATGCCAAAGCCCAGTGGTGATATTCATGCCCATATTAAAAAGCTTTTTTAATGCCACAGATTGTCTTATTGATTTCACTGAGACTTTTTGCTGAGTAAAATGTTAATTGCAAGAAGTGTATCATGATCTCAGCCTGAGTGGATAAGGGCTGCCAGCGCAGTAGCTCCAGCTCACAAGTGTTCTCACTGCAGAGTCACCTTGGGTTGATATCTTGTCAGATCTCATAACTGTGGCATCCGTCCTACCCAGCAGCTGGCTGACACAACCTGGAGGGAAACCCGGGCTCCCACTGATGCTCTTGACAAGAGACCAGGGAACATCCCTGCACAGTGATGCCACATCCAGGCTGGGATAAAAGCAGGCACGGCTGATTTTCCTTAAAGGCTTGCTTTTCAGTAGGAATGAGTTATTGAGCTCTGCACGCCTTCACTGGCACCAAGGAGCGTGCTGATCCAGAGTGACCGCTGCCCCTCTGAACCAGTGTGCAGAGTTTCTGCTGCATTCTGCCCTGCGGTCACTAGGCTTGTCATGGGTAAAGCATTGCCTATCTACCTGTAAGTGGGTATAATTTGGGAAGCAGCAGGGGATTTTGCGGGATGGAGAGTGCCGTACAATGGCCCAGCCCCACAATTGTTCCTTGAAGCTATTCTAGTGATAAGTACTAATGGGTCAATGCCTCCCTCTGGTTTTGAAAGCATTAGCGGAAATTTTGCTTGAGCAGAAACTGTGCCATTAGGCCTTTACGTAAGATACTTTCTATACACCTTTTTTATCATGCAATACCCATGTTGTAATAATAATATTAAATCATTGCTGTTCATCTATATTAAGCTATCTTATAAACTGCCTTAGTGAAGTGAATAACCCCTTTCCACTGCTCTGCACAGCGGATGTTGCTTGCTGCCTAAGCTCATCCAAACATTTACATCTTCATGTGCCTGGGTGTGCATATGTGGAAATACATATATTAATTACAAATCCCCCTGTATTAGCCTTGCAAATGTAACTGTGTTCAGTTAAGCGAATGAAGGCTGTGATGCATGAAATGCTGTATGTCTTGCTGCTCTTGCAACTTAATTTGGACTTCTGGCATGTCCACAGTATCTACTTACTGGTGAAGGGGGAACTTTTTGAAAAGTGTGACCAAATAGCTCAATATCGTTTTCAGCCAATAGGCAGAAAGGGACAACAGAGTTGTATGGACAGTGATCAGCAGCGTGTTGCCTAACCTCTACGGGCTTGACTTTCACCTGCACGTTGCTGCATCCCTGCAGAGGCGCAGACCCATACAGGTGCCCTGGCCAGGGCAGCCGTGCTGCCTGCAGCTGCTGCCGTTGCTGCCCGCCTTGCTCACCTGCAGCAGGGCTGGAAGCCAGCTGTGTTTTCCTGGGGAAGGCAAGCGAGGGAAAGGAAGTGGCAATTATCAGCTATTCATACAGCAGCCAAACCTGAATGGGATTTCATGTGACATATAAAAGAGCACTTCTCCCGCCTGGGAGTCTCTCTGCCGGCTCCAGCCATGGAGGTTTTAGAGATACAAGAACCTTCTATAGTGGAAACCTGGAGCTTCAGCTCCCCCCGTAAAGTTGTGTTTATTTATCACCATTCATAACTTTAAATTCAACTAATTCAGCTGGCCATCCTCTGGTCTGGGGGTTCAGCGCTCCCACACTGTAGCCCTCTTGGCAATTGGCAGCAACGCAAATTCATTCTAGGGTGTAGAAGTGGCCCAGGAAAGGCCAAACTTCATTTCCTTCCTGACTGCTCACTACTGCATTTCACCCCGTTCAGCTCCGAGTATTAGCACATTCGTTCATTCCTAACTAGGGTTGCACGATTTACTTCTTCTCCTCTGAGCTATCCAGATGACATGCTTCATATAACAGCAGCTTTGAGCATGTACATCCTGGTAATATGTTTGTAACTGGTGCCTCACATGATCTGACTACCAGCACTTTTGATGCTCCAAGCCACATTTGGGTGCTCACCAGGGCTCATTTCCCCAGCATGCTGGAAGATCACTCTGTGAGCTTCCTGCTGTGTTTCCCCATTTGAGACCAATGTTATCACTGCTACAGAAGAGCACTGCTTCTGTTAGCAATAATGACGCAGTACATTATGGTGGATTTGTTTTTTTTTTCCAAGTCCCATTTAGAGGCTGTCATGTGGTTAATATTGCCCACAGCCGGGTTTTCTGTTCTGCTTGTTACTCTCCTTGCTGTGGTCTGCACATCACCCTTATCATGAAGGAACGTATGCTCCATGGAATATTAGTGCATCAGATCAGGGTTAATTGAGAAGAGAATTTGTATTTCAATTAGTTTTTAACATGGTAAATTTGACTGCCTGGCCTTTGTGTGGACGTATAAAAGTCTGGTATGGAGACCCCATCCTGTTATGGGACAAGTTTGCTGTGTCCAAGTACAGCACTGGGTTTTGCTCAAGAGCATGAAAGGTTAAGGGCTACATCTTTCAAATTGTACTGAATTATAGCTTCATAGAACATTATAAACTTCATTCAGAGGGCATTGGTCATTTTTACTAAGGATATACTGCTTATTACTGCTATCGATTGTTATAAGAACTTTATCTGTAAATTATTTAAATACACAGATGAACAGACTGTGTATGTATAATTTCACATCTTCTGACTTAAATACTTAACTAGTTTTGAGTGTAGTAGGACTTCCGTGTGTCTTAATTTTTTTTTTTCAAGGGATTTGCTCATATATATATGCAATGTTTTAGAAGGTTTTGATAAATGAAAGCAAAGGCTGATGCAAGGTATACTGCATTGCTCCATTAAAAATAATAATAATTGTAATTTTTCATGTTTCTGCCATAAGATACTCCTAATTTCTGAATATTTTCCAAATAGAAGTGCCAGCACATTGTCATTTATGGCCAATATTATTGATAGCTAATAAAGTTTCACTCCTTGATATCGCTTATTCCTATGAAATTTGAAATCTGCAAGGGACCGGATGGATGAATGTCAAAGCTGAAGCATGGAGTACAAGTAGTATTCAGAACAGGAGATGGTTCCTTGCCTTCACACAACTAGTCACAGAAGATCTGTTGAAAGGCATCTTTGAAATCTCAGCCTTGGAAAGAAGACAGAATCAGAGAGGAAAATTTACGCTTCCCAGTTCCTCAGGCTTGAATTTGATTCTCAGTTAAACCACTCTTTCTCATTGCTGATAAACCCAAACACATGATTATGTTATTGAATGTGCTGTACCCCGGTGTGATTTTCTTTGGGTTAGCTGATGCCTCCACCACTTGCCAAAAGAGATCATTTGCCAGCACCTGTGAAATGAGAGTTCAGCCTCAGCACTGTTTTGCTACCAACCTCTCTGCAAGGAACAGGTGGCATAGGTAAATTCAGCTTAGAGAAAAGTCATCAGGATCAGGAACTTCCAAAATACAGCAAAACTCTTAAAACATTGTAAAGAGCAAAGTATTCTAAGTATAACTAAGTGACTTTACAGAATGGCATGCAAAGAGTCTAATTTAGTAACAGCCTGCACCATAAAATATTAGTCAGGTGCTAGCATAGCCATTAATACTCTTTTAACACAAAGCAATTTCACAGCCTCATTTACTAACTGGAATCTCCCAAGTCTAGTTGGTAATTGTGCTTTTTATTCATCTCAGTAAATTCCATTTAGTGCTTTTTAGCAGTTTCTTAGCATAAATGCATTGAATGTTGTTAAATTGGATTAATAGCTTTTATATGTGATGTATGTTATATATACATTTAACAGAAGGTATTTCAACTCATGGAAGTCTTTTTTATAATGAGCACTTTCCTTTTTTATTTTTTTTATTGATTTTTCCCTCACACTGGTAATATTTTTGTAATACGTATTTATGATATACAGTTTATAAATAGGGACTTGTAGGAGTCATAGGGTTATGGTCATCTTTAGCTCACTTGACATTGTTTTGACTTGAGCAAGCTTGGGGATAAAATCTTTTCAGGTGGGCTAGAACCTAGATAGATAGTTATAACAGTTGTAAAGTTGTTTCAATTTACATCTCTTTAATTTTGCTTAAACCAGGTGCAAAATTGGAATATTGTGCACTGGCCTCATATTTTGAAATGCACATTTTGGAGTACATTTTCAGAATTATAACCAGATGTTTACTTCAGTCTCTCTTGAGGTCCTTCATGATGCTTCCTGTAATTTTTTAAGTAAAATCTTGATAAGGATGAAACTATTAAATTAGTTATATAGTGCTCGAGTGCTTTCAAATGCTATGGCATTCAGCACCAGGAGTATGTCAGTCAGATTGGTACATTTCTGTATGAGAGGACTTTTTATCCTGCAATTTAGTGACTAGTCAGTCTGTACTCAAAAATAGCTGACTGATTAACTGACGTCATCAAGCACCATCCTCATTTATCTTTTGTGTCATGTTCCCTGCTTTTCTACTGATAAAAGACATGAGAGGGGCAGAAGTACAGAATCAGATAATTGTGCCTCTTTAAGTGCCCTACAGAGCAGCACACTGCAGTGGGTCTTGGCGCTGGTAAGTAGAGGGTGAACAAATAACCCAAACCTTGTAGGCAGCAAAGGCCGAGGAAGAGAGGCTCCCATTGGAGGTCCCCTCTGAAGAAGGAGGGGGAACACAGTAGCTCCTATTAGTTCATGCCAATCCCAAGAGCACGTACCTCCCACCTCCAAGCATGCTGCTGCCAGTCTGGGCCCTGTCTGGGACACCCCATCCCAAGCTCCTGCCCTCAGGGATTCCTGTTGTTGAGAATGGAAGTCCCATGGAGCTGGAGGCAAAGGAAAGAGTGTCGTATCCCAGACGTGCAAAGCTGAGAGCCTGAATGGAGACGTTCAATGGTGAACCAAGAGGAAAGACTGTGTCTTAAAGATCTGATGCAGAGAAATACAAGATAGAGTCCCAGTAAAAATATATATATACATATATATATATATAAACACTCGCTGTCATATTTTGAACCATAGTTTGGAGACAAGCAGCAAACAAGAAAGCAGTATGTGGCTCCCACTGGCATCTGCTTGGGTTGGTCTGTATCCCTTGTTCTGGCTTCCCTGCTTGTTAAAAAGGCTGCCATGGTATCTTTAACACATATTCAGATGTTTTGAAATACCAGCTCTTTCATAAGGAGCCATAATTGTTAGAATATTATTTAGGTACATCTCATGCACTTTTCTAGAAACAATTATGGAAAGTGTAAACAAATGTGGGAAAAAAACTCCTTAAAGTGTAAGGTACTGTAATTCATTGTATCCCTTCAGTTTTTGCAAGTCTTTCTCCCTCTCAGAGGATGTGGCATAGCAAATATGTCTGTGCTCTCACATTTCTGTGAGTTTCCAACACCCACTGCAGTTAGGAGTACTCCCTTTATGTTCTGAAAGCTGCTGACAACTGGTCCATTATTGGGCGTAGCTTTCTGAGCACAAGCTATTGCTAAATGTGGCAACTGCAACTTATTCATCCTTCTGCAGTAATTAAGACTAATTTTTAAACCTGATTTAATGAGATCATACGTCTCTGCATTATTTAATGATCTGTGGCAAGTAGTTGGGCACAGAAAAAATATTTTGCATAGGATAGATGAGGTGTGGGTCATGAAAAGTCATGTTAAGTAAGGTGTAATCCTCAGGGGCGAACTTACCAAAGACAGGTGGAGATAGGAGGACCTCACTGCCTCCACTTTTCATCAGCAAGGAATTCTATACAGTGTCATTTCTCCCTTCAAACCAAACAGAGAACAGTGTCCTGGTAGCTCATTAGATGGACTTCAGTCTCAGTATTCTTTTACAATAAAGTGGGACTCTTCACTCCCCAGAAATATCACTAGCTTCATTCCCAGGGTGAATAGGTCCATTTCTGGTGACTGCCATATGCTAATAAAAATTGAATGATATTTGTAACCCTTTATTTTCTTTCATTTGAGGGACAGAAGCAATGATTCAATTTTAACCCTCCAGTTTTCCACTTCAGAAAACAGTTTCCATCTTTGTTTCTATTCAAAAAGTAGTCTTATTATTTGCATACAGAGCATATTTTATTATGATGTTTTTATCTCTGAAATATATAACATTTTATTACTATACTAGGGATAGGTGTAGGTGATATATTTCTTTCTTGTGTGCAGCAATCCATTATAGGTGGTGTGTTTCCCACATTAGGAATTATCATTGATAAAATACACAAAACTCACATGAACTGGCATCAAAAACACGGCAGGCTTAATTTTTTTTGAGTGAAAAATGACAGTCTATGTGCTCTGCATTAGACTACATTTGTTTTTATTTAAATCTTGTGATTTTTATTTAATTTGTAGCTGAGGGGGGATTATAACTGCACTGTCTGCTCCTGTCCAACTGAAATCAATGATTTAGAAATAAAGCTGTTCTAGTATATAGTATTAGCTCTTCTGTAACAGTACCGTTAACGGTGAGCTGCAGAGAAAAATGCAGCAGGGTTCTTCCTGTTTTCTGTTTTCAGGGAATGATGCGATGCCTGTTTGGTTCAGCAGAAGTAAACTTCAGACCAAACTGCAGGGGCACGACTCACATTGCCAATGACAGGTCAATATGTGTAAGCAGACAGAGACAGTGAAAAATTGATTTTTGGCTACAATGACGGATTTCATTCATAACTTTTGCCACTGTTAAAGGAGGTTTCTTTTTTCTTTAATAACCACAGCGATTAATTTGGAATTCAAAGTATCATGGAATACTAAATCAAGACCAACAGAAAAATTGAAGCATATTGTTTCTGTCAACTGAGCTGTTTTTTCTTCCATGCTATGTTTGACAGTAGGTTATGTCTTTTGCCAGAATGCTGCCAAAAATCTTTGAAGACCTTTCCATTTTTCTTTGTTGGAAGAGCGTCATAAGGGTTGGATGGAAGACAGAAATCCTCCCATATGCCCCGTAATATTTAATTCAGGGAAATTCAAGTTCTGAATTTATTTCTGCATTGCTTACTGTCTTGATCAAGCAATCCTACCAGGTTCCAAAATGTGACCATCCCATAACAGTAATCAGGATCACTCAAGCTTTTTTTTTATTATAATTATTTCCTATTAATTTTTAGCTACACGGCCTCATACTGATAATGCTACAGGTAGCATAAACGAGCTAATTTATTTAAATAAAAGTCAAAGAGATGGAGTGGAGGAAATTAAACAAATGATAGTTTCCTGTGATGAGGAGGAAGAGAGGGAAATGTGTTTTTCTGGTTAATAAAATCCTGTTCAATATTTAAGTTAAGGTTAAATAATGCTAAGAGAAAGAGTGCAACACACTGTCTAGTAAGAATCAGATTTATTTCTGCCTCTCAAAAAAAGAGCTATTTACCTATGAAAACTAGCCCCTGTCTGTTCACAGAATATTAATAGATTGTTATGTTTATTATTATGTTATGCTACATATTGTTATGTAATAGATTGCCATTGTTTCTTTGTTTTAAACAGTTTCCATCTTTTTAGTACAAAGTTTCAAAGAAAAGGTTGATCTTCTCATGAGTAAGAAACTTCCTTTTCTGTTTGTTGTACTTATATTTGTTGAAGTCATGTTGCAGTCCATTTTACATGGCAAAATGCACTTTAACCACTTATCTACAGGCAAAACTTGCATCTTTTCTTGACAAAAATTCATATGTGCAAGTGCTGAAAACTCCTTTTCTGTGAACCCCAATGTCAGGAGCATTTTAATGAAATGAATATTTGTGCAACAGGAATACAAAAGGGGTTGTGTGTCTGTGAATATTCACCAAATGAGTCTAGCTCTTTAAGCAGCCCATGTTGGTTTAAAAATCAGAGGATTTTTGCTCTTTTACTTAATAGCTCCTTCATTTATTCCTGAAGGGTTTTGTTGCTAACCTGCTTTCACCTGTGACAGCCACAGGTAAATCTCAGATTAAAATTTCTGTTCCAATCTAAAATGGATCCTTTCTAATATTGCCCTAGGCTGCTTAGGTTATGAATTTTGTGGTGTGTTCGGATACTCTTCAGTGATAAGAAAAGAGCAGAGATTAGATATGTTCCAAGCTGTGTATATGCTCTCTTTTTCAAACGGTTGAGAGAAGCAGCCTTTAAAGGAATGTTTCAATTTTTTTTTTCTTGAATTGATATGTGGTGTATTTCTTTCTTACACAAGGTGACAGCATGTGTGAGATGTAAAGACTAGTTTGCTCAGGCAATTACCCCTTGTTGATAGCAGATTATTTCCTCTGGCAAACTTGAAAATAACTTGTTGGTGTATAAGTTACTGCTGTTCTGGGGATGCAGTAATTTACTCTCCTGTCTCTTTTATGAGCACATTTATTTTAATCAGTAGAGTTTGGAATGGCTCTTTTTCATCTAACTCCATTTCTTTTGGAGTTATGCACCCTCTTATAATGTAACAAAGGAGAGTGCATTTGCACGCACAGGAGAAAAGAGATTTGATGTATTGCAGAAGAGCATTCCTTATATAGGAAATCATATCCCATGCTCTTTTTCCGCGTAAAGAATGTAGCATTCATTTTCTACAGCAGTGGCCCAAATTATTTTTCTGAATAAGGCAATGTTTCACCTCAGTGAGTTACCAGACATTATCACTCACAGCTGAGAACAGTGTTTCAGAAAATAGTGATCACATGCAATTGGGCTGTGGGATTGTGCCACAGAAAATCAAGACATGATTTATTTTGAGCTGTTTGCTTATTTTTGTTTCTTTTTCTTTTTAACTTTAAAAGGTTTAACAATCATATGTGTTTTGTGGATTATCTAATGAACAGCATATTTTTCAGAAAAGATTACAGACTATGAATGAAAATATTCCTGTCAAACAAAATGCTTGTTTTACATGAAAACAGAAATGAAAGTGAAAATTAACACACACACACACACACACACACACACACACACACACACTGGATAGCTTTCTTAATGTAGAGATATTTTGAATTTGATTCTGCTACCTAGACCTCAAGAGTCATTTCACTGAAATATATGGAGCTATTTCCATGCCGAGGTACTATTTCAACTCAGTGTAGCAGACACTGGCCTAAACATGAGGTAAAAATGCACCTCATAACTGTTTGCAAACCTTGGGCCAATATACAATTATAACATCATTGATAAAATATTAACACAAAAACTATCACAGTACCTAGTTAAATACATTAATAATTGAAAACATTGCTAAACAAGCATGTTTTCAGTTCCTGCTTAAAAATTAAGAGCATTCCTTGATGCATGTGAATAGCCCACATTAAAATTAATGGTACTTTTGTGAATTTTATAGCTTTTTAGAATAGGAAATAAGTGTTATCACACACCCTATGGGGTAACTTGTGAAATATTAACCTTTTTAGTAACTTCCTTGTGGCTGCAGACTCTTAACCTTTTTGTATGTATCTCACCTGACTTATGTTTTGTTGCCTTAGTGCTGTCATCATTTCTGCTTATATTCCTTTTCATTCTATTGAGGAAAATCAGAAATTTTCTGCACAGTATGCCTAGAAAACCAGTGCTAAAGCAAGCTTTGTGACCAAGTCCCTGTGCACACTGGTGAAGTATGCTCTGTGCTTAATCTGGATTGTTTGGAGAAGTTACATTTATTTTCCTGTGATACGTGACGTTCTTCTGAGATCTATTACGGTCGATTCGTGATTCAATAGTCATATGCTGTACTTTAGAGATACGATTAGTCCCTATAATTTGTCTTTTTCTCTCTAACAGTGCTGATGCATGTCCTCCATTACTGGTTTGTTCTGATTCTGCAGGGAAGAAACTTAGACCTGTGAGTATTTCTATTTATATCCATTCTTGTCCATAAGAACACTAGCCATTTCCCTGTCACAGAATGACCTGTTGATAATTGTTAATTCTATGCAATATCAAGTTGCTGAATTTAAAGGGTTCTGCCATTTTTTTACTATGAACTCACATGTGTGAGTATGACAGACTGATGAAAAGGTATAGAACAAGTTTTCTGAGATTCAAAGAAGTTGTGTGCATTTTTTCTAATCTTTCCCTACATTTGAACATTACGGTCTATGATATAACAGTCAGGCAGAAGTGCCAAAAGAGAAGACAAGGAACCTTCATGCATGTGACTTAATCAAACCTGGAAAATAACAGAAATATCACATGAAAAGATGTTATCATGAAATTTCTTGGTAGAAAATTTCTTTTCAGACTTAAGAAATTTGAGCAGACTATATGATACCTACAGAGCCATCCAAAGGCACTTTAATATTAATATTAGAGTAGAAGAGTTTGAAATAGCAAAGAAAATCCTGCAGGAGCTCATACTGCTATGCATTCATATTGGAGGTGTACAAGGGAGGAGTAAGTGGTAGAATAAAAAGCAAGTTCTTATGGATGTTATTTTCTAAATATCAGAAGGAAAAACAGGTAAATCCTATCAGCAGGAACAGAGCTGCAGCAGGAACAGCACTGAAATGGCCGCTCACAGCTGACAGGCCAACTGGTATCAGGCTGAAACCAAGGAAGACCACACTTTGAAGAGTGGCTGCCAAGTATGACTGATGTTCCATTTATCACATTAAAATCCATGGGAGATTCAAGGTGAACTGTGAAGTCTTTCAGAGCCAGTTTTGTATGAGACACACTTGTGAATGTCTGCTTCTGAATGTCTGCTTTACCAGAGAAACTAAACAAAGGCTATAACTGCAAATTTGAAAGAGATGTATAACAAAAAAAAAAAATCCTTCAGGGCTGTTGAGGCACTTTTGCTTTCAAAGATTTTAAAGATTCCCTTCCTAAACTACTACAGACCTTATGTTCCCCTTTCTGCTTAAAACCACAATGAAAGGTAAGCACAGGCATTGTGTACTGGTGCAACCCTCGAAAAACTTGATACATCATTCCGTTTGGACCAGAAGGCTGATGCCTGTGAAAGGACAACACCTAGCATTTTTAATTAATGTAGCATGTTGTCCAAATTTATGCATCATTCCTCTTCTCTGAATGCAATTGCACACAATTCTTCTGCAGTGTAGACCTTCATGGTGAGAGATGAAATCCCACCTCATGATTTTTTTGCCATCTCTGACATCTTCCAAGCCTGTGAGAAAGACGGACCCCACAGATGAAAGCTGCTCATCAGAGCAGCGAGAGCTTACAGTGGAGGTCACACAAGATGTTTGCAACATGATGCTATGCAAATATGACACAGTGAGCAGCTGTATTTCACTGCTTTTCCAGTACCATGTCTACTTGAGTGGAGCGCGACTTCACATAATCAGCTATCCAGAGTCTATCATTTGTCACATGCTCAACAAAGCCCTTTTTCAATGGTAGGGAACCAGTCGTCCTAAACACAAAAGGGCTTTTTCATGTCCTTCTGTGTGTGAATAGGTTAGTATGTCTTTAAATTGTTTGTGAGCCCCTCTAGCTGTGCATTCAGTGCTGAAGGCAAGAAACAGCCAGAATACTAGACTAACTAGGGCCTGAACATTTGTGAATAACCCATCAAAGACATTTATTTGAAGCCTACTCAGTTGATGTGGTTTTCTCTCATTTCGTACAGGGATAAAGGATGCAACATTTCTTTATTGATGCATATTGAGTAAGACAGACAATCACCTTGTCTTCTTTCAGTAAAAAAAGTGAATAGATCTCCCTTGCAGCAATTACAAACATTTTTTTTGTGTATAATAGTCCTATGAGTAACCGTGCATTGTAAGATATAGTTCACACTTAATATTTTAGACAATACTTTTGCACCCCTTTGTGCGATACTTTCTTAAGATTCTGTACCCTGAGGGACTTTGAAGACGAAGGGGATGGGAGAGAAACTTCTGTATATGAGCATTTTACAGATCGGTGTTGAATTTTACACTCTCCTGTTATGTGCCAGACAGAAGAGAGTGGACCAGCTTGACAGTCCACAAGCAAGTCAGCAAAACTGCAAATGGAAGGTCAGTATGGCACTGACAAAGCAGCGAGGTCCACCAGCTGGTTCATAGGCTCAGCGTATGAAACCAGGATGTCTGAAAGGAGATGACTTTTTTCCCTCCTTGACATTTATAAAATAGACAGAAGAGGCTCGAATACCCTTCTTGTCACTAGCTAAATATCCACGAACTATATCCGCCAGTCAAAGGTCCACTTGGATATATCTAGCCAAAATTTTATTTTCTTTGGTCTCAAACATGTGAGCAGCTAGCACTGTGAACATTGCCACAGCTGGCATAGACCCTCTGATAACTGAAGGATAAGAGGATCTTCCATTTCATCTGCAAGGAAGGAAACGTTTAACCTCAAAGTGTCAAACACACTTCACTTACATAAGCAGAAGATGAGCATGGATTTTGGTATACTTAAACAGCACCTTCTGGATATCACTGGGAGGACAACGTTAAAGCTTGTCCTTTTTGCATTTCTGTTTCCAAATTTCCATCTTCTGTCAGTAGCCTATTTGTACTTTCAAAACGTTCAGCAGACTCAGTGCCTGATCACTTTGAATGGCCTGAGATCTTGTTACTTAAAAATCACTCCATGAGCAGATCCTCAGAGGAAGTTAAATGCATTTGCTGAGCTCATGAAGACTCCAGAGAGATCAGTGCTTGCGGCTGGCAATTTGCGATGAAATGCTGCTCAGAGATATGGTGTAAACCCCCCCTTCCCTTGTTTTCCTTTATTTTGAGAAGTGTTCACAGGCAGTAAGCCTTAGTGATAAGATTAAAATCCAGAATGTCATCAAAACATTGTTTCACTTGGAAAAAACTAAACTGAAATCACTATCCAGGTCAAAGTTATCCTTTGCACTAACAAGAAAATTTCAAGAAGACTAAACAAGGCAGGAAAATATCAGCCTTGGAATGAAACTGAGCCAGTCTGTGGGAGTATTTTCTTTAGTGCTCAGAAGTTACATGTTTTGGAACTACTGCCCTTCAGACTCATCCAAAGTGCTTCATACTCCTGCCTCCCCTTGCCTCCTGCCCAGGGTCCCAATGCTGGTGTAGGACAGCAGTGCTTGTCTCTGAGGACTGCTTGCAACAGGGGAGCTGTGGCAGCTCTCAGGATTCCTGTGGCAGATATCAGCCTTGAGGCAGCATTTTGCCTGCTTTTAAGAATTTTTGTCAAAGGTGTAAACAATCTTCTCATGGTCTCCCTCTGTTCCTTACAAGGAAAGTATTTTGAAGGGATAATGTTCCATGTACTAATATTTAAGCTTTTTAGTGCCTACTATTACCCATGGCTCAGGTTCTTTGAAGCCTCAATTGACTGTTTAACTATTACTCATAAAGCTTTCATAGGTAAGCATTTCCCAGTGTTTGAAGCTGGTGCAGGAAAGTGAGGGTGCCACTCATAAGCCCCCCAGCACTCACCTGCTGTTCCTTTCTTGACTGAAAAATTCTGTGGTGTAGCACTGGACTGGGAGCATGCTCAACAGGATTTTGTTTCTCCCCTACTGTTCTACTGTGTGGTCCTCTTCAAGTCATTTTACTCTGCTCTTCTGTGCCAGCCTAGACTAAAAAGTCTATATAACAGCTGCAGCAACTATTTTACTAGGTGCTGCCTTAGGCGCTCCAACTTGGTGTGGCACAGCCACAAAAAAACAAGTAAGTCTGGCAAGATTTCTTGTTGTGTCCAATGTAATTATGACTATAGAATAATCACTTGTTTGTAAATATTGTATCCATGCTTGTACACAAATATAAAAGCACGTATACAGCATGTATATTTTTACACGTGTACTTTTATGTATACATACAGAAACCTACCTCTGTATTTATTCATGCATCTATATGTACGTGCAATTAGTGGCATTATACAGGAGACTCAAGTAGTCTTTGCGTAATACATAAGTAAAATAAATATCATGCTATTCAGTGTAGTTCGCTTACCCCTTCAAAACACGCCTCATGATGAAGGCAAAATTTAGCTAATTAAATATGTTTTGTCCTTGTTGCCAGTTTTAACCTACAGCATTGTCTTAGGCACTATACCAAGACCAGAAAGATAATGACAGATGCATTGTGACATTCCTAGTGCAAATCATGCTACAGTCCTCCTAATACTAATTTTACCAGCCAAACCAAAGGTAATGTTTCTAAATAATAGCTAAGCAAAAACATTACAGCACATTACTAGCAGGTATGGAGGGCTCCTATGGCTCATTTATAACAATGTGAAGCTGCAGAGCTGTTATCTTCATCAGAACGATTTTCTCTGGTTCGTGATTTGTGACACCAGAAAACAAGCAATTCCACGCGCAGCCTCGGCACCCGGCAGCAGTTCGGGATCAATGTGGGTGTTAATGACAATGTGAGCAGATAAATACAGGGGCAGGAATCCAAATCCCACAACGGCCCTCTTGCAGTTAATGCCATCTCTGCAAATGGCATGTTCCTGGCCCACATCCAGCAGCCGTGGTCACAAAATGAACTTTCCCTGACTTTGCGATGCATTAACATCCAGCGCACCCAGGGATGCGCAAGCTTCACGTACGAATCACTCAGAGGCCTCACTGTGTGTTTTCTGAGTACGTGTCAGTAAATGCATGCTGCCTGCACTAAGGAGTGCAATTGTTTAACACTTTGTCAGACAGTTACTGTGGGTTGTATCAACACACCAGGATGTGTCTTTCATAATTTAGTTGGAATGGATTTTTGACCCATGAATCAATGAGCTTGTTGCAGAATGAGTAGTATGTGCTTCCTGAAAGGCTGTATGATATCAGCAAGGTCAGTTTACTGTCATTTTTTTTTTTAATCAAAAAAGAAAAATACTTAGGGGGCATTTAACATATTTTGACAAGGTGACCCACAATTATCCATTAGTGTTGTATTTGTCTAAGCCCCTCTGCATTGATATGCAAGGACCATGTAATAGTTCATTGATATCCCACTTGGGGGTGGGGAATAAGGCAAGTGGGACTTCTCCAAGGTCTTTCACTGCCAGAATGCGTCTAGCTATTGCTGTATTGCTTAAACATTTGGATAGTTAATCAACACAACTAAGCCCTTTTAACCTGCCATGTTCTGTACTATTAAAAAAAAAAAAAAAAAAAAAGCCATGAGGATGCGATTTTTGTTTTTGAATTTAACACAAAAATGTAACCTAGTAAAGGCATAGGCAATATTGTGAGTGAGACTCAGTCCCCGATTCAAATACCAAGCTGCAAAACAACCTTGAGGTGATAAGTGGGGGCAGTTTTCACAGAATCATAGAATATCCCGAGTTGGAAGGGACCTATAAGGATCATCGAGTCCAACTCCTGGCACTGCACAGGTCTACCCAAAGTTTTAGACCATGTGACTAAGTGCACAGTCCAAACGCCTCTTAAATTCAGACAGGCTTGGTGCAGTGACTACTTCACTGGGGAGCGTGTTCCAGTGTGCAACCACCCTCTCAGTGAAGAACCTCTTCCTAATGTCCAACCTAAACCTCCCCTGCCTCAGCTTGACACCATTGCCACGGGTTCTATCACTGGCGATTAAGGAGAATAGGTCGGCGCCTGGCCCTCCGCTCCCCCTCGCAAGGAAGTTGTAGACTGCGATGAGGTCTCCCCTCAGCCTCCTCTTCTCCAGGCTGAACAGGCCAAGTGACCTCAGCCGCTCCTCCTACGTCTTCCCCTCTAGGCTCTTCACCATCTTCGTCGCCCTCCTCCAGACACTCTCCAGCAGTTTCACATCCTTTTTGTGCTGTGGTGCCCAGAACTGCACACAGTACTCAAGGTGAGGCCACACCAGTGCAGAGTAGAGCGGGAATGTTTTATGATAATTCCTGCACGTTTTATCTGGAGCAATGATAAACTGCTAATAATAAACACTAAAGAAGGCAATACTTTTACTTATTTCCCTCACTACAGAGGATCTAAAGCCAAACTCCCAAATCTCCACTTGCTGAGGACTTTTTTTCAGCCTCCAGGTTCTACCACATATGTGAGATAGGGTATTTTTGGGGGGTGGGTGAAATCCCCCTATAATGCACAGAACTCATGAAATTACATCAGAATTGTTATTTACATTAGTTCTTGCATGTGAGAGAAGCACAAAACAAGCACCAAGTGCATGGAACAGTGCTTAAAGTCACTTCATTGTTACCTCTAGCTCCTTCACCTTGACGGCATCAGAGAGGTATATTCTAAGCTGCAATAAAGTCTCATAGCTCAAAGACTTCAAAGGGTCCAGATGATTTGCACCAGCTGGAGATAAGACAAGAGGAGCCCTTGGTAGTTGGGGGAGCCTGTAGAGCAGTCCTTTTGCTTGCTACTGGCTCTCTGCAAGACGAGAAATGCTCTGACCTGAGCCAGCTGTGGCTAACATCAGCTGGGTAGCAGCAGGGCCAAGGGGGAGGCTCACAGCACCCTTTTCTACCTGGCTGGTGTTTACAGCGTTGAGTTTGTTAACCTTGCTGGTTGCATTAGGGACTTCCTGCAATTGCAAGCACCAGCTCCCATTTCTCATTGATCGCAATTTCATATTGAAAACTAATGTGTGAGTCTACAAATTAAATTTCTTATAATGCAATTCAGTTGGAATAATTTGCACAGAAAGGTACTTGGGAAAGATTGAGTGAAAGATTGGTTTGTTCTAGTGGTTGGTCTCCAGCAGTACTGTTTCTGGGAGGGTAGCTAAGTTGTATAACACAGACAAACTAAACCCAAATAGAGCTGGTTGGTAATTTTATCTCCTTACTGAAGTGGTGGCTATGCATAAATCCATAAAGCACATTATAAGAAAGAAATTAGTAGCCTAGATGTAATACTTACGTGTGTTCTGAGTGTATGCGGAAGGACTTGAGTGACTCAGACAAACAGGTATCTTGTTAGCAGGCAGTGCTGACTGTGTTGGTAGACTGGAATTTCTGAGAATGCCCGCTCTGAACTAAACTTTAACCAGTGCTAATCTATTGGGGTTTTTAGTTAGCAGAAGACATTTAACTGCTCTCCAGTTAAGCTACCCTCTTACAAATCAGTGGGCAGTTTCAGGGGGGGGATCCAAAATCTGATGTGTTTGTGGAGTTAAACACAGGGGGTAAAATGGGCCTCCTTTGCTCCAGGTCTTCCTTTCTCTTCACTGTTTACTCAATTACTTTTATCGAAGGGATATATCTTGCCTTTTTTCCTTGCCAACACTGAGTTACATGGAGAGCATTTCTGCAAAGGTCATGCCACAGTATTTCCCAGACCAAGTCTGAGTAAGAATTTCAGGATCTGGCCAGCAGAAATTTTCCAGTAAGAATCCTGTAACAAGAACTTCATTGCAACTATTGATTTTAGACTTCTTGTTTGCAGGAGTCAAAGGCATACAATTTTTAGAAAATAATTTTTTAACAAATTTTTAACTGCAATTCCTGATCTCCATGCTTCTCAGTTATTTTTCTTTCAAATGGCTGTGAAAGTAGTTAAATACAGTTGGTGAGCTGCCTGGACACAAAGGAAATGGAAGACAAAGAGGAAACATGATGCCTAAATAAAAAAAAAAAAAGAATGAATGTGTTTAAATTATTTGTTCTGAGATTCAGGTTCCAGACAATATTATCCATATCCTGAACAAAAAGAAAGTTGGTGGCTGCCTCTTAAAATTACCTGGGACTCTATAAAAACAAATTTCTTCCGAAACATAGTTCCTGTTGGACTGACGTTTGCTACAGAACATCAAGCCCATGCAGCTTAAGCTGTCAAGTATCACATAATTCACACTGGGAGTCATAATAAGGCAGTCTAATAATTTGATTTACTAAAGGAAAAAAAAATGCCAAAAGTCAATGTACAAAACCATAATTCAGTGTAATAGCTCAGATGTCTTCATCTGCCTTTGCTCCCATTTCAGAGGTGGCAGAAAACTACAGAATAGTGTAGAGAATCAGGAGGAGCTGGTGGCATTGACGTGCACACCTACACCAGCTTCAAAAGACTTGCAATCTCTTGCACCAGCACTGAAGTTTGGCTCTAAGTCTTCCGGAGCTACCTCCTCTCTTTCTTAATTTACAAGGCAGCAGCTACTTTGGCCAATTTTCAAACATCTTTGCTGTAAGGAATCATTAGTGCTTCTTCTTGGTGCTGGAGAGCAGATGTGTTGGAGGGTCTCATAGCTCCGTATTACCAGTGAATTCAGACAAGAAAGAAAATAAAAGGACCTTGGTTCCATCCATCTCTTCCCCTTTTAATAGAATTTATCCAACAGCCACTACTATCACTGGAATATATTGGTACATAGTCTAATTGCCTATTGCTGAACTGATCAAAAATTATAAATGAAATGAAATGAATGTTCCGTCACATTAAGAACTGTATTTCAGGAAAAAGTGAAACAGTTTTCAAATAGCATAATATTATGGAATGACACTGAGAGACAGAACTAAAAAGGAAAAAGAAATAACGTCATCATTATTACATCTTTTAATTCACAGGAAATTCATTTGTTTTCTGAACTGGTGGAGTATAAATGTCAAATCAACTACTTTTAATTAAAAGCCATATTACTCTTTATCTTATACAAAAGAGCAGTGTTATCTTCCCCGTTTATTTTGCAGTTTCCAGTTATTCAAAGAACATGCTGTCATTTAAGATTGTATTAAAGTATTCAAAATATATCTCAACATCAGAATCCCCTTAATGTCTTGCAAATGACCAAAATGTTTTTCAAATTCATTTGTGTTTTTTTCAGGGAATCAGTGATTCTTTTAGCAGTTAGTTACTGAATTTTTCCTTGCTTCTGAAACGTAATAAGTCTATCTGCTTCCCATTTTTCACAGATATATTGTACTCTTTCATTCACAACTTGCCCATGGCAATGTTCAGTATTTTAATCACTTGTGAGAAGAGAGGGATGGTAGAAAAAAGAATAAAAACTTTTATTAATAAAAGAATTTTTACTCGTGATCGCATGTAAATAGTTTAATAAGGATGTTCCTGCTTGTGACATTGTTTTCAACAAGAGTGGCATGGTAATCTTAGAGAAAAGCAAGCTCAGCTCCACACAGAACGAAATCTCAAGGACTGTTGGTGAAATCTATGGCTTAACAGTATTTAACTTACTATGTCAGTCAGTGTTGGAGGGGTGACCAGTGATCAGTAAGTGTCACCAGTATGAAGTTCATTGCCCTTTTTTGAACTGTTGCCTTAACTCTGACCCAAACTAATTAAAACTGGCCTTCTTTTGTACTTTGTTTGCCGTTGAGCACACAACATTTTGCTGAAGTATACTCCAGCCCCCCAGGGTCTCTATTCACATCCTTTAAATAATTATTACTAGAAGAGGGGAGAAAAAAGCCTGGTAAATGCGTATGTGGAGAAAAGAGTGTTCAGTAAGATAGTCCTGAATACTCTAAGGAGTTTGGTAGTTCGGTCAGCAGTAACATCAGTAATGGACAAACAGGGATTCTTATCCTTAGAGGGTTTTTAGTTTTTCACAGTGCTGTGCATTTGTTATGTGATGTGTAGCAATTCCTGCTTCTTAACAAAAAGAAAAAAAAGTACCTTCTGTGTATTGTTATATGGAAGTGATGAGTATTATGACTATATAATTCAGGTGTGTTTGTGAATGCATATATGCAGGAACGTAATATGTGTGGGTGTTTGTACATTAGAGAACATTAAACTTTAAATCACTCCACAATTTTATACATACTATATATCAGAGTTATTAGAAGCACAGCTCCCAAAAATCACTCTTCCATTATTCCTACAGTAGTGAAATGAAGTACTTTGAAAAACAATGTCAAATGATTTATACTACCCAAAGATAAAACTGAAAACAAAGGATTAAGTATGCTGTGTAAATTATAATTATAGTTGTAATTGGTTAAAATGAATGTGTAATAAAAACCTGAAAGGATGTGTAAACAGAAAGTGAATTTCAGTAATGAATCAATAGATGACGATGTATTCATAATTCAGTTTTTCCTTTTTCTTCTAATTATAAGTGGCAAAAAATCATCTAATATTAATAAGATATGCATAATGCAAATACTGTTTTTAAAGTTGAAGTCTTTTTTACGACTGGATTAAGAGAAAATGCTTCACAAATATTTGTTTGCATTTTTAATGTTTGGTAACTCCAATGCTTTACTTGAAATAAAAGTTTAATGTTTGAGATATTTCATGGTCACAGGTGAAATAGTATAAATGGAAAACAATAAAATAAAATTAAAGAAAAAAAACACTGTGCTTTTGTCCCTGGGCTTTGGTCATTCAAAAAGCAGAAATTCAGCAGAAAATGCTTCCTGACCCCTCTTCCAAAGACTGCTTGACGCACCAGCATCTGTAGAAACAATGCGGAAAGCAACCACTTCCCAACTGCTCCATTTCAAGCCCAGCTAACTAGCTAGGAACACCACAGCCTTTGGATTACCTGAACCAGATGTGCCCTCAGCCATGAGAACACTTTTTCCCCGGGCCAGCAGCAGCCAGCAACCCACTACGCGGTCGGCAGCACGGTTTCCCATATTTATTCGCACCGCTTTACAGCACTTGTTGCAGGCGTTGCGGCAGCACCCCACGGGAGGTCGGAAGCACGGTGTGCTGCGGGCTCTGCACCCACGGGTGAAGAAGACAGTCTCTGCTCCCCAGGGCTTACAAGTGTAGCACGTGTTGGGAAGCTGGGTTTGAACAAAGGGAGAAGAGGAGACTGTTAGCAGTCTTTTGGGGGGTGGGGGGGAGTAATATTTTTAGCATTATAAACACGGTCTCAGCCTAATGGCATGTGCAATAACATCATTTCTGTTGCTGCTTTTTGGCAACTTGTTCTAAAATTCTCCTTGCAAATAACTAATCTGTGTGCACGAATGTGCAGTCAGCTAAACGCTGAGTGTATGCTTGCGAAATTGTCTGTATGACAATGCATAAAAAATTAATCATTTAAGTATCTTTTGTGAAAAGTGTCATCAACATTATTGAACACAGGGAAGGCAAACTGTATGAACATATTTTAAATTGGCAAGTCATTGATTTCTATGTAATGCTCTTTGCCACTCTCTATGAAGTAAAAAGGAGTTTTATATGGTTCCAGAAATGGAAAGATTTATATAATAACCATTAAAGGAATATACAAATGTCAGTTTAGAGACTGGAATTCAAACATTTGTCTTTTGGAGTCTTTTCCCTAAAAAGAACTTTTATTAACTCAGGAAAAACAGCTAGCGATATGAGAGTGTTGTTGAACCTTTGAATATCTTATATTTTATCACTTTTAATGCATCTTTAATATTTAACATTCATCTTATTATAGACAGGAATCGTGAGATGCATGCATGGTTTCCACACAGTTTTAAAGTTCAATGCACAGTCACAATTCTGAGGGGAGATTTCACACATTTATGAAAAATAAGGCATTTTTGCAGTAAAGTTGCAAAGTGTGAAAGAATTCTTGTTTTATCTGCCTTACTTATCATGTTTATGAGTTATTTTGCCTGGAAGTAAATTGACAAGTTGTCAATGAACAATAGACAGTGCTTCAGCTAGGCTTTTCACAGGTTCGGATGCCTTTGGGCAAAAGGGCTAAATCTGTAGTTTGCAATCTAGCATATGGAGTACTGAAAAAAGTGGCAATGGGGTGAGAGACATTTACTGAGAAATTCATGTGGCTGCTGATCTCTAACCAATCCATTTGGTCTGGGGTTTATGAATTCATGTATAAGTGTTCTACCCTTGCAGTTAGAGAAGGAGATATCAGTTTACATATAATGACCCAATTCCATTTATTCCTGCAATACTGTTGATCTGCTCTATCAGAATAAATACTGTTATTTTTCACCACGAGCAGTGGTACCTGCATCTTTAATAATCAGACTCTCTTTAGAACAGTCGTATATATGGTTTCTGCATATTCCTGCTTTTTGTTGCAAAAACTGCTCTGTAATCCCCTAATTAACACAGTTCTTGATATCTTTATCCCACCCTCATTATAAGCACACCCTCTTGAGGTGTCAAGCATGTTGTACACTTTACAATGAGATAAAGATGATTTCAAATTCGCATACTGTAGTAGGGGAAACATCATTCTCATTTCCTTTACGTGATGTCCTATTTGTCAAGGGACCTTAATGCACAGGGATGAAAAATGCAATGCCAAAAGCTTTTACAGTTTCCAGATAGCCTTAAAAAAATCACATGTGGTAAAAGAATGACAGGGGAGCTCAGGGTCTCCCTCCATATTAATACGGGAGGTGTCTTATCTTTAATAACTCCCTCCTCAAGACTTTTCCGATAACTGAAGCTGTCAAAGCGCAGAACCCCAAAGATGTTCTACGTGTACCTAGCCACAGACACATTCACATTACTTTAGATTTTGTGATCCATGCTCTGGGCACAGTATGTTTTGTTGTGGAATTTTTCTGATGAGCTGTGAGAAATGCTGAACTCTTTTCACAGGAAATATTTATGCAGTTATGTAGTTTAGAAGCATTACAGTTGGCAATTAACATAAGAAATAATACTACGAGCAGTAAAAATGATGATAAATGACTGATGAAAAGACACTAAATGAGACTGGTTACCACACTTAATTAAGAGACAACTGTGCTACTTGCTTGATGTCAGTATCTTACATCTGACAAAAAGGGTAAGGTAGTCTATTTTAGTTATTATCATGGCCAAAGAAAGTACAAGTAATGCAAGAAAGGCATACACAACTTGTAATGCACTATTCAACCTGAGGAAAATAATGAACGTGTTATATTTTAAAAACTTACAAACTTTTCAACTAATAATGATCACACAGAGTATTTTGGCTACCATTTTGGAATATTATTTAGATTTCAACCTTCATTGCTGCATGCAGCAATGAAGTATGTTTTCCAAGCTCTGTGATTTGCTTGCCAGTTTTGGCTGATAGAAAGACTAAAAGGTTATAACCAATTCCATTTCCAACTGAGCTATTTAAACACACAGAGTAAATAAATAAAATAAATAAATAAATAAATAAAACTCCAAAATTTCCTGATCGGCTTCTGCTTGATGTTGCCTGTCCTGTACAGGCTACAAAGACCTGGATTTCATGAGCTGTGTTAGATAGAGAATAACAGGCTGTCTTTCAGAACTCTGCCTCTTCACTGGGCTTTTGTGGAAATTATGCTGATCATAAACCTGAACATATGCTGATCATAAAAGGGAGCACCATATTTCTTCCAAAACAGGTTGAATCATTCTCAGTAAAAGAGAAGAGTGGCAATGTGAAAACTCATTTATGAAGACTGGCTAGATTTAAAGTAGATGTCCTCTTTGAAGTAGCTGAAGGTGTATAGCACTTGCTGTGAATGCCCTCTGTATTTAGGGGGGTTAAGAGCCATGTTTTCCCATGCAAAAGTTTTTTTTTTTTTTTTTCCTCCGGTGGCTATACTAAATAGTGCTTGAAACAAAAAGAAAGATTGTAACTTTAATGAAGAGAGGAAGCCTGCAAATTTGTGAAAAGTCTGACATAAGTGGCCAGTGTGATAACTGTCCATACCACCCAGTCTCTGAGTCATGCTGAGAATCCTGCTGGTCTATACGCAGGGCTGCAGAGAGAGAGCACGGCTTAGCGACAGTCAACGACCACCCAAGGAACATGTCCTTTTGAGGATGTTGCATCCCAGAAGCAACAACACGATGGTTGTTCTGACCCAGCAATGCAATTCTTTCAGATCACTCCCAGTGTTGTGAGGGTGTTGTTCCTCCAAGCATCAATAAATTGAAGCAAGATGGTTAGGCAGTGGCGAGCAAGCTAGTCACCTCAGCTTGCAGCATCCCTCCAGCTCGTGTTTCTATCAAAGGCTTCAACCCTTGCAGCTCCTCAGGATGCAGCTGTGCAGCTTGGTGCAATGATGCAAACTGAGGCTGGTGCCTGTTTGTAGCCATAGAACAATCTCCTAACTGACGCAGTTTTTAGGAGATACTTCCCATGTATGGTCTAGGTATTAATAACCTCATAGATCCAACTTCAATCCATTTTTGCTCAGGACTTCACACCTCGGTTCCCTGTAAAGTTTCAGTGGGATGGAAAAAAAAATTCACCCAAAAGCATTTCATCCAAAAAGGCTGTCAAATGCAAGTAAATAAAGTGAATGAGCAGAGAGTTTTGTGGAAAACTACATTATTTTTATTTTTTGCTCTCTTTCATATATGGTAATCTTCAAGTTAGGTTCTAACATCAGGAGATAAAACGTGATTTTATGTTGATGTCATTCCTTGTAACAGCTTTACAGACAATACTTTAAAATGTTGAGTTTTTCCCTTATAGTCAAAACCTAAACGCTCTCTCTAAACTATTAGTTTTCTCACTGCTGTTATACATTCTGTAACAAGCACGAAATAAATTATTTTCTGGACTAGACACTATGTACCTTAAGAGAGAAAAAAATAAGATTAGGAAAGCACTAATAATCTCTTTAAACAACATTCCTGCAGATTAAACTGGAAATAGCCATAATTATGCCAAACCATGCTATCACCATCGCAGTGGATGCTCCATCCTTTTCCTGTGTGTCCTCTGACAACTTCTCAAAACTACCAGAAAGACCTGCCTTGTTACAGTTGTTTTCTTATGCCTTGGTTAAGTTTTCCTTAATTATTTCTCCAATTCTGTCAGCAATGTTATTGCCCTACTAGTTTAAAGGTTAAACAAAGCACCAAATCTGTCAATGTGAGTGAAACCAACTGGTGAGGAGCTATCAGAAAGTAATCAGTGCTAATAGGTACATAATGGCTAACAGTGAGCTGTTTGCGCTGAGATACATCACTGCAGACAGAACACAGACCTCGCTGAAATCACACTTAAAAAAAACACTGAGTACCATATCCAGCTTGTAGCTGAAAACAACCGGAGGAATACTGTTTTTTTCGCCCTCTGAAGGACTCTAAACATGCACACCCCCTCAAAAAGCAGCTGCTCTGCCGGCTATGGCTTTGCTGTATCTAGAGCTCATCGCAGGGCTTTTTTCTTCCCATTGCACAGTTGACACGTGAGGCTAAAAACATGAAAAAGCTGTTGGTAGAATTTCAGTGAGATAAAAGGGCAAATGTCAAAAATACCCATTTTAAGGCATTTAACCTTTCCCTGCATTCTTCTAAAATAGTTTGAAGAAGCTGCCGAAAATGTTTCGTAAGCCCTTTTTTCTTTTCTTCTTTTTTCTTTTTTTTTTTCTTTTTTTCTTTTCTGAAGAGAAATTGTGTAGCTCATTAGCAGTTCCCCAGAATCATATGCAAAATATAACTGCTGGCTGTAATTTTCTTTACTGCATTGTCACCCTAAAAAATGTTGTAAGAAGTGCTTGCAAAGATTAGTTTTAAGCAGTGAGAGCCTGTTCCTGCAAGAAGTTGAGTCTTGGGAGGTGTTGAGCCGTCTTAGTGAAATCATCACAAAGTGAGCAGCCCAGCACCATGCACAAATGCAGTTTTTTTTGCTGCCTGGTAAGGACTAATTTCTCTTTGAATTCTTTAAGTATTTTTAATAACAGAAGAGAATTTTCATTGCAGCAACAAGTCCTCTGCATAGACAGCCATGTCCTGCCCTAATTTGGAGAGAGAAAAGTTGTTAAAACATTCCTTTTTTGCACCTTTGACCCATGCTACCTGTTGCTGAACAGTACAATGCATTAAAACTTTGGCTGTCTTCCAGGAGTCATATTTTGATACAGATCAACTATTTTCAAACAAATTTAGAGCACCTTTCACATAAAAGAAGAGTGTTTTTATTTTAACTTTGTGCATTTAAAATAAGTGACCCAGTAAATATCATTGGTTATGCCTCTCCTTCACAGACAAGAATACCTTGCAGAAAATGTCTCTTCCATTAAATGTCCACCAGTCCTGCTCCAGAATCTAAACAGAAATCATAAGCTATTTCTGTAGTATATTTCTAATAACTCTGGAAGGGAATTTTCTGGCTCACATTTTAAGTAATGATGTGGCTTTTTCAGGTTTATCCTGTATTTATTGAAGAAAAAATGTTTCAATAATTCCAATAATATGTACTGGTAACTGAAACAATAATGGAGAACCAATTTTAGTTTTTTCATTTTATATGTATTAAACATGCAAAGACTCTCTTCAAATAGCATGTTCATCCTACTCCTAGTACCTCAGGGAAACTGTTAGAATAAAACACAACATTCAAAAACTTTGTTTACCATGACAGAGGGTTTTCAAGAAGAGAATGTAGATGTTGTCATGCCGGATTACAAGAGAAGTTTATTTAGCCCTGTTTTCTGTCCCTTGAAGTGACATCAATCATTGAACAATCATTGATTTAAGTGAAGAAGGTGTGACAACTCTGCCACAGAAAGACACTCACCTCTCACACTGGTCTCTGATCAGCAGGAAAATGTCAGGTTTTCAAAAATCTCTTAAATTTTTTTAATCATCACTTCAGATAATTTTGATGCTCATCAACATATTTACTCCATTTAAGCCATTTGCTTCAAAATCTTGTCAATTTCACTGACTGGTACCCTGATCTCCCATAGAACTGCAGAAACAAAAATTCAAAAATTACCTTCTCTTGGGAAGGTGGTTCTCCAATCAGAAGAGTTATAATCTATTTGTGTCATTCTTATTAAGTTTTTCCAAACACTTGCATGTTTTCTTGTCTCCTACATGAACCCTTTCTCATTGTTATCTCTTTTTTGAGTCTATGTATGACATTCACAACCCCACTGCATCACTGACATGTACAGTGTCTTTACCATTGATTTTTCACAGCTCTCCCACTTGTCCACTGTGAATATTAATATCTCGTTAGCTTTTTGGACCATAGTTGCACATGCACATAGAGACTAGCTAAACAATTCACTGTGGTGTATTTTCTGAGTTACGTCCAGATCTGTAGTAAACTGGGGAGAGGAGAAGAAAAAGAGAATATGCTTTGTTAATGTTCTTGTGAAGTTTTCTTTTAAATGATGGAAACTGCTGCTTACTAGAACTTCTACCTTTCTAGACTTCTGTCTTCCGCCTTTTACACTTGCAGACATTTATGATATTGTATGCAAACTAGAGTTTGCAAGTTTGCCCAGAAGACATTACATCCTTATCAAAAATGAGAAATAATTTGGAAAAAAAAAAAAAACTTCAGAATAAAGAAAAGCTTGATTCACATGGATGAGGAGTTAGGTTTTCACTGTTTTTAAAGAGAAAGGCAAGAATTAATGAGTTGTTAGAGAACTATAATAAATATATACACCAATGCTTTTTTCCATTCCACTATCTCTGCATTTTGCCAGATTTTCAAAGATGTATGTTTCCTGGAGGGTTACCCATATATAGTAATTAAAAATTTCTAGGCTTTCCTAAAAGTGAACCATAACAGATGCATATGAGCACGTGCTTGCAATATCAGTGCCTTAGAACAGAGCACCAGGGCTAAAGGATACTTCAATGATAATTTACAGCAAAAGAAAGTTTTGTCCAAATTTTAATCTGTCTTTCAGACATAGACTTCCACATCTAAAATGTGTCAAGGATTCCTTAAGTCAGAAGCAATCGGGATCCATTTTTGACCTCCTTAAAAAGAATAGTTTCACTTCTAGCACACCACTGAGCTTAATATTGATTCAGAAGAAAGAGTGAATCAGCACCATTGTTTTTCCCTTGGCCATAGGAAGAACAGACCTGACCCTGTCTAACTGGTGAGATCTGCTGAGGGCACAGGATAGCATAACTGAAAATTTCTAGGAAAAAAAAAAAAAATTACATTTGAGGCAAAAATAACCGATAAAAGTCATAAAACTGAAAGTACCTATGGAGAGGGAGAGATTTGGAAATAATGACTTTTAAGCCTATTATGTAGATCACTGAAATCTAAATATTTTTCTCTTCTTTTCATGTGATTTTAACTTAAATTATGGGTGTCCATTTCTTCTAGTTAAAAACAACAATTTTTACCTATGAAATTATGTCTATATTATGCATAATTTGTACATTGTGTATGTGTGCATACATATATATATATATGTATATAAGAAGAAAACATATCAGGTTTCTTGGTTTGGGATACTAGTGCCAAATTTCCGTAAAAGAAATGTGTTCTACTACTGAGTTTAAATTCTCAAAAGTGCACATTTAAAATGGAAATACTAAGGCTTTGAAGGGAACACAAAGAAGTGTTTTTATTCTTCTTCACAAAATATTTACCCACATACCCAGCATTTCAGGTTTTCTTGAGATCTAAAACAAATTAAAGTGTCTGGTTAAAAAAAAAAAAGTCCAGTTTCACTAAACTATATAAAGGCATCACAAGTTTAATGACTGTAGCAAAGCTCAGCTGCAGAGCTGTATAATAAAGTATTAACCACTGTTAGCAATGCAGTGTGAATTTTTCAAGATCTACCGTAATAATTCACTATCAAATAAGTTAATGTAATGACTGTTTCCTTTAGCTGTATGAAATAGCCATCCAGCATTACATTTATCATCAAAGTATTTCTTAATACTTCTAATACATAAAGACTTAACATATCATTTGGAATTTAAACAATCTTATATACATAAAAAAAAAAAAAAAAGTTTGCTAAACCTTTTTAAATACTTAAACTCTTTTAGTACACTTGTCCAACAGTTATCCAATTATTAAGGTATGTGAATTTGACTGATTAACTGATTTGCTAAAGTCAAGAAAAGGCAGTGTTTAAATACTGAAATTGTGTCATATTCTCTGTCATGTTCTCAGACCCATAAGACTTGCTTTCTGTCGAACATGTGTTCCTATGAACTATTTACAGAGAAACTTTTCAAACCATGTGTGGCCGAGCAGAAAACTTTTGTCATTATTTATCTTCAATATGCGTTTATTTATACATTTGTGCTCAATTTTCATTTGGACCACTGATTTCTGGTGTGTATTTGTTTGTTTAAATCATATTATCAGTCAATTGCTGCATATGACTGATTATTTTCTGTGGAAAATTAAAGCTCAAATTAAAAGATGCATATTTAGATATTTATGAAATTTCAATATGTATAATATAGGATATTTAAGATTATATGTATAAGCACATATACACACATATGTGTACAATTTTAAAACAAAAGCATTTAATTTAACTTTTAACTTAGCACTGCTTTTGTTTAGAGGGAAAAAAGTCAGTACTTCAAGATGTCCAAGAAGAGCTCACGCACTATTTCAGCCTCTACCTACCTTTTTGTGATTTTCTTTTCCTTGGGTCCATTTGTGCAGCTTAATATTGAATAATACTTCTGCAGAAATTCTTAGTTAATCATGGACTGTGTCATTTGCCCTTGAGTGTGTTCTGTGGTATCTAAAAATAGTGTGTAGTATATTCCACAGGTCATGCAAGATGGTCACCTTGTGACTGGTTGTTATAAATAAGGGCTTTGGGGTCAAACCTGTCTTTTCTTTGAAGAGGTTAGAAGGTTTCACCCAGAAAGCAACATCAGCCTCAAGTCTAGAAAGCCAGTTCCCAAAAGGATTCTTTGGGCAAGCACCTTTAAATAGCTAAGAGTGAGAGAAATGGCACTGCAAATGTCAGCTTACATAAACCCAAATGAGAAAAGATGAGAAAATTGTGCCCTTTCCACAAGGACAGAATCTAACCACTTTAAAATCATTTAAAAAAAAAAAATGTACAGCTAAACAAAAACAGGCTAAAAAATAAATAAATAGCTTACTAATTACACTGATATTACTGTGTGCCAGTACACACCTCAGCTTGCTTCTTCATACTGTGGTGGTTTCACATGGCATTTTAGGCTTTATGCTGCTAATTCAAACCTTTTTTTAATTTGTTTTCAGCTTAAGAGCAACTTTTGAATTCGGGGATTCTAATTTCCCTTTCTCTCATGCTATACAATTCCTTTCTGTCATTTAATAATTGCTGCAGTCATTCAAGTCATTTAAAAAAAAAAATGCAGAAACTCATGAGAAACTCATTTAAGGTGGCTTTGGATTAAATTTGACCTTTAAAGTCTAAACCTAGACCCAAAGCCAAACAATCAAGAGCTTGCCCATCCCTGGTCAAAACTCTTGCAACACTGTTAAGAAAAAGGAGGTACTTAGAGTTTTGTAGCATCATGGTTTGTTGTCAACATGACGAAGATTGAGCAGGGAAATGTGTTTATTGTTTAATGTAGGAGGGAGGGCAGCAGTTCAGGTTTTACGGAAACTGCAGTGGTGAACAAGCTGTTAAACTAATGATCACTCTGTAGTGGGAAGTGGCTATTTTTTTCAACCTGTACAACAGAACAGCTGCTCATAAATCCTATAAAGACAATTTAAAAGGTACTTAAGCACAATTGAGTTATATAAATATTTTAATCTTTTATGTGCATTGCTGAGTTTCAGTTAGACATCAACTTATTGCAGCTTTTACCAAGCACTTCATTAGTTTGGCTTCTTATAGAACCGTTAAGCAAACACCAATGCCATCCCTAGGTGAGGTTAAAGGCCACTGATATTCAGGATGGATATTCAGAGCCTTTTGGCATCTTCTTGACGTACGACAATCTCTGATTTGGTGACTATTTATTCATTATGCAAACTTCATCAACATACATCGACATGCAAGTTTCTAGGAGAGAGACAGCCAATGGTAGGGGATGCACACAGACCTAATGAACTGCAAAATGAAGCACACACAATGATCTGTATGTGTTCAATGAGAGAGAGAAGAAAATGCAAGAGCCAGGGAGAACTGAGGGCAGATGCAACTTCTAAAAGCTTCTGGACCAGACATCTGTTTTCATGTCAAGTTTGAATGATATCAATAATGGCAGAATACTATAGCTCCTGGAAAAAAAAAGTTACCTGGGGTCAGAATATCTCTGAGAAAGGCAGAAAGCAGACGTCTTCAAGCTGTGTGCCTCCAGGTCACAGGTCTCCTGCAAACACCCTCTTGTTTGGTCTGAGATCAGCACAGTCCTCGTACCACTTCAGTCAGGACTAGCTTAATTTTAGAGATCACGGGAGGCCTTACGGAAAAAAAAATAAATGAATAAATGCAAAACACATTCTCTTCCCTTGAAGAAAGACTCAACTTTGTGTTGTAGAGAATGAATAACTTAGATGATGAGAAACAAAGCACAGTCCCACAAGGAATCTGCTAACAGCATAGTAAATTCACAGTCCATATAATTAGTAAACTATCTGAAAGTAGAGAGGCAAAAAAAAGCACAAGAAAAACCCTACATCTTTCTCTTTTGTTCCCCCTGTCTGTGTTTGGAAAATATTGCTTCTTTCAGCTAAATCTCAGCACAGCTTAACAGGTATACACATTTCCCAATACAGAGAGCATCCATGAGTTCCTCAAGAACACGAGAACCCAAGTCATTCTGGGTTGCTGTCAAGAGAGCAGAAACTCAGGCTAAAAGTTTTTCTTTACTCTTGTGTCTAAATCTGAGTGCTGAGCCCATGAGCAGAAGTGTCTGAATGGTGAGCCCTGGGAGCGTGGTACCTCTGAAAATCAGACCTCAAAGCACTAAGTTAGATTTTTGAGAACAGAAGGATATTGGACACCATAACAAACACAGTTTAATTTTTTTTTTTCACTTTGGACTTCTCCAATATACATAGTTACAGCTGTACTATTTTTGATCATTACATAAAGAGATACAAATCCCCCCACTCTGAGAGAATCTAATTTTCTGGTGGCCCAGGTAGATACACCTCCATTCAACTTTTTCTTCTGAACAGCTGCATCTAGGTAGAAGCCATAATTAGTAGAATTGTCAAGTTATCCTTTTTTGCTGAAAAGTAGGTCTTTCTGTTGTTCAACATTAGAAATCCAAAGGTGGAATCCCACTGCAACAGAAGCCTCCTATCAAATTTAGGGTTAAGATTTCACTTTAGAAGCCCTTCTTGTAGGACACAAAGAAAATTTACTTGTAAAATCAACTTCTGAAATAGAATGGAAACAAATCAGCTTTTTTTTTTTTCCAAATAGCTAAGTCACATTCAACAAGTCATATTAAATAAATTGGATGTACATTTGAAGCTGTTCTTATTTCAAAGGTCTTAATATATGCTACACATCTTCTAAAATGTTGTATTCACATTGAGTCCTTTTTACAAGAAAATTATTTGTATGAGAAATAAGCAAAACTAGATGACTGAGGTTTTCAAAAAGTATTGATGCCAAAGGACTAAATGGAGAATGAGAATGTTATTTTATGCTTCAGTTTATGTCTTTGCAAGACATGCATCCTGGCATTTAGTTAACGGTAGCTTTTTTGATACACTCCACTGTATTCACTGCTGAAATGCAGTGGTTTGAGCACAGGGGAATAAGGCCTGGGGGAGGGAGAGGTCAACACTGACATAGGTTTTCTGAAGGACTTTGAGTAAATGACATTACTTCACAATTTTGGGGAGACTTGAATTCTTTATGCTAGTTGAATAAGCTTCAGTTTGTTTTTAAAAAGAACAGCTTACAAATACTATGTTTGTTGTATATTTTTTCTCCAAACATTTGCACATTACTACTCATGGCTTGCCAAATTTGCTGTTGAATCCACATAATTGTGCTTCTCCATGTGCTTTAGAAAAACCCAAATGTTTCATAGCATACCTGTCCAAAAGTGACCTTAGTTTGCAAGCCTACACTTCACACTGATCTCCACAGCCTGGTGACATCCCACTCTGGAGGAAGATGAGACTGCATGAAGACCAACCACGAAACTCTGCACTTTCTGGGAGAAGACCTAGATGCATGCCGCAGTGACCAGGAGTGTGGGGAGCTCATGCCCTGTAATAAATTCACTTGCTGCTGAGGATTTGCAGCCAGATTAAAGCAATGACCCTTAGGAAGAGGTGAATTTCATTAAATTCTTTCCAGATCCTGGCAGTTAAAGATAGGTAAGAGCATGTAGCTAAACAAACAATGAGAAATAAATACAATTTCCAGAAGAAACTAACTGTGCTGTGACATACTGATAAAACAGCCCAGAGCTTCCTTAAGTGTTTTGAGCCAAATTCTAGAGGATCCTGTGAATTTCACTTGTGAAACTGCCATATTGCGTGCAAATTCTCCTTTTCTTCCCCTTCTACCCTCCCTGCCCCCAAGAGGGAGAGAATTATCAAGTCATTTTTTGTTTATCAGGGAAGCAGGAATCAAATTATGCTAAAGAGTAAACAAATAACATTCAGCTTGTGAGCCCTCTGGTTACAGGGTTTCTTTCCACCCACTGAATATTATTGCATAAATGTTGAAAAACATTGCTAGGAAAAAAACAGGGCAGCCCTTTGACAGGTTAATTCCANAAGGTACACTAAATTTATCTGTGACTCTAAAAAGTGAAACAAAAACTACTAAAAATATGACTTAATAACAATTAATACTTATCCCAAATAGACCTGGGAATTTCTCATTAACTTTATTTAATGCCTTTCTCTTGTCAGGGTCAGGCATTTAGCAGCACAGTTTATAGCTGCAATCCTTTATACGATAGCTTATATTGGAAATGAAAGTCATCTTCATTGTGAACATATCTTGACAAACAATGTCAAACTCTCAGACTCGGTGTCACTCATTTACCACTAACCCATCCAGAAGCTGCTGCTGGATTTAGCCTTCAAAAACTTGTCGTTGTTTGGCACGTTAGAAAAGGTAGTGATAGTACTAGTAATTGGAGAGCCCTGGCAATGACCTTGTCCTCCTCCTAAGCCCTGGCTAATCCTGGGTACGATACCTCAACTGGCAGCATGATTATTATCTGCAGCTATCACTTTTCTTATAGGTGCAGACGCTCCAGAAAAGGCTAAGGAAAAAAGTAATAATATGATATAGAGATTAAATGGTTTTTCTTCAGCCAGCCCTCACATAATTTGGGCAATGGTTTCACCTTTTTTGGAGTTATTCATTTTTTCAGTCCTTCAGTTTATCTAATTGATTTCTTTTCTACTTTTACAGTATTTTGTTTAATTAGAAGCACTGAATATCTTCACAAAGTATAGCAAAATATATTACATTTGCATGAAATAGGTCCCATTTTTCTGATATTCATTGCCCTTCACAATTGCTTCTGCCCTGCAGAGTCTCCAATTTGAACAACTTAAGATCAGAGATGGGAATTTTTTTGAAAGAGGCAGCTTTCTCTCCTTTCAGATGCCTGTTGAAAAAAGCACTTTGGATCATGGCAACAATGGTGACAGCAGCCAAATGACTGCAACCATCAGGGCAATAGCTGAGATAGATAACACCTATATAATTTCAAAGTTCATATACATGCTCAAAAGCACACCTTACATTTCGTAAAAATCAAACAGCACGGATCAGCTGTATACAGATATATTTTATGTCAAACACCGCTTTAAAATCTGCTTTATTCTGAAGTTTGCAAGAGACATAGTTTGAGGAGAGAATCACATTGGGAACAACATTATTGTACTCCAACTTCCAGATAATAAAAAGATACAACCTGCTGCAAACTCTGTATCTTGGCACGTTTGATTTTCCTATAAACCCTGGTTTCAGAGAAAAAAAAATTAACTAACCTAATACCAAACATTAACAGTCTGATAATTTTCCGTTTCCTCATTTCTATGCTTAGAACAAAATCACCATTTAAAAGAGTTATAAAATTATGGCAATTTTTGAAAGGATGGTGCATGCAGTGTTTTATTGGGGAATGTTTTAGAAATAATGTGTTTCCTACTTTATTAAGTTTCTGAGAATAGACTGCTTAATTTCACTGCACAAATTTTATTCATAGAGGCAATAAATGGTTGGGCATCCAAACTATGGTAGAAGTATCCTCAATGACTGTTTGCAAATTATTAAAAACTTTTGAAGCTAATTGTATTACCTTTGTTAGGTCATGATCACAGGATTTCTCTGGATTTATTAAGTATAAAGATATTTTTTTACCATTCTTATAAATGAAGCAAAAGCACTCACAATTTTTTATTACATGGAAAAAAAAAAAAAAACAATATCTGGTTAGTTATCCTTACTAGACAAGAAAATCTACCACCCAGTTTGTTTATTCATCATCCTGTGAGACAGAGGACACCACTATATGTGGTTTCTCCTCATTTACATCTGGTCCAATTCTGCTCCAGGCACAGTCCATTTACCTTCACCTGACCAGCTTTCCCAGTCAGAAAAGGAAGCTGCTGGCATGGATGTAGAGCTCAGGAAACTGCAAGGAGGTAGTAACATCTAACAAACATTACAGGATTAGCCATGGATGGCACCTGCTCAAGTACAAACTTGGAGAGTATTGCAAATTACAGATTCAGAAAACAGAAAATACCTACAAAGAGTATGAGAGTATGACAGTTTCCCTAGCCAGTTACCATCCAAAACATAACCTTTTTTTTTTCTCAGGAGTTCTGATCAGAAGGTTGTTGGTGGTTACCCCTCAAAACTGAGCTGATGCAATGGCTCATCATCACATGGTAGGCCACTGCTGTTTTCACACCCCAGCTCTGATGCTTCTCTGACCCCAATTCAGTCTGTCAAACCAACAGAAAAATTACCCAGCAAAATAAAATGATCATTCCTTGTTATCTAGCAAACAACTCTCTGGCTGAGGGTTGAAGGAAGCTCCAGCATCTGCCCAAGGAAGTAGGAAGGACTGTGTGGCCAAGAGTAATCAAGAAGAGAGACTGGAGGCCATTGGTTTCCATAGCTGAAACTCATTAATTCTTAGATGATTTGTAGCAGTAACATATATAGCCTAGTTCTGTCCTGATAATCACTACTCTGAGGAGAAGGGTCTTTACTAAAGACCCAGTCTTTACTAAAACAAGTCTTGTTATTCACATTTTAAAAATTAAGGTTATTATGTAGAAACTTGCATTAACTTTGACTGTCAATGCATAGAAGATAATTAAATTTTAGATATAAAACAGTCAAAATAACAAAGGTGTTTTATTTTCACATTTTATATACCTAACACGAGCAATCTAAAATAGGATTTTTGCACGTTTATGCAGATATAGATTACACTGAGAAAAGACTGTGAAGTGTACTTCTTATACTATCACCAAGTCTAGTATTTGTAAGAGTAATCAAGCACTCTCAAGCATGAAAGGTCCCCTTAAACTTTCCTCTGAGTTCAGATCAAAATTTTCCTCAAAGCTGTAATGTCTCAGTAATATTTTTCATTTTTTTTCTCTTTTTCCTCTGTCTATTCTGGAGCTGCAAGAAAAGAGGCGGTTATGTTTAGATTTTTAGCAAACTTGGATGTTACAAATAAACTTGGTTTTGGAACTTTTACAGTCTAGTTTTACAAAGATTTAGATGAAATTTAGAGAACAGCATTTTCTGATTTCATTATAGTATTGTCAGGGGTGCTTATAGGTTAATTCCAGTTGGAAGAGAGGTCTCTTAAGCCAACCTCTTCCTCAGCACAGGGTCAGCTATGAGGTCACATAAGGGTGCACAAGGCTTTATCCTTTTGGATTTTGAAAACATCCAAAGATGGGGTCTGGAAAACTCCTCTGGGCCACCAAGTCCACTGTTTGACTGTCTTCACCATGAGTTTTTCCTTACACCCAGTCTGAAGTCTTCTTGTTTCAACCTTTGACTGCTATCTCTGGTCACCCTATCATATACCTCTGAGAAAAGCCTGTCTTTGTCTTCTCAATGACCTCTTTGTAGGTATCAAGGGGCTGTCATTAGGTCCCCCCTGTGCCCTCCTCTCTCTGGGCCGAATGAGCTAGGCTCCCTCAGCCTCTCATCTTGGGGCAAGTGCGTCAGCACCCGTCCTTGCTTTGGTAGGCTTGCTCCAATTTATTAATGTCTTTCTTGTACTGGAGGGCCCAAAGATGGATTGTAGAGCATTGCCTCAGCATTGTTATTTTCAAAAGTGCAAGTGTGCACTGAGTTCTTAGACATTCATTTTCTTGGAACACTCAAATTACAAAGCACCTAGATTGGCCAGAGTAGTGGTGGCATTGTAGCAGGCTTGGGGGACATGTAAGAGCTTCTGTAAAGTCCACCACTGTGCCATGGGCTTTCTTCTCCCAGTGACATGATACGGACTTATTTTTTACAACAAGATATTGTAGAGAAAATGCAGTAAAATCTCATTTAATTCTATTCAAATCCCTGAAATACTCAAATACTCAGAAGAGTAGCAGTGATTTTCTTGAAGGAAACAGACTTGATAACCTAATGATTCTTTTTGACCTTAGCATCAAGGAAATACAGCTTAGATTGACCAAAAGGATTTCAAACCTCAGCAGATTTTTGCTAATGTGGCATGAGACTGCAGCAGAAAAGCTATACCAAAAAAAAAAAAAAAAATTATTGGCAAGCCTGTATTATAACAAAAAAAGAAAAACTTATTATGCCATTCTCAGGCCAGTTTTGGTGTCTTGGCCGCTTTCCTAACATTTCTGTTAACATCTGCTTACTACCACATGGAAATGGTAGGAGGAGCAGTGGCTCAGGAAAAGAGATGGCTTAATAGGGGGCATTGGGGGTTTGAAGGAGCTGAAAGACTTCTCAGGTGGCTGAGAGGAAGGAGACAGACTGGCAGCCTGGGGTTACAAGCACACCGAATGTGGAAATAGGTTCTAGTCCTTTTGAGGCATGCTGACCCCAAAAGACCTGACCTCTCTGGAGTGATGTCTGCAACTAAAAGGTTTTCTTTATGTCCATATACCACTATATCTAGAACCTTCATATGAGGTGACCTTCAAACCAACATATCTAAGCCTTCAAAGCTTGCTCCCATAATTTTATGAGTCTATGCAATCCTTTATTGTCCAGTTTTATTAATGCTTATTTGTTGTTTAATGAATGTATAGCAGTGCTTGTTTGGTATTGGCTATTATCACAGCTAAAAGAATACAGCCTGCTGCTGGCATATTCCAGGAACCAGCAGCAGCACATATGGAAATATAATATGTAGGTCTTGCAGCTGTAATAAATAGTTTTTGAAAGAAAGAGGTCACTTCAGTTCTTATTGAAGGCAACTGGTTCATGCAGAACATGAAAAAAATGCATCTGCATTGAAACTACACAAATAAAATCATGTCATAATTTCAGTATATAATATATTAGGATGCTACTAACTTTCCTGTGCTGAAATGTACATGAAACAAAAAGGAAATAAAATAGGTCACCTTCTGCATAAAGCACTTCTGTCCTTACAAAGACCTTAAAGTTAAAGGGACACTGGCAACTTAAAATATGGTCAATTGCAAAGAATAATTTAAATGTTGTAACTGAAATCACACCTGTCCCTTAAGCTGCCCACCAATTTCCACTGCTTTACACACTTTTTTTTATTATTTTCTTTTATAAATATTTCTCTCTCCACTTCTGCATTGTGGAAGACCTGCACAAATAGAAAGTGAATCTGACAAATGAACTTCCTATTTGCAGGGGGGTGAAGAAATGCACACAAAAAGCTTTCAGATTTAAGAAAATGAAAATGTAAATAGATGTAGTTTTAAAAATGTTTTCATTATAATAATCTCAATACTTTAATTAACAGACCAAATATTAAATATTCTAAGAAATATACTTCTTTTTAAATGCCAATACTCCACTGCCTTTCTCTGTTTTACAAGTTGATTGATATGTCACTATTACAAAATTAAAACAAACAAGAGAAAAGATTTACATCCTATAATTCTATTTGTATTCAAGTTGCATTTGTAAAAACTAGTAAAAAGGAACCAAAAAAGTGTCAAAAAAACAAATGTTTATTTTGAAAGCGTTGTGTTTTTCCTTTCACGGGCAATGAAGTAGGATTTTTGCTGACTTATAGAAATTGAAACAAAATCAAGCTTTTAAACTCATCAAGTTTCAGACTACTCTTGGGGAGGCATACTCAGGACTGCCTCACAAAACAAAAACAAAATGAGAACAAAAAAAAAAGAACAGCACACAGTGCCACTTGCAGAGGTCACAATGTTTAACTTTTGTCAGGTTAATGTGCATTATATAAACTTTATTTTTAATTCTAAATTTTTTTAACATAAACAAAATGGTTAACTTTATTGGGAGGAAATATTTCCCCTTGAAAAGCTTCAATTAAATCAATGCACTTTCACAATTTCTTTTCATTTTCATCAAATCATCAACTGTCGCACCAGCAAATTTTAAACAGTTTCCCCTCAGAGCTGCTGGGCCTGAGGCCTCAGAAAGGGAGCTGTGTGCAGGTGCCTTCTGTAAACAAATGAGCTGGTATTTGCAGGAGATGAAGCTGTCTTCTGACACAGGAACAGCCCTCCTGTGTCTGACTTCCGAGCAGCAGAGGACATTACTGGGGTCATGACAGTACTGGTGCTCAGTCCTTTTCAACAGTATGTATCATTGTGAACTTTGTTACATCTCATAGGTTATAAACCATCTTTTTTTAACATGACACCATTGTTTATCAGATGGTAATACTTTTTGGTCGGTAGTGATTTAAAATAAATCTGAATGACCTAAGTTTATTCCCAATATGTGTTGCAAACTGGAGAAAGGGTTTTAGGAACAAGCCATGTTTTCATTAAACCAGCTTATAGAGTTGAAAACAGAAAAGTTTTGAAGCACACGCATTTTTGTGAAAAAAAGAAAATATATATATATATATATTACTTTTTTTAACAAGCTAAAGATGTTTATTAGATAAATTATTCACACTTCCACTGGAAGACCAGAATTAGATCACTGATTCTCCACTTCCAAAACCAAAGATCACTTAGATGCACCAGTAACAGGTTGCTTACCTTCTCTTTGTGCCAGCCACTGTTAGTCAGCATCACACACATACAAAGCCAGGACAGTTAAGAGTGGCTCACAGATGAAACCTTTTTTTGTTAGAAAATTTCCTGGAAATCCATTCTCCTTAAAGTGGTTTATATGTGTAGTGTTGGTACAGCACCCAGGACAAGTTCTGTTCTCAATGATCATAACATAATCTTTGGCATTAATAAATAAATAAATAAATAGGCATCAACGAGGTAGTCCTTTTGATTTAACGGAGTCAGTTTTGATTTATGGCAACATTACTGGGATGAAAATTTGGCTCTTCCCTTGCAACACAAAAAGGCAAACCAGTGGGAAGGTTTCCTTACAGAAAAAGTGAACTGAGACCTGGTGCCATTTTTTCCTTGTGGAAGAGAGGTACCCCACAACAGAGTGTCTCATTTTGTAGTTTTCAAGGACAATCTAGTTAAGGTTGCAAGCCAGACAAATTTGACATAGGAGGGTGGATAACATTCTAGGTTCAGTCAGTCCTCAACCTATTCAATTTTATCCCTTGTGGCTTAATTTATTTCTTCCTCGTAAGTCTCTAATAAAATCTACCTGCCAGCTGTGATCTACTTTGCTTTGAATAGATATTAATGTTGCTTCGTGGTACTGCCATCTTGGAAAACATGATGGTGCACAGGAACCAATTAAAACATATGTTCCTAAGAATATCATTCAATATGTGATTTTGTTCTTATTACTTACTCAAGAGGGAGATTGTATAGAAACTCTAAAGCTAACTGGTTATTTCAAAAAAGTTCCTTCTATTGTATTTTGCATAAATAGGGTTACTGTTGCCATGTACTGAATGTAAATATGAAGTGGTGCACAACACAGAAGGTTAAATGAGATTCATAAGCAAACAGCATATTGGAGTAACCAAACTATATGTTGTGTTTTACAAGCCCAAGTTGACCTTTCAGTTTTCAAAGACTCTTTCTCTTGCCAAAGTATATGAAAATCCACACGGGAAAAAAAATAAATAAATAAAACAGAGAGGAAGAGAGGTTTTAAATACAGAGGAAGTAGCATTCATAGCACATATTTTACAGTCCTGAATGATATGGTAGCTAAGAAAAAAATATAATTCTATGTTATTGCAGTGTGAGTTTGTGGGTTTTTTAATATTTGTCTTTTTTAAACAGCATTTCCTAATAAACTGTATAACCGATGTTATATTTTTGGCATGGTCATGTTTTATCTACAATATAATATATAGATGCTGACAGTAAATAATGATCTAAATAAGATTTGAATATATGCAGCAAGATTCAGTCAGGGTTTTGACATCAAATAGTAACTGATCCGATGCTACAAAAAAAAAATAATAATAATCAGAAAAAATGTATTTCAAATGTGAAAGCTTTATTTAAATGGAAAATCTAAAAACCCAAAAATGGTTGTGCAAAACACAAACAAAGTCTTCTTTCTATGCTTGCACCTGTGGAGGGCGTGAAGAAGTTAAAGTATAACCTCGGACAATTAATGTTTATCAGTATCCATATATTTCAAGATGTGACCTATTAATGACACTGAAAAAAAGGAAGTGGACCTTGTAATACACACTGCAGAGCTGAAGATGATAACCCCCCAAAATACCATTGTGAAATTTTCATACTTATTTTCTATTTCACTTCAGTTGCTTTCATTATAATTGAGAGAAGTCCAAGGATCTCAGGCTATGAAACAAAGAATTACACCAGTGACATTTGGGAAAGAATATAAGATCATTAGAAGTCCTGAGCAAGGTGGCCTATATGCTTTACTAGCTATTGCTTTGCCCTTTAGCTAAAGTCCAGTACCTAAATCAATGTGACTCTATTGCTTCTCTTTGAAAACCATTCCAAACTCTAAAACATCTTTGTTGGGAAGCTTTTTTCTTTTCTTTTTCTTTTTCTTTTTCTTTTTCTTTTCTCTTTTTTTTTTTTTTTTTTTTTTTTTTTTTTTTTTTTTTTTTTTTTTTTTTTTTTTTTTTTTTTTTTTTTTTTTTTTTTTTTTTGAAGTATGTCTAAATAGAAATAGTATTTCTTAAGGTCATGATATAGTTCTTGGTAGTGCATGCTGATATTCCCTGTTCATTTCTTTTAAATATTTCAGATCTGTTATCAAATATATCTTTTTTTTCTGAGCTACATGCTAATCACTGTCATTACCATTAATCTCTCTATTTTTTTCGTACTCTGTTGCAGAATTTCTCTAATAGGGTCACAGCTATTCTGTTACTGGTTGCTTGGAGTTAAATGCAGTATTCAGAATCATCAGGGGCAAAACTGCAACACTTCTGTATTTGTTGCCCCAAATCACTGATCCTTCTTTGCTCCTTTGCCACCTTGCTAACTCCTTGGTGATTTTCTGTTCAGAATAGCACAGATCAGACTCATTTTAACTTTATTAACTTCCTCTCAAGGGCTGTGTCAAGAGTTTTAGCCAGTCGACCCCTCTCTGTATCCATGGTGTTTGGTATTTGTCTCTCAAGCCTGTCTATAGAATTTCTTAAGTGATTATCACCTTCCTACCCCAGTGCTTAACATGTTACATAGCCACTTTTCTTGGGCCATCTGTTATAACAGACATATTCGAAGGTCTTTCCAACACTGTCCCTTAGCTCCCTCTTGTCACCTTATTGCATTTTGAACAGAAAAACACAGAAACTATTGTACAGTATTAATAGTGGTAAGATATCTTAATGGAAATAAATGTTTCACAGAGGTGTTGCTCAAAATGGCTATTAAGCAGAAGTGTGAATGAATCTGGAGGAAGAGCAATTCTGTTTAATAAGACGTTTCAAGTATTATCTCTCTAATTTGCTGAGGAGCAGGTACAGGCTATAGTGTACTTGTAAAGTAATTAGAAATCCTCAGTAATTGTTTTTTTAATTAACAACAAAACTTGAAGAAAAAAATTCTGCTCGTTCCCACTTCTCTTCTGGATTAATTTTGTTTCAGCTGAGAAAAGTGGTTACGCACAAGAGATTTTTCAGACTCAAAGTCAAGGCAAAGAGCAGAAGAGGGCCTCCACTTCAGCTAATTTTGATGTTCCTGCAGAAACAGTTGATCAGCTCTGGTCACCTTCCCGTGCCTGCCATGTGATACATTAATGCATTTTACACCCTTATTTTACTCCACCGACTCAGTATTACGCTCTGTTTTCAATTACTCGAAGCCACTTGGATACAACGGAGCAAGCTGGACATTTCAGCAAGGCCCATAACAGGAGCAGTGGCCATCAGCAGAGATGTCGCTGCTCCTGCTGTAGGGGTGAGTGGAGTGGACAGCCTCTGTCACTCTAACAGATTGTTAGAGTGACAGACAGGGACCTCTGTGTGCGGAGCAGGAAAGGCGATGCTCTCAGGGCAGGAGCAGGAGCACCTGGCTCAGAACCTCACCATGGGCACGCAAACAGCTTCTTTCTGCATGATGGACCTTTGATCTGCGAGTGCTCCCTTTGCTGCTTCAGCTCGCAGATGCTGCAAGCCAATGGGCAGTCCACCCAGAGGTGCATGTAAAAGCTGACTCTGATGTCTCTGCTGAATGAAAGGAGGGAGATTCCTTAGGAGGTCACCAGCTGCACACCTCGTTCCCTTAAAGCATGAAAGCCCCGGCTGTTCTGGAAAGCTGGAAGGACAGTCTCCTCAACACCATTGCCCACTGCAGGGTACGTGTGTGGGCAGAAGCTGCCTGGCTGCAAAACCCTTCCCCTCCGCCAGCCTTCTTTGCTCTGCAGGCAAGCTGGGGCTCCCACCATGTAACTTCAACCCTTGCAGCATCTACTGTGTCTGGAATGTGACAGCTGCACATGGTGCAGCTTATGACAAACTCACATGAAAACCTCACTGGACTATAACAAAGGAATATTGCCTGGACAATAATGTGAACAGAAAAATTCCCCTGTCCCCAAGCTTCAAAATATATATTTTGAAGAAATCCAGTGCCAGGTTCCAATCTGTGATAACTAAGTGTGGATGAAGTCACCTCAGGTCTGTTTGGGTTAGAGTATTTGTTTATTCTTAACTAATTTATTTTCCTCTCTTCTCCTAGTTTATCCTTAAATCCTTTCTCTGTATGATTTTTTTTTCTTTTTTTTTTTTTT
>VXAA01005828.1:277214-305442 GCA_013399115.1 Anseranas semipalmata
TTTGATGTGGTTGTGACAGGGTCCTGCCCCGGAACTTTTGTAAAACATGGAGGTGAGTGCTATTAGGAGTTTTGCCTCCCTTGCGGTAATAAAGGATAAGCATGTGAAAACATGTTAGCACAGCAGGCAAAGGGATGTGTGATATGATGGCAGTTCTAAAATGAAATTAGTAGTGTGAAGGGAGGCTATGTGAAAAATCTTGTGGAGAAGCTGATTGAAAATGAAAATTAGTTGTCTTTTTGAGAACATCCATTATAGGTCTGCTGTGTGATCTGTAAAGCAGTTAAAAATGTAATCAGAGTTGTTACACTCCCTGGAATTAAAAGAATATATTTCTACTAACAAGCAAATGTATTCAAAAGAGGACAAAAGCAAAACTGCAGGATGTACACGATAATACTCCACTTAATCTCTCCATGAGCAGGGTGACAGTTCTTTGTGAGGTGAGGATGTGGCTAATTCTCTGGTGTGCCTCCATTTTGGATGTCATCTTCTTAAAAAACAACTGGAATAAAGTGACAACTTGGTAGCCTGAGATTCTGCACTGCACTGAGGGGTACACATCGACTGCTGTAGGACCTGGACCTGGGAACTCTCACCGCAGACTTGCTCATATCATCCAAAGACTCTCTGTTTCCATTGTTTCTGCCAGCATAAGAGGGTGAAAATGAGACTGCATTTAACCGGTGTTATTATCAGGTTTCAAAAAAAGGTTATAGCTTTGTGGCAGTCATATTCCAACATTCTTCCCACATGGAGATAAAGAAAGCATAGAAGTCAATTGTTTATTTAAATGTTCTTCAGAGGAGCATGGGATACAAAGAAGAGTATTCGATAAATCAGACTGTGAGACTCAAACAGCCTGGTCAGAGTAGGACAGAGTTCACCAGCACAAAGCAGGTTGCCTTAATGAGAGATAGGGTGAGAGAGGGTGGGCCATGACATGAGAACACAAAACACATACCCTGCCTGTTTCTGTATCTCTGCTACCCATTCAAAAATTATTTTGCAGAATTTGATCTGGTGTATCTGGAACCACTATGTTCTAATACTTTCCATGATCTTTCCATGCCTTTGGAGCAGATTAAAAAAAAAAAAAATCAGAGTTTAATCATCTATTGCACATGCTTCTGTCACCTGCAGAGCAGTACAAAAGAGATGGGAGAACGCAATAAGAAATTGGGGTCTTCTTACAGATTTCTCGAGGCAAATCTGATGATCACCTTCCCAACAGGACATGAAATGTTCTGCCTTAATGCCCAAAGGAAAAGATCAGGTAGGACAAGCTACCCAGGACACAGCAACACAGAGACGGGTCTTGAAAGGGAGTGTTAAATTCCTCTGACTAAATGCCATGTTTCAGTTGCACTGGAAAAGCTTAGTCATGCCTGAATAGCTGTTACAGGCTAAAATTAGACTTGCTGGTACCTGACTTGGCAGAGCAAGAAGACAGTGCAAGTCTGATAGAGGGAAATCCTGGGGAGTCACTATCAGCTACAAGGAGCTGAAATACCTCCTGGTTTACTCGGCTTATTGTTCCACTCTGCTTGGCCACTCCATTTAGAACAGCAGAGATATTTTTAATTCCAGGGGGGGGAAATGCCTGTAACCTAATGGGGTGAGCTTGTGAGATGTTCTCCTTGGAGAAGGTGTTCAGTGGCTTCGGTCACAGAGCTTCTGTTCCCTTCCCCTCTGTGCAAAGCACAGAGCATGGTGCGCTTGGACAACTAGGGAGTGCTTCGGGATCTGCAGAATGGAAGTGTGTCATGAAACTCAATGTGATGGGAGAAGAAAAGCAAAAAGATATGGAGAAACCTTTCTGTGCCTTGCAAGTCATTTCACTTCATGTCACATAGGCAGCAAGACAGAGCTTGAACCTCATCTCTGTGATTTTAAGCTGATTGTTTCAGGAATCCTAACTTACCACATTCAATCTAGCTATCTGGAAAAGCAGCATAATGACAAAATTGAATTAAAAAATAATAAAAAAAAAAAAAAGCAAAAGTGAAACGAATTGCCATTTTAATCTGCCCCTTCAGTTTCACACTGTTTTCACACGTACGTACACTTCTATTAGCCCCGCTTCTATTCTCTGGAAGTGGCTGCACTTTCCCTCCAGCTGGCAAGGTGCAAAGGGCTCTGTAGAAGTGGTCTAGGAAGCAACCCGCTCCCTCCCTGGAGACCAATTACTTTTGAAATGTGCCTGATCGTTTGCTGCTGCCATCTCCCCCTCCCCAACCTGCCCCCACCTTCCCCCCATAGCTCATTGTACTGTTGTCACTGAGACACCTGATCAGCCCTAATTCTTGCTTTTATTTGAATTAGGGTGCCACCAATCTTGGATCCATGTCAGGGCCCATGTAATGCCTTTGGGCAACACTGGGGATTAGATTAGCATTTTGGTGTTGTTCTAAAGCCACATGGTCAGCATTATAAGGATCCCATTAGAGATAAAGGGACCAGTTACACAAAGCCTAAGAAATATAAGGGCCAGAGGAGGTTGATGTAATTGGCTGATATTAGAAAGTGCTTTAATTAATGAAAGCATACTGTGGTTACTACCCCTTTTTTATAGTTTAACATGGCTCTTAATTACATTCTCAGTTGTTCGTTTACACTGAGCATGTCTTTCAGGACTGCCAAACTCTTCAGGGAAAATGAAGCAAGTATGTTGTACTAGGTTGGCCAGCCTCACAATTCAAACCCCTGTTATTGGCTGATGGAAGAAGTCTAGCCAGGAAAAAAAAAAAAAAAAAGAGGAATGTTTGCCTAATCCAAGAGTTCCAGAAATGACAGGATGTGGAAAAGCGAATAATCAGCAATTTGAGGAGCATCAGACAGGCTGCCTGCAGTTAAGAACTTTGTTAGAAATACAAATATATATTTAAAGTGCCAGGGAAGTGCGTCTTCCAGCAGTTTGGAAAGTAAGGACTGCCCGAGACCAGAAGAGTGGATCCTGGCAGTACTACTTCCACTTTGCTGTGCAACGATTACGTGGATTTGTGATCTTGACCCTTTCAGTCCACCTGGAGTTTTCCCCTGAGTTTGCCACGCACATTGTCTACCTACACTACAATGTAATTGTTGGAATTTCCTGATAGATGTGAGAACTCAGTGCCTGATTAATCCTTCATTTCCCTTGCATACTCAAAGTTTTACTTTTTGCACTTTTCTTCTGTCAGCTTTCATAGTCTCATGAAAAGAAGAGTTTACACTTAAAGGAAAAAAAAAAAAAACTTTTTAAAGAGCCGTAAGAACTAACATGCACATGATGATTATTTTTAAACAAAAATCCTAATCTCTGTTTTACTAATTTAGGTGTCTGTCAGCAATGCCTTTTTGATCAGATGTCTTTCATCCAGTGAGAAATAACAGACAAGCTGCAAATAAATACAGGTTAGCATTTAATCAGTGCTAAAATATCCATAAAGCTAATAAGTATAAATTTACAGTGGAAACTACTGGTGTAAAAGTAGAATGACTTCTGCTGCTGTTGTTCTTTCATGTGTTTCACATTGTGTATATCTCAAAGCTGATCCAGTAACTTTCTTAAATGTCTTTTTATGTAAACAGATGCAAGGATGTCTATACCCTTCATATGTTGGATTATTTCAATACCTAGAAGGCACACATGTTTCTTCAATGTTACAATCACAATGTTCATTACTATTAGCATGCAGAGCTCAAGCTGTTGGCTTATTTAAGTCTTTCATACTGTGGCCTAGCTAAACAAAGCAGTATTCTCCCAGTATCAGAGATTATCAAAATGCTGAATTTTGGGTTTAGAGAAAAAACTCCAGAGGATACATAGGCACACTTCAAGGCCATTGTGTTTTGTTACATTAAAACTGTCTTTAAACAGGCATCTATAAGATGTTACATCGCATGTTTGCAAAATTGTTCATACAAAGTTATGACTTGGGGTCAGTTCTGTGAAGCAGGATCTCCGCACAGACAGCTCGTCATCCAGTAAACCCATCAAAATAGCACCATAGAACGTAACCAAAGTTTCCCAGATGAAATGAATCACCAATTCAGATATGGATTCAGTAAAAATATTAAGAGAACAGAAAATAAAGATATCTACCTTTTAAAAATGCTTTCAAATCAAGCTCTGCACTTATTGATAGGACAGGAATTGAAGAAACTTGATTTTCTGTGTATTTTATGTACCGATAACATCTTATCGAAGCAGCAGTAATGATACTCAGCAAATGAGTTCTCAGAACAAATTTAGCAACTGTAACTGTGCTGTTCTGCTAGATAAATAGAGAAAATCGCCAGTTCATGAGCTTAATATGCATCTTAAGTCCCTTCTGGCTTTAATCGTCGGTTTCATTTTGAATTCCCAATATCTGAATTAATTGCAGGTGTCTGCTTCCAATAAGAGTATAGTCTTTAAATTATACATGTCAGTGCATCACTTACACCATGTCACTTCCCGTTAAATTTCTTTTCACTGTAAGTCTGTGTAACACAATGTGACATGATAGAAGTGTGCTGGCAACATGCAGTACCTCAAAAATAAATACAAACTTTTAGGATATTATATTCTACTGATCTTCTCAGTTATCTTTGGATGGCTAAAATAAGTAGATAATAGCTCACTGGGAAAGGTCTTGACCAATAGCTGAGGGTGAAAAGGAACCAGATGATAATCCTGAATTTGGCACAATTCTGCTGCAAAAAATACCAAGAAAAACATACTCTTTAAACATGATTAGAATACCTGCTCATACACTTAATATACACAAAAATAAATCAAAAGTATTATAACACACAGAGAAATATACAGAAAAGTAAATGACTCCAACAAGAGTTGCTTCCATCTCAGTTAAGCTGTGAAGTAGGTCCCGTAAGAAACTTCACATCACAGATACTGTCTCTTTTAGAAACTTCTTGTAGTGAGCAAGAACTAAATGCCCAGCTACACAACCTGTCAGAGCAGCTGAACAAGGGCCTCATAAAGATCCAGTAACTGTAATCGGATCTCTGGGATGCAGAGACTCTAAGGGCTGTCTTGAACCACTGAACCACACAGTTTCTGTAGCACAGTCAAACTTGGGAGGAAATGTTACATAAAAAATAATCCTCAGTCACTTAGGAATTGTGGTGTTATGAAAGACTTAATTTCTACTGTGCCTAATACAGGAAATAACTACTAATTACTTCAACCTTTATACTTAATTTTGGAAATATGGGAATTACTACACTAATTGGGCACCAGTTTGTGTGGGCTTTGCTTCTGCAGAATCCTCAGCTGGAGAATGTCTGAACATTAAATAGAAGTGAATGTTACATCTAACATTCTAGCTACGGTATTGAAGCAAGTAGTTAATATAGAATAGTAACAAAAGAGAGAGGATTACCTACAGTTATTCCACTCATCTACTTTATAGAAACTATTTTTGTGGAAACTCCATGTCTGGTCCTCACTGAAAAATTAATAAAACAGAAAAGGAGCTAAACTGGACTGAACTCAAGATTGCACTAGCCTTTGGCAGGCCTTTCAATGGAGAGGCACCATCAATCCGTTCCTTATCATCTCTTCTGTAGGTCTCACATCACCCCACAGCAGCTGTCGGCATGAACAGTGAATGCCTTACTACTTAGGCAATGGATATGGTCAGTTATCCACAAACAGACCTACCCCTAATATCTCATCCCACCAGCAAACTGACCTTCTGCATTTAGCCAGGTGCTCAAATGAGTAGTTACTACATTTTTTCATGAAAATTACTGTTCTCTCTGCAAACTGATATTCAATCCCTTTCCTCCCCTTACTCTCCCGGCTCTTCAGAAAATTGCCACTTAGTACTAGTTCTTGGCATACAACAAAATGGAGCCTACCCAAATTCTTTCTTGTAGAAACAGAGGTTACTGTCCACTCAGGAAGAGACAGAGACATTACTGATAGGGGTATTTTGATAGACACAGTCATCGCAAGACTGGAACTAAAGATATCACTTACCTTGATGAACAAGAGGTTCCAGGTTCTCTCCAGGGGGAAATAGGGAAACGGGAATCTCCCAGATTTTAGATCAAACGAGTTTGATGCTCTTATGAATCAGAAGTGTCCCATGGAGAAAATGGAGAGCTATGAAAAAGGACTAAAATAGAAAACGCCTAGTCAGGAGCTTTAAGACCCCTTAAGTTGTCTGAAATATAAACTTCTTGAGTACCAGCTCTGGCCAGTTTGTGGACAGGTCTAAAGCAAAAGATCCTATTGATGTTGGATATTTTGGATGCATTCATTTTGTCTGTACCTGACTATCTCTTTTGTCTGCTGAAATAACTCATCATGATGCCATCCAAACTAGGGATAATACATATCTGTTCTGTGACCCTTCAATTTCCATGAGTCCTGAGCAGTCCTACCATGAGCTGGACAGCAAAGCAACTTTAACAGAGCATGTCTCATACTTTGTCCCTAAGGACAATGGTGTGGTGGCTGTAATTATCAACAGCAATCTAGGACAGGGGTTGAGCCCCTTGGGCAGACAAGGAATTAGTTTCAGTACTGTAACTAATATCAGACCTGATGTTTCATTTCCCATTTACTCCAGAAAACTGTTAGCTTATTATCATTTCAGTTCATACAGTGTTGTCTCAGTCCTGGCAAACTGATTCTGCACCTTCATGCAGACTGCACGATGCCTTCTGCTCTGAGGTTCACCACTGTGTAGTTCTGCAAGGAAAAGAGGTGCCTTGTTCAATGTACAGATACTGTTATTATCCCCTTACAAAATACTAGAAGTCTCCCCTTTCATTCTATTTTATTTATTTCCTTGTCTCTGAGTTGACGGGTAACCCTTGAGCATGTAGTTCAACAAAAGCAACAACACACAACAATACCCAGCAGGAGAACACATTTCTTGTTTGTATGGGTGCTAGTCACAGAAATGGGTGACTTCTCCAGTAAAAACAAAAGGAGTAAAATTAGAAGGTGGTGGCTCTCTCTCTCAAAGGCCTCCAAAGGCCACAGGAGTGGGAGTCCTAGAATCAGTCCAAACCCAGGATCTAATACACAATGCTTTTGATGTATCTCCAAGATAGCATTTGCAAAACATCAACCACAGATGTTGCCATATAATCAGAGGTTCAGATTACAAATCACTAAAATATTTGATTCGGCTGAATTGGCTTACAGGTGTCTGTTTCTCTTTTCAGTTACTAAGAGAAAATTTTAATGAGAATTTGCCTCAATCTACTTCATAGTTAAATACATAATGATAGATGTCTTACAAATACATAAAGCACAGAGATAAAATAGAAGTGGAAAAAAATGAATTGCAATTTATTTAGTTCTTTTAGAAACTGCATCTCACCAGCAAATTATACTTGCACACTTTATGAGTCCTCTCACCCTTTGTTGAACTCATCTTTGAAGTCTCAGTATTAAAAGTAGCTCAGAATCATGCAAATAGTGTTTTTTTGTTCTTAGACCTGCTGCTGTTCTCAGAAATGCTGTAGGCAGTCCACTATGTTCTGGAAAGACTAATTTACAGAAGAAGCTACCATATCTACTCGAGTCCAAACTATGAAATAATTCAAGTGTAAGAGCGGAGCATTCCTATATACGTATTTTTCATTTCAATAACCTTTGTAAGTATTTCATTTATTAGATTGGGGCGAGCTACCATTATGCTTCTCTTTCACATGCCTAAATCTAGGTTCATTCACATCAGGTTTACACTGTTCTTCAGTTCATGTCAGCTGATTTAAATTGATGTCAGTAAGTAGACATTCAGAGATCTCATATTATATTGCTTAGATACAAAGAGATGAGGTCTGTAGATAAGAGTCCTGAATTTGGGGGAAAAAAATCATCAACAACAACAAAAAACCTTATTCATTGTTAAGATCTAAACTTTATATATTACATCAAGTTTTTATCTGGCTTTAACTGACACATCACAGGTTTGGAGGAATATAGTACTTTACTCTGATCCTTGATAACTAGGTTAAAACTGACAATTTGTCCAACTCTCTCTAATTCAGAAATCTGTGTGTATGTGTATTTATGTTTATACTACATCTAGATGTGATGGAATGTGTTCCTGAAGATGCTAAATTTGTATTTGGGCAAGTTCAATAAGGATTTTTAGTGCCTTTCTCAATTTAGTTTATCAAGTTTAATTGAAGCACAGTTTCAGTCATTTCACTAATATCATTTAATACCTATCCACTGACTGTTGGTGGTCTCCAGTGAGCTCATATCTTACCAAAATATGCTATCGTTTGCATCATTATGGCTGTATACTCAAAGACAGTAGCCTGGCTACTTTTCCAAAGCGATTGCACAGTAAGGTTACCTAAGCAGAAGTTTCTGCTTTTGCTGTGCCTTCAGTGGTTGAAGAACTATTTAGTGTTGTCGGGACAGAACATTTTGTAATTACAAGTCTAACACCACCAGAAAGTGTTAAAAGCTTCAAGCGTTCTCCTCTTCATTGATTGGACCACTCTGTTTAAAGGTGTGGGGGGGGTTGTTTTTTGCTTTTTTCTGGGTGTGTGTGTGATTTACTGTCAACTGATATAAAGCAGAAAAAGTCTCTGATAAGATCATTTAAAGAATATCATTGCCTTAAAAACCTGCACCCCATGGCCAGCACCCCATGGTGTCTGGTGGCTCCTGCACACACCTCAGTCCAGCAGCTGGGCAGGCAAGAGCCGTCTCAGGACTGGAGAGACTGTGTCTGCATTAGCCTGGCCTCCAGGTGAACTGATCATCAGCTTGGGCCCCCCTTTAAGTTAAATTAGTGGAGGTGCAGTTTCCAAGATGGAGTTGGGGTGTTTTAGGCAGGAGTGGACTGCGACCAGACACGTATAACCAATTGCCTCCTTCATGTAAACTTGCTGTCGTGTTAAACCAGTGAAGCATGCCAGTGGGATAGCTAAATCAGACACTGAGAAGCAGGGAGGTTGGGATGGCATCTCAAACCCTCTACGAGGTTGTAGGGGTTTAGCTCCCACCTGCACCTCAAAGCACACTTTGGAGCTCGCAGTTCAGACCACGAGGCATCTGGCGCCTTCATTGCGCCTTTGAAAACCAGACCAGCTATCTCTCTTTTCTATTCAGAAAATGAAAAATCCATGTTGCCTTTTGGTGGTTCTTTCCTTTCCTTTCCTTTCCTTTCCTTTCCTTTCCTTTCCTTTCCTTTCCTTTCCTTTCCTTTCCTTTCCTTTCCTTTCCTTTCCTTTCCTTTCCTTTCCTTTCCTTTCCTTTCCTTTGCTTTGCTTTGCTTTGCTTTGCTTTGCTTTGCTTTGCTTTGCTTTGCTTTGCTTTGCTTTGCTCTTCTTTCCTTTGCTTTGCTTTTCTCTTCTTTCCTTTGCTTTGCTTTGCTTTCCTTTCTTTTTCCTTTCTTTTCTTTTTCCTTTCTTTTCTTTTTCCTTTCCTTTCCTTTTCTCAGTTGGCTGGCATAATCACCAGAAGGAAGCAAAACTGGACAATATGCCCTTCTCAGCCTTAAAATGTTCCAGAGAGCTGAGAACACTTGTGACTGAGGATCCCTAATGGAGCAGGATAAATGCTGAGAAGCTTACTGATTTTTGGTTTGTGGGAAACTTTGCAATCACCAGCAAAAAATAAAAAAATAAAAAATAAATAAATTAATTAATAAATAAATAAAAGAATGGGCTACTGTAGAAATTGGAAATAGTGTTGAAAACAACAACTGCTTTGGCTGTGGCATCCACACATGCCTTAGCCCTCCTCAGGGTCTGTGTCCAGCCACTGGTGCTGGCAGGACAGGAACAAAACAGGGAATAAAAATCTAAAAAGGGAAGAAGTAAGGCAAGGTCTGAATCCTTCTTATTCCTATGCAACAGAAACAATGTTTGTCGTATAATGAATCAACCTTACTGAAAATTACTTTCACAGAGAGGAAACACTAAGCTTTCTCAGAAATAATCACTTTTTTGGTAAGATTTTACCAGATTAAATATAGCTCTGTACCAATACACACCGTACTTTGTATTCCTCCCAGTATTTTCATTTAAAAGGGAGATGCTGTGCAAAATAACGTCCTTGTCTGTCCCTTCCTCATACAAACCTCCAATCAAATTTAATAAAGCTAGTTTGATACAATGCCAGCCTACACTTGGTTTACCCTTGGTCGACTTTAATAGGGTCAAAAATATTTTCGCATTGGCAGTGTACGCATTAATCATTTTTCCAGAGGATTTAGAAAATTGGAAGAGACAAGGCCAAGCAAAATTTTAAATTAATTGGGCCTACCCCAGCATTCAGGGGGTCACCTTGTGTCAGTTGTCCCACATTTTCCAGGTCACGAAGTTCCAGTGTATCCTACAGCTGCCATGAGGAAAGATCCGTGCTGTGGGCACACAAAGGTGAAAGAATTTCTCCCAGAAAGTGCGAATTTTCCTACGGGCAACCACAACAATTGCAGCTTCCAGATTGTCGCCAGACACCAACCACTTAAATAATGCATGCTCGGCTGACGCCTGTACTTGGTGCATTTTCTAATCGAGTAGTCAGGAAAATTTGCAAACACTCTGTCATTTACCATAAATCCGCTGCCTGCTTACAACTACAGAGTAATTAATTTTAGTGCTGCTCAGAATTATTAATTTCAGCTGGGAAATCTGTCTTCACAATCGTTGCTGTTTTCACCCTATCTTCCTTTTCTTTCTTTTTTTTCTTTAATTTTTGTTTCCTAATATTCTTGCTAGGGGTTGGAACATCAAAGCACTATTCTTATAAGGGAAAGATTGTCTGTGGCAATGTTAATATGCTATTCCAGTGTGACACCAATAACTGCTTCAACATTTCTGATTGTAATCTGCAATAATGCCCTCTCAGTGTCTGGCTGGCTAGCCAGATGTAGTTGCCAATGCTAAGTGAGGGAAGCAAGGGAAAGACTTTCTTTGGAGATGTAATTAATTTATTAGATTCTAAAAGGGCTTACTGTGTGATAAGGGATGTGTATACCTTTTAGTTCATGCTTTTATTCAGCAGAGCAGAGTGTCACAGCCTAAGTGCTGAAAATAACTGGAGGCAAGAAAGTTATGTTAAATGGTTTATCATCTGTTTAAACACTCTTAGCATTTAACCCATAGGATTAATAAGCTTTTTGGCACAAGAAAAAATGGTATCTTGCAGATTTATTTGCAAACCTTGAAGTTATGAGAAGACTGGAAAGGAAATCTCCATAATTAGGACTTAATATTTACAATCCTGCAGACACAAGCAGTATTGCTCGTTGAAGTGGTTTACCCCAGTTGCAAGGTGGGGTTGGAGTTGCATCAAGAAGTATTCAAGAAGCAGTTCAGCACTGGTCCATTCTGCATCACATCCCCTGTGACCAGAGAACTCATGCAGCTAGGTTATTAGTGAAGCCACCAATTCTCATCAGTGTCTTGAAATAATCATACTGGCCATCTTGTAACCTACGTGTAAACTTCTTATTTTCCGTTCTATGACTGTGTTAAAAAATAATGTTCAATTGGAAGATTAAAAAGAAAAAGAAAAAAGAAATCTACATTAAAGTAAATACTAATGTAAACATGAGTCACTAAGAGATTAGACACAGTTAAGTATTTCCGGATGTTTGTGGTTATCTTCGTCTAAACAATACTGGTCATTTTCTGCGGATGGTTCTGTCTCCAACTGTTCTCAAGTCTCTGTAGGACAGCCCAAAATGAAGTCAATACTTGTTTTGTAAAAGCTGTAACCCTTTGATACCAAGCTGACTGTTTTCCTGTCTTATGAATCAGTTTAAGTGTTAATGACATTAACTCCTGGAGAGCAGCACAGCGCCATCATTAATTATTAAAAAAAAAAAGAAAAAAAAGAAATCTGATGCAGTTTGTTTTTCACAGTTGGTATATGCACTTATGAGAAAAAGGAGAGATTATAGACACTTAGTGAGCAGCGGCATGCAAATAATGTATTAAAAAAAAATGTTAAAAGGAGAACTACACACCTGAGGAGAAGGTTTCACAGAAACACAATGTAAAAATACCACTTATGCTTTATCGTAAGTTTCTTTCATGAATTAAATGATGCTTTAGCTCTGAATTACATTAAGTAAAGTCATGAATGACATTGAAATTTGGATCTGGTGTATCTGTGGTCTGTCTGTGTGATGTTCAGATCTTTTTTTCCCAGTAGTTATATTGGACCCTCAAATTGACATTACAGATTTTTAAGAAACATCCAGAAAGTTCCTCGATGACATCCAGAACCTATTTGATAGGGTTTGCTTGGGGGTTTTGAAAACAGACATTGGCAGAAAGCTCCAAGCATATCTATCCCGTAGATTGCTGAAGACTATTAAAACAACATGCTGATAAAAACTGCCATGCCACTGGGATCTTCACTTTAATACCACAGTTAATTTTTATAACAAAACAGAGGCTCAGTCTTTAAAAGGGCAAAACTCAGTCGTAAGAAATAGTGCAAGCATTATGACACTAAGCCAGGAAAAAAATAACGTTCAAGACTGTTAATTAATCACTACAAAACACTGAATAGCAACATTAGATGAGCAATGTTTCTAGTGGCATAAAATATTAGGGGATTATGTCTCATGTAGATATAAGGTACTGTGTTTTAAATGTACATATGTAATATATATGCATAAATATCTCAACATAATTGTTTCCAAATGATGTTATTAGTAATGTATGACATTACTCACATTACTCCTTTTATTAATCAGAAACATTTTAATTTAATTCAGGATATTTTGCTTAAGAGCAGCACTTTGCTGCTCGTCATTGTATTTTGACAGCAAACTGAATTCTTGTTCACAAGTATAGGATTTGTTTAGCTCCAGGCATCTGTGTTTGGATTACGAGAATGCTGATTGGTTCACTGCCAGGGGCACAAAAAGGTCAAGCTGTCCTTTTTTAAAAGCACTTTTTTTCCTTTTTTTTCTTTTTTTTTTTTTTTTTTTTTTTTTTTTTTTTTTTTTTTTTTTTTTTTTTTTTTTGCCTAAGAGTTTGGCTCATTAATCAGAGTTAAAAGAAAGGGGAAAAGGCAGTGACTTGAAATCATTTGATTCTTTTTCAAGGGGTATTTTAAAAAGTAGAACTCAATGTTAGTGTTAGAGGTTGAGTAGATGTTTGTATGGATCATACTGACATACTTCTGACAGGTGACCTGAAACCTTTCAAACTGACATCTGTCACAGAGACAGACAGAGGTTTTTTAGCCTCAGAGCCTGTTTTCATGACATTTCATTTTTCATCAGAGTTTGAGAGAAGGGAAAAAAAGAAGATGAACTTGAAAAAATCTTGCCAGGGGCAGAAAATGAGATCAGGTTTTCTGCAGCTGTCTAACTCACCTTTAAAGGTTAGAGGTCCAGGCAAAGCGAAGAAAAAGGTCTCATTTTGATGTTATTAGCTAAAAGGACAGATTACTTCTTTAAGTGTATTTCTACAGTTGCATAGCTAGTATAGGACATTATAGTGGTGTAGGTAGTTAAGGGTGGCTTGGGTTAACCATTACAAATCCTGATTTCCAGCATTTACTCGATCCTTGCACTGAACTAAAACTTTGGGCACAAGTTTAACATACATGCAAGTCTGAGCTGAAAACTGCAAATCTCTATTGTGGATAATTTTACAAGATAAAATTTGAATCTATATTTCGCTTTTGATTTTATTTTATTTAAATGCTTGTTAGGAAACAGTGACCTCTATTTTAAACTAAAATGGTTGCAGATACAGACATAAGAAACACAGACACCATGGCAAGACTACATTTTGAGGTTAACTTTACCAAAGCCACCCATGAGCTGGATCGAACTACCTAGAAATTTTTTCTTGTGCCTTTATCAGTAGTCACTGTGTCCCTGCTGTGTTGGACAATGAAGGTAATCCCAAAAAGACATGCCTGCTTTTTCCAAACCTGCCACATAAGGCCTCCAGACTGAAGGCACTGTCTTTACCAGCTTCCCCCTGTCGTGTTGGGATGGGATAGGTAATGATGGTCTAGAGTACCCTTCAGTAGGTATCAACATGTCTGAGATTGACTGTCAGCTATCTTTCATAAAGTCATTGACTCAGATCCATATAGCCAATCATAATCCTGAAACAGTCCTAGACACTGAAAGAGATGAGAAAATCCAGATATCAGGCTACAAGTGGACAGCCAGTGAGTCAGGCTCCTGTTCTGCCAGAGAAGTACAGGGGTGAAACAGGACACCTGTAATACTTGTTTCATTTAGCTAGAAAACTATGTGATCCTAACCACCAGTACATATGAGCCAAACCTTCTCCAACACACTTATTATACAGTAGTGATAGCAATACGCAGGGCAGACTGAAGAGTTAGGTCATAGTCCGTTCTTTCCTTTCTCCTGACAAGGGTAAGAAGGAAAATGGGACTAATCTTCATACTAACTCGATTGGTGTGGGAAGATGTCTTCAATACTTTACTGTCAGCCAGTAATTCCTGCTGAAACTATGCAGACTTCAGCAACAAAGTCTTGCACAAAACTCATCTGGACTGAGGTTTTGCTACTGACTTGAGATTTCACAATGTGTTTGTAAAAATATTTATTAATTTGAGTCCAGGCTAAAAGAGAGCCAAACTATGTTTTTCTTGCATGTTCAACCCTACGGAAGTTCAAGAAACTACACAAATTGAATCAGTCATTGTTTGGCATTCAATATGTAGGAGTTAAAATCAAAAACAGTATTTTCATACACTGCCACATCACAGAAGGTATAGATTTGCACTTCTGCAGAAATTGCTGATGTCTCTACAATTTTGAACTGTCAAGAAAACTTGAAAATAGCTAAGTTATACTATAATCAAATAAGCAACAATATCACCATAATCATAAATTGGACAGAGCATCCCATGCAAACAGAGATTTTGGTCTATATGTACACTGTCACCTTGACTTCAGTCTCTTTCTCTCCTGAACATTGCATATGATGCTTCCATTACTTCTGTTTAATGTATATATATCATGGTCTCAAGAGTACTCATATCCAGAGACTGAATAAATGTTCTCCTGATTCTCCTCAGCATTTAGTAATTTATTTGAAAGGTATTCAAAAAATAGTAGATAAGCAGAGAAATGTGCTATATTTCTTTATGAACTATAAGATATTTTTTCATCAGTTCTGAATCTGTGCATTGCTCTTTCATGGAACTCCATCCTTTCTATTTTGCTCTATTTTTAAAAAATAGAGGTGGACACCTTCTGTCATAGTTTCAGAGTAACATTCTCCATCTGGGATGTATCCAACCCTATACAAAGATTATTAATGTCAGTGTTCTTTCTCACCAGATCTTTGGGTCTCCTTTTTTTTTTTTTTAATGGTCTGGTTTTGTCTGATCAAATGTGGTTTTACATAATCTTTTTCCTCCATTCACCATAAAGGGTATTGGTCAATATTGCAAGGACATAGCTAGCAACATTCTTCCTTAGCCATCAGTAAGTATTTTACTTATGTACACTATACAATAGATGCAAATTCAGAGACTATGAGCAATCTTGTCTGAGACGATAATAAGCCCATGGCAGGAGAGATAAAAGTGGTGTGGAAGAGCTGCATGTCCAGAGTGGCTAGCTTGAAATCTGGATGAATTTTTAGAGATGTTTTATAGTGCTCTAACTTTAAAATCATCCTTGAGGAGGTAATCCTTAGCCAGGTAATTCTGCTGCTGCCATGGACCCAACCTGTGTCAAGTACAAGTTAATGGTAATATAGGAAACTAGCAAGGACTTATAACCTCAATGAAATTCTTGTTAGCATCTGTGCAGGAGCATATGTCTGTGGGGAAATCTTATCTCTTACTCTTGCTGGACAAGGAGAATTCAGACACAGCTGTGTACGGCGTATTTAAGTGCTCAGCAGAACATGTAAAGCACAAAAATTACATGGCAGGAAGAATGGGCAATATGGAAAGATGAAGAAAATTGAAAAATCAGATAGTATTTTCTTTGAAAAAGTGTGCCTCTATCTTTATTTGGGCTGTGATTGTGCAGTTTCGCGCATCTCAAGAGAAATCACTCTTGAGGTTAAGAAAAATATCAGTGGGAAACATAATGGAGTTTGGAAGAGCTACTATTCTGAAAGTATAGGTTATTTTTTCACAGGAGAGCAGGATACCAATCTGAGAAGTCCAAGCTGATCATATAGGGGCTTTGAGTGGTAACAAGAGAACTAAATCCATCAAAAAGGAATGAATTAAATGCTGAGAGAATAAAGAAGGAGTCCAGAGCAGTTTAGAAAATCACCATCTGGTATTTCCAATGCAGAAATCTCTGTCATTTTTAGCAAATCAAGAAAAATAAAAAAAGGTATTTTGTGTAACACAATGTATTCGTATTGCTCTTAATTATTATTTTTATTCAGAAAAGAAAAAAGTATGCATTCAGAACAAAGCTGATGCTAGACATACAATACACAATGATAGTGTAGGTATGCATGTTGCTTTCCATTCCTCTAGAGGGTATGATTGTACTCTTATGGTATTGAGTTTAAAAGGGCCTGGATTCCCTCTGCTCCTACTGAGGTTAGTGAAAAATCTTGAGAATTCTACAGCTCTGGAAAATCAGACATTTGTAGTGAAGATATAGAGCCATTTTCATCATCGCAAATGCATTCTAATCTTGGCATCTTACACGGCCTTCAGGAAATTTCTTCTCCCACTTTTTTCCTATATTTTCTCCATATGAAAATGTGAGGAATTAAATCTGTTCCTATCTTCTGGTCTGATAACTTTATATGTAGCATGGGAATCCAGAGTCATCATCAAAAATAAGATTCCTAACGGTTATCACTTAATGTTTATGTACATCATAGACTTTGATGTTTATAAGGCAGATAGCAAAAAGAGATATATGAGAAAGTCATGTATGAGAGAAATAAGTAAGGGTAAAGTCTGTGGTACTACCTTTTCCCTGTAAGTTGCACATTGATGGTAAACATGGGAACTGGAGCTGAATAATGAACTTCAGTTTCTTAGATTGTTGAATTAACATCAGTTGTCTGAAGTACATTGAAATCTTAGGCTGTTCTTGCTCAAAAATTTTGATTCCCATTTTGGTGCATAGCACATTACAGGTGAGTTTGTTGCAAAAAATGGCACAGTTAATTACATAAACCTGGATACTTCCATTCCTATCCAACTTCAGATTTTAAAAATTAATAGACAATTTGAAATTTCATTCTTAAAGTTTATTTTTTTCAATATTCACTGGACAATCTTGAGTCTTTGGATATGAAATTATTTTGAAAAAGGCTGTGTACAAATGCATGGGATATTTTCCTTGAATCATTCACCTATATTTAAAGCATGCAAACAACAGTTTATTAAAAATTTAAGAAAACACATATCCTCAAATTACATGAGCTCACTGGAAATAAATTTTCCACAGTAAATCCAAGTTCATGATTTACTTTTAAATGCCCAACAGTATAGTTTATAAATGCCAAGTATGGAAAATTATTTCTACAAAAACAATTTACAATAGAAATTATCATCAGATTACTTTCTTACAGTGCCATGTCTTTCCAAAAATAGACAGTTATGTCTGACTAAGAATTATGCTAGGCAGCAGAACAGTTTCCCTTGGTTTCCTGACTTTTGATTATTTTTTATTCTGTCCTTTTCAAAAGTTTTCTATTTGCTCTGAGCATCAGCTTAAGCTTAGACAGGAGCAGAGCTGCTTTAAAACAATTTTTTGCTTCATCAGCTGCACTATAATTGTTTCAAGAGAAGTTGCCATGATTCGTAATACAATCAAGGTTCTCAAGGACCTACAATAGTCATGGGAGAACTGCAGTCTTTCCATACCTGTGAGATTTGCAAACTGCTTTTATAATGATGTTTTTTAATAGAAAGATGCATCATGCACTTCTTAGAAAGGAAAACCTTTCCTACCTTGAAAATATTTGACTAAAATCTTAGACAGAGGCTATTCACAGATCCTCCTGAAAGAAAGGTAACAAAGCAAGCCAAGTGTAGAATTGAAATGCAAAATATTTGATACAAAATTCAAATTATCTTCTAACACTAGAAAACCTCTTATATTAAACTAAATACCTGCCAATTTTCATACCATGAATGTGAAATTTATTCATTGCTCTTCATAGCCCCCACCCCCACTAGAGTATCTACGCCTTATATATTTGTATGCCTGGCCTACCTGAGAGTCGAGCAGTTTTGTCTAATCAGGACTGAATTAGGTTATGTTGGACAAAAGTCTTTACCAAATATTATCCTATGCTGCTCAGGTATTTTACAACATTTCTGGTTCTTATTTGTTGTGTAGAACAGGAGTCAGAGGCTTTCCTCTTTTCGCCTCTCCTCTGAGATACAAAGCAGGATCAGAGACCCAGCACTTCTTCAGGAAGAAGGAAGACTCTTGTCTCAGTGAAAAAATCTTGAGACTCCATGGTGTCACCAATTTACCAAAAGGTCAAATAAATAATGTGGGGGTATGTATATATAACAAAAGCTGAGTATAAAAAGGCCTCTCTTACAGAAATAATGTTCAGCCATGAAGTATTCGGCTGGCATTGAACTCTATCTTGAGAGAGCAATGTTGCTGTAAAGTTCATCAAGATAAAACCCATCCGAAACATTTCCTTTTACACTTTATTTAACATCTGTAGTCCTTTATAAGCTGTTCCTCTCACACAGGTGTGTTTATACAGACGGAATTTATCATAAGGAGAGAGGACATTAAGTGCAACTGGAATAAATCTGGGTTACTTTTAATGGGAATTAAATGAATAAATAATTTAAATAGAAAACTCTTTTGAAGATTTCTTTTAAATCCGTTGGGCAAGGTGTTACTGATACGATGCAGAGGCTAAGAATTCTCTGAGTTAACTTTTTCTGATATAGGCAGAAGTACCTATCAGCTGATAGTTTGCAAGGTGTGTGGGTCCTCAGATGGAGTATTCCTGTTCAAGACTATGCTTAGTGAGTGTCTGCCAATGACAATAAGTGGACATGTTCCACTGGTGTTGCAACTCATTAACCACTACAGCAGTGTTTGTTTGCCAGCAAGAAATGAGAGGGTTCCTTTTTCTATATATATTTATCTGAAGATATCATCAAGGAGGATAGGAGGAGGAACGGAATGTGTCCTTGGAGAAGTTGCTCTATATGCTCCTGCATGTTTCGATATCTCTAAAATACAGATCATATGCAATGGAGACCTCAAATTTCTGACATGTTCTTGATCTATAATGTACATGAAAGCAAGAGGAGGCCCATGACTCAATGTCACTTCCCACAAAGAAACAATGCTAATGCCTGAGCGGTAAGCTCAGACATTAAACCAAGCAATGGCATTTAAATACATCAAATTTACAGAAAAAAAAGCCAGTGCATGAAAAAAAAAAAAAAAAAAGACCTAATTTAGCATGATCAAAAAAAAAAAAAATCGACTAAATGGCACCTGAACAACTATGAAATGCAGAAGAAACAGAGCACACATCTCAGTTCCTCTCACTTTTATGTGGTGAGGTAGAACCAATACATATGGAAGCACCAGAAACAATATATTCTGAATGGGAAGAAAGCAACAACAGAAACAGAGATACATATCTTACAGGAGAGTCTCCAAAGTGTTTTCTGCCTTGACCAACACTGTTTCAGCTATAGCAGTATGAATCAGGTATGCTGCAGATTTTCTTTCTATTCCTCAGAAATTTTTATGTAAAAGTCTTACTTACCAACTATCACCTCTTCTGGAAACCTTACAATATCCTTCATAGTAACAACAGACAGAGAAGGGGGAAATGATAGCAGAGAAGAAAGGAAGTTTTTGCTGGCCACTGCTTTTTTTTTAGTTTTTGTTTTTGTTTTTTTGTTTTTTAGTAGAAATGAGTTCATCATTTTCTTTTGATTCAGACACACAATTTCAGAGAAAAAAAGGGTTGAAGAAAAGGATGAAACTGACCACAATACCATGGATTACTTAGCTAACATAAAAATCCCACAATTTATTTAACTCTCTGAGCATCTTTTTTTCCTTTTTTTTCTCTATTTTTTTCATTTTTCTATTGACTAGGAAATATCCTACGTGTTATAAAATATTTCTCTGAATTATTATGCTGTACAGGTATTGAAAATCTATTCTGGGGTGTGTATTCATGTCTCTATTTAATTTGACTTTTTTGAAGTCAATATTATAACTCTTAAGAAAAGTGAATGACGATTTTGCTATCTACTCTATATTTATTATAAAAAGTCTAATATCTTACTGTTGAGCATTATAAGTCTGGTGTAGTATAACCTCCAACATCTAGGGTGGTATCAGTAATGAGTAATACATTTTTCTGTTCTCACAGTAAAAATATAAATAGTGGTTTTATTTTTCAGAACAGCGAAGTAAAAGTAGAAAAATAAAAGAACCCTTCTACAGGTAAACATTGATAATACTGATAAATGCTTAAGCAGCAGCAAGATAGCAACCGTAACACCCTTTAATTGGGAAACATGAATGATGAGCTTATGTGAGAAATTTAAATCACTGAGTTTTCTTGAAGTAAAGAAATCCTAACTTATTTATATATCACATACCAAAGGTTAAGGCTATAGACTACTGTTTGGGGCTAAAAAAAAAAAAAAAANTTACTTAAACTGTCAAGTTTGTTTGTGTCCACATACCTTCAGCATAGAAACCTCTAACTTAAAAAAAGTGTAAATGGTGGACTTTCTTTATTCCCATCTGCTTGGTTTTCTCTGTTCTGATTTTCCACATCTAGTGCTCACACATCAGATACAAATAATACAGCTAACTGCATTTGTTATCATCCTCTACTATTTGCAGAAAAGTGTTACAATGTCAGAGTCCTCACATATTAGGCATTGTACGTGCCAACAGCCAGCAACTGGCTCTGCTCCTATAAGCTGCCAACTTTGTTGGTTGTCTCTGAAAATGTAACCCTTCACAAGACATGGCTGGAGCCTAAAGTGTGCTGGGGGCAGGCAGGGTTTATTTGAGAATTCTGCTTTGTCTCTTCATATAAATACCACTATATTATGCAACAAATATCTTCTTCAGATTTTTCATTTTTTTTCTTCAGGTATTCATTGTGTACTAAAAGTTAGGTTTTATTTTCTCTTTCCTTCTGACCTATTTATTGATTTATAGAGTCTGAACCACTCTTTAAACATTTTACCACAACATGTATATGTGTGTGTTGAGGAAAGATGGTGAAAGTTTTCAATGAGGTAGTTACACCTAGGAAATTTTATCTAAAAGCAGTTATGTTTCTAGAAGGCACTTATATCAGTTAATAGTGTTTTTACAATCTAGAGAAATTAAAAACAATACATTTTGTATGAGACTTTGAAGAGGATGAAGCCCTGAGTTTTTGGAAGTATGGTTTTTGCCCTCTTAAATGGGGTTTGTAGAATCTGTTAAGCAGGTCTGCATGGTCTGAAGGCTTCCCACCTTTGGTGAGAGCTGACAGGCAGTTAACTGCCAGACCCACACAAGTTTTTCTAGAAAAGCTTGCAGGAATTTGTTGACTTTGCAGTAGTTTAAAGCTAGAGGGAAGAGGAAAGAGGGATGATGACAGCTGAAAAAGCAGTAGTGATGACCACATGAATGGAAGAAACACTGAAAAATATCTCATAGAAAATATTTATGCATGAAATATGACTTGATAAGATACAGGAAGTAAGAAGTACAGAAGTAAAAGACAGACAGATGAAAGACAAATAAAGAAAGAAAAAGCCCTCTCCCATCTCTCCTCCACTTCAAAGACCAGTGGCCTTACATGGTTGTGGAGGATGTGATGTCTGGACTGAAGAAGGCTTCAAACTGTAGGGTTTAGACATCTTGCCACCATTTCCTCTTCCTCTCTTCATAAATGGTGCTTGAGAACAACAACCTTCTTTCGCTGCCCTTCTTGTGGCTCAAGGCTCTTCTATGAGGACTGGAATAAAATAAGGGGTGAGAAATGGAATAGAAATAGAAATGTAATCAACTGTGGTGAGTTAGTGGATCATACGAGGGGTCTGGATATAAAACAGCTATGAAGAAACAGTAACTGCTCCCTGTGATGTCCAAAGCAAATTTTAGAGTGTTGTGGGATGTGCTCATGAGCATGCCATAATCAGTGTAGTTACACAATGCACTTCTCTGAAGCTTCTCTGCAGTGCCATACAATTTTATGCACCTTGTGTTCAAGCAAGATTAATTATAAGTAGGTGGAGGAAAGGACTACTATGAGCATGTGAAAGACTAAGATGATGTAAAAGAGTTTGACTTGGTACACTTAGCAAGGGAAAGGCTGATAAAAGTTGTTAGTAAAGCATTTGTTATGTGAAGAGGCATCTGAAACATAGATATCACGTAGTAAGAAAACTTATTTGCACAGAACATTGCATAGGGAAACAGCAAGAGAAACAAAGCATGTCATGAGTATCTTGCTGCTGGAAATCAGAGGGTTTCTAACCATCCAAATTTGGCCCTTCTAATCATTGCAGGAACCTTAATATGAATCTTGATCAGTTTAACAAAGGAATTCTGTTAGGTTGGTCCATGTGGTAATATACCACACTTATGTTTGTTGCGTTATTCAGCACATTTTTGCCTTTTTTCATCCAGAACAACCAGCCTTCTTTGCAAGCCATAATCATTCTCTTACAGGCAGTTTCTGTCTCAGTAACAAGCTCATACTTTTTTTTTTTTTTTTGACTTATTTTAGTCCTTGTTGTTTACCATTTTCACTTTCCCTGTTCTACATATTCAACTGACCCTATAAAAGTAATAAGTAACTCTTGAGAAATTAGAAATGGACCAAAGAATGTGTTTCTGTACTCCTCTCCTTTTTCTTTTTTAGCCCATGAAAAAAATAATACTAAAAACTATATAAAATAGCACTTAGAGTGTTGACTATTGTGTGGGTAAATGAGAAAAAAGGTGGGCTAAAGATATACTAATTACAAATTTCCTAATATATGTGAACATTTATGTACCTTTCACTTATCATTTATGTTAAGCTACAATGTCCCATCCAAACAGAATTTGAACAGGCATTTGAGATTTGAGGCAGCTTACAATTTCAGTAAAAATGTTAAAGATTAAAATATCTCTTACAAGTAATCAATGAGCCCTGAAATAAATAAATAAATAAATAAATAAATAAATAAATAAATAAATTTCACTGGACATGAAAAAAAGCTTGAAAACGAACTCTCTACAAATTTCCCAAAAAGTGTCCACTGAGTATGTATATGTGTATTCAAAATACTGATAAATGTGGTCCTGTGTAATGAAACAGTTTTTGTGGCCAGGTACCATTGCTGATAGGGCTGAGCTGTAACCCAGCAGGAGCCGGGTATGGTGGAAGCTCTTCCTGTGCATTTATTTATATATATTTCAGGACAGGTGGTCAAACAGATTTATGCAGGAGGAATAAAGACTACCAGTAAATTCATTCTTCTGGGGATTTAACAGCAGAGCTTGCTTATCTTGTCACATTCAGCCCTTCTGTTACAGTACTTTATATGATTACTAACAGAGGCTAAAATGTTTATCACCGATTTCAAAAATTTTTTGAGTAGTTAGAGAAAGGTATCAGGGTACTTCACAACCATGAGCTTCCTGAAGCCTAAGAACCACTATCGTTTTACCAAGCTGGGGGCATTTTCCATTCGTTGCTCCTTTTGATCAAGATAGATTTATCCAAATTAGGAACATGCCTGTCCAAACTGGAACAGACAATGACCCTGTATATCCAATTATTCCCAAGCAAGTCTTAAAATAAAACAGCTGTATAACCTATACAGAGAAGGAATGAACCATATGTGTGATTCCAAAACCTTTCATTTACCAAATGAGGGATTTGGTTTTACTCACTAGTTTTTCAGACAAAGACAGGGTGATATTCGAACTGAGTGTGAATTTCTATGGCATTCACCAGGAAGAGTCCTAGCTCAAGATGGATTGAGCATGACAAAGGCACAGGCTTCAGGTTCTAAGTGGGCTAAAACACCATGGGGAAAACTTTGCTTCGTTATTCCCAACCCTTACAAATCACTCATATTGTAATGCCACTCACAGTGACATCATACCTAAGAAAGAAGTACTATCATAGAATCATAGAATCATAGATTATCCCGAGTTGGAAGGGACCTATAAGGATCATCGAGTCCAACTCCTGGCACCGCACAGGTCCACGAAAAATTTTAGACCATGTGACTAAGTGCACAGTCCAAACGCCTCTTAAATTCAGACAGGCTTGGTGCAGTGACTACTTCACTGGGGAGCCTGTTCCAGTGTGCAACCCCCCTCTCAGTGAAGACCCTCTTCCTAATGTCCAACCTAATCCTCCCCTGCCTCAGCTTGACACCATTGCCGCGGGTTCTATCACTGGCGATTAAGGAGAATAGGTCGGCGCCTGGCCCTCCACTCCCCCTCGCAAGGAAGTTGTAGACTGCGATGAGGTCTCCCTTCTGATCCTGCTGCAAGGGTCCCAAGCTTAAACGAGTGATGTGCTGTTGCTAATTCAGTGATTCCTTCTGATGCTCACCTCCAAACCTTCTGTTACCTTTGTGCAGCACAACCTACTAAACTTTGCTGTACAATCTTTAAGTTTCCATACTTGAGGTTCTTGCAGCACCTTTTATCACAGAGGAAAGCAATTCTGCACTGCTGTGGAGACATTGAGAATACCTGCCTTTATACAGTCTCCACTTTCATAGGTGTCTGCTCACAGTAATGCAGATAACTTGTGGTCATGTATGGTTGACTCATTCCTTAGGATGTAAAGGCTCAAGGAAAGACCTTGTATCATGTGCCCATTTCTGTTCAAATGTTGATCTCACCCAAAATGCTCTTTTCAGTGGTGCCAGGACAACAGGTACTAGGCACAGACTGGAACACAGGAGGTTTTCTCTGAATATCAGGAAGAACTTCTGTGCATGGAGCACTGGCACCGGTTGCGCAGAGAGTCCCCTCCTTGGACATCTTCAAAAGCCACCTGGACATGGTCTGAGCAACCTGCTCTAGGTGGCCCTACTTGAGCAGAGGGTTGGACCAGAAGGTCTCGTGAGGTCCCTGCCAACCTGTGATTCTGTTAAAATTAAGGCAAAACAGAGTCCCAGCCTGACTGTGCTAATTGCTGCCTATTTTAATAGTTTCAAAAGCAAAACCAATGTAATTTGCACAAGTCAGTTCAGGTTATAGATGTTTTGTTAGACCTCTTTTTTCCAGACCATCATCTTCCCTGTAGCTGGTTTTGAGCTGCACAGTGACTCCTATAAATGAGGTTTTCTGGGCACTCAATAGTTCTTTTAGGAGCTGCCACTTCCACTCTTTCACTTGGTCTTCAGTGTATATCAAAAAGTATCACTCTGTGTCCTTACCAACATCTTTGCAGAGACAAGAGTCTCAGACCCCTAACTGTGGCTTCAGTGCAGGGCAACAGAAATCTTAGTCAAAAGTAAGAAATTTTTTCTCAATATATCAGCACTTTTTTTCCATCAGAAAGTATGATGCTCGAGTAGTTTAGTAACAACACTTTTGCTGACTTAGTATCTTTATATCTGAAATTTAAAATGTGAATGCCTAGCTCATTTCTCTTTTTGTAACATCCATTACTGAAATTTTTTAGATAAGCCATTGGCTAGAAAATGTATATAATTTAAGACTGAATTTTGCTTTGTTCTGTTTTAGATTATACCAGTGAAGCTTTGCTAGTTTCAAAGAAGTGAGCTGTTACAAGAGCAGAGTATGGACCCTGCTATTTCCAGGTAGCATGGCAAATCTTATCTTCGCTTTATGCTGTAGGCAAATTCCATGCATATAACCAAGAATCTATAGATGATGGGTTTCAATGCTTCTGCATGTACAAGCAGTGATTTACATGAGTCATCTGTTATTAAAACAACAAAACCATTAGCACATCAACATTGTCTCACCAGGTGGGATTTGATTCTTTCTCAAAATTGTGGGTAGATAATTTATCACTAGGGTAATCCATGCTCATTTTGGGTGGGGTATTTTTTCTCTGTTCACAAGACAGACAAGGGAATACTTCAGTTAAAATTCCCACCTGGGGCTTCAGCTTGAACCAAAGCTTAAAGCATCTGTGGAGATAGATATCTGTGAGCTTTACATGTGGCCCAAATATAGGTATTTATACATTTGGAAGTCTTTAGTGATTTGAGGTTATCGCTTGTGTGTAAAATGGTACTCTAGAGGCTTTTTCAGAGTTGGACCATACCGAGGAATGGTATGTGCAAGCTACAGTAAGGAAGATTTTTAAATCCATTCAAATTCTCTAAAACCAACAATTTTCTAAAGTAGTACTTACGGAAATATAGATCATCTAGCAGTTGGCCATCGTTATACAAGGACACATGCAAGGCTTTTTGATTGAATTTGAGATAAGAAGTTGAGCAGTTGAAGTGATCAACTCAGGCAACGGTCATGCACCTAGATTAGCAGTCCTTCAGTTTACGTGCATAGATTCTTCTCCTGTACTACTCTTTCTTGCATATAATTATTGTGTAGTCATTCTCAAACTTTAGCACTAATTTCAGCTAGTGTGGCCCCACTAGAAATGTCTTTTTTCATATAGAACTAAAATGTTTCGCAACATAAGTCCTCAGTGGAGGAAATTAGGGATTTTTGCAATGTCTTATGTTTCCACTCATTTTTGAACTTCAGAACAGAAAATCTGGATCAGTTCTTAAGCTTCTGTGTATGTGTTGAGTGAACAGTCTAAAGCAAAACTCTATAATATATTGCACAAGTTACTTTTTAAATACAATTTACTATGCATCATAAATACACTAAAACTCCCACTATATAAATTTATACCTCAAGATTATATAAGAAACCAGCTGGATAAATCACTATATCTTCAAATAGTATGCATGAAAGCTATGCATAATAACGAAGAGGTTATATATTGTTTCAACAGAAGGAAAAATTATTTAACTCTTTCACTTCTGTGGTAACAACATAAAGCAAATTTCAAAAACAGGCATCAGCATTTTGGTGTATTGCTAACATTTACATGTGGCCCATCCACTGCTTTTACAGAAAATGCAAAGACAAGTTTAAAAGCCTTCTTCCTGGCATGCAATTTTTGCAAAAAAAAAAAAAAAAAACACATTCATGGAATCACTTAATATGCAGTCTTCTGTGTAGCATCTGCAAGTATTCTGCTTCAGAGATCCAAAACAGGCAGACCACAATCCTTTTCTGATGCTTCAAGAACTGACAGTGGTGGTGAGGGATAGCTGTAGATATTGGGGTTCTATTTTTCTTTGTCTTCTCTATTACCTAGTGATAAAATGTGTAGATTCAGGGGTCACCAAATATTTTCTGGAAAAAATAAATAAATAAATAAATAAATAACGCACATTTTGAGCATAAATCTCCCTGCTTTTTCACTTAGTTCTGGCTTTTCCATTTGGAAGACATTAAAACATAGACCTCTCAAACATATATTTTCTCCCTCATCTTTCTTCTTTTTTGGTTCTCTTCCCTCATCACATTTGCCACCTCCAAAGTGAAGAAAGATCAGTTTCGCTGACGCAGTGATGCAGTGATCCTGCAGAGATCCTGGCCTATGTTAATAGACAGTTGTAGCATGCAGAAAGAAAGAATATTTATTCTGTGCCATGCTTCACTCATGGCTCAACTTCTCACAAGTTTATGTTTCAAAATGAGATGCCACTGTCAGTTGAGCCATTGTTTTCCATTCTTTGACAAAAACAGAAGTATTTTCCAGTAAAGAGATAAAAAAACAACAACAATAGTACTGTGTTGGGAGTTCATTTACCTACACAGGATATTTCACACCACTAAAGCCTATTGTTTCAGGCTTTCAACAATTTCACTCAGCTTTATCTGTTGATATCTAAGTGACATTATGAGATGACTTTATGTGATGGAAGAGGAACCATGACCAGAAAGAAAAAAGCCTAAAATGGTCAGTGAAACTAAAAATATTAAGTTAATTTAAAATAATAATATTAGTAAAATTTAATATAATAGATATTATAATAAATTATTATTAATGAACCAGGGGTTCCAAAGTATGTCACCTGAAATGACATGGGTGTTTTTTGTAACTGGTATGAATCCAGTGCTATTTCCTTGAGCTGGTTATCACATAAAGGATATCTGTTATTACACATATTCTATAATAAATCTCTCAACAATAACAATATGAAAATGGCTATGACATAAGGACATCTATGTTTTGGGTTTGTGATAACAGTATTTTTAACCCATCAATCTCAAAACCAGAG
>VXAA01005828.1:305489-417897 GCA_013399115.1 Anseranas semipalmata
AAATTCTTGCACCTGGCTTTTTGGTTTTGAACCAGAACAATAAGGGTCAGCTGGGAGCCCATAATCACAGGTCTGACAGTTATAAAAATCAATCCTATCTATATACTTAGCTCGAGGCTCATCAGTCCCAGCTATGGCATATGCCTCAGCAGACAAAAAAAGGTGCCACATGTGAGTCATTAAAGGCTTTGTTCTGTTTTTACTTCACCTGGCCACAGCCAGTAAGTTTGAGCATTCTGTAAACTCCTGGCTTCCTAGAGAGGTCTGAAAGTGTGGGCTGTAGTGGCATTTGAACTTTCCTCTGAAAAAATCAGCTTGACAGAGCAGTCAACAACTGCGGCTTTTGAGGTCTAAGAGGCTTTTAAGGCAAACGATACTCTGTGCAGGATCTCTTCCACAGTACAGACCTGTACAAAACTGAGTGGTGTGCTAAATATGGGGCAGTATTAATTGGATTTCAACTGCTCCAGCAAAGAAATCAAGGACAGACAAGACAAAAATACATTTTTTTAAATCTGTTCATAGTTCTGATTTGGTTGAAAGGGCATATAGGACATTTCAGTTACGGTTCTGTTGAAAAACAGCTTAAACACAGACCAATTAAGCTCAACAGGTATCAAAGTGATAAACTGAACTGTTGCAGCTGGCCTGCATGTGTGCAACAAAGTGGAGGCAAGGGACCTCCTGAACATGGTCAGTTAAACAAAGCATGTGCAGACAGTTCAACATGGGATGGGACAAACCAATGCAGCATAGGACATACTGTCCAGTTGCACATTGCAAATGGCCATCAGTCACCAGAATTTACTCGTGAAAACATGGCTATCAACAGATTTTAGGTATAGTTGCACACAGATATCACCCATACTCAAATATATTTTGTATAAGTAAGTCAGTCTCTCTTGGAGCCACCAAAATATACTGAACTCATGGCACAACTTGAAAGAAAGAAAGAAAGAAAGAAAGAAAGAAAGAAAGAAAGAAAGAAAGAGAGAAGGAGAAAACATCTCTTCCAAACTACTTGACTATAAAAAACATATGACCAGGGTGTCCTTAATGCTAACTTACAATGAAGACTTTTCATGGTGAAGTTAACCAACCATCATATTCCCTATTCTATTCTGGATTTATTTTTCATAAAATACATCTAGAACAGCATCTTCCTTAATTTCTAAGATCATTTTTTTAAAAACAGAATTTGTTATTGATTAGTCATCTCCATAACAAATTTTATCACTGTCTACCTCTGGGTACAATTTTACCCCAAACAATCAATTCTACCAGTTTGAAGACTTGTAGACCTTATTTTCAAAACAACATCTTTTTCTGTTTCATTATTCCACCATTTTTGTTACTGCCCCTAATATGCTAGGAAAATTTTAAAAACCTGGAGCATCAACTCATCAGTTAAAAAATATCAAAATGAACTATGAAAATTGTCAAACATACTTTCCTCAGAGTACCTAACTTGGAAATACTGTCTTGTGCATGCACAGGATGATTGTATTGAATTTATAACTGTTAATGTTTTGCATTTGTTGCTAGCAAGCCAAGCTACACTGTGTTGACTACCTTCACTCTAGTGAACAACTGTGACCCTAAACCTGATCGGCCTTACAAGAAATGGAGAGCGTTCAAAACAAAAACCCAGAAGGCTCCCTTACATTGTATAATAGCAATGTGTTTTCTGTCTCAATCGAACTTGGACTAAATTGTGATTTAATCTGAAGAACATGCTACAGATAAGTAAAAATATCATCTGGAAACCTTCCTCCCAAATAGTGCATTTCTGGAAGGTTCTTCATTTAGGAGCAATTTCTGGAAAATTTCTTGATTAATGAATAAACTTTAAAATGATGGCTTTGTTATTGCTTTGGCACAATATGTTAACAACACGGTGAGCTCTGCCAAACTGTGAGCACTCTTTCAGGCAGATTATGGCCTTGTTTACATATCCAGCTGCACTGGGGCCGTGTCCGTGGTGGTAATCGAACAATGTCCCCAGTGGGGGTGCCCATTAGGGGAGGGTATACTAACCGCAGTTTGCTTTGTTTAAATTGAGCAAGAATGCACAGCGGTACTCTGATCTTGGGGGAAAGTGTTGGAATCCTACACTTTCTGAATCCTGTTTGGGTTTGTTTAATGGGGATGTTTGGACTGCTCAAAAAAATTGCTGGCCGCAAGATTGCACTGTAAAACTGCTTCAAAATGTTTCATGCGGTCTGTATGGAAGTAAGCATAAAGCATAAATACTAAGCTAAGTGTTGCATTATAAAGCCATTTACACTATACTCCTAAATAAGGATTACATAGGTGAGTAAAAGTTTATAGCGTACTGTTCTTAACTGGTAATGGGGTTTCTCCTTGTTTTGTTTCTGTTTGATTTTGGAGTGAGTTGGCTTAATGTGCCTGTTTGTGCATGTGTCTTCATGGACCTTTCCAGCTGTTTTATGAGAATGTGGACAATAAGTACCGAAATAAAACATACATATTTTTGCCACATGCATGTAATTTATATTTAAGGAAAGCAGATAAGTGGTTAAAGGAAGGGCAATCAAATCAGTAAGTCTACTGCAGAAATATGATAATTTTACAGTACTGTGCCTATAAACTGTTACTGCTTTCATTTTTCAGTTCCTTACAGTTTTCTACTCTTGAATATGAAAATTTGTAATGGTGAACTTCATTATCTAGCAGGCTTCAAATTACTAAGCCAGGGTTACAGTTCAAAAACAGTGCAGCTGAAATGAAGAATTCCCCAGGAAAAAAATGGGGATTTTGTATCCTCCGGTAGGTGTTCAAATGTGTTTAGACTGTTTTTCCTTTTCAGATTTCTAGGTCTGCTTCTTGCCAGTACACATGAAAAGCTTAGATGATTAAGTTGTTTAGGTGATGTGGTGAATTACTCCCGAGGCATAGGCATACTCAGTTCCTAATTAAACAATGACGAAATACTATAATGTTTTTTAGATGTTCATGAACACTGTTGTCAGCCACAGACTTGGGATGAAATCCTGGCTACAGTGAAGTGAACTGCAGATCTCCCACTGACTTCAGCAGATTTTCCTTTCCCCATATCTCCCTTCTGCAATCATTTAACACTATATTATTAAAGTTTGGCTTGAAAACTCTTCCTCACCCCCAAGTATTCTATCAAACCACTTGTAGCCCCATTGACTTATAATGGTTGCTTTCTTTCTGGTCTATGTATATTTCATAAAACAAAAAGGAAAAAGGACTGGGGTTTTTCACAGTTCCTGAGAAATGTGCTTCTTCCTTATAAAGGTACTGGGTATTTGCCAAGACCTTTCTTTTCTAACAAAGTATTTACATGGAGCTTTGGTCTGGAATGTTCAACTGTCCTCCTGCATGGGGGAGACAACTTCATGTCAGAGGAGTGCCAGTTTTCTAATAGCAGGTCATCAGGAAGACCAGCAGCATCTTTCATATGGGATTAAGGAGTGACAAGAGTCTGTGGCACTGTGGCACCACAAAAGGGCACGATACTGCCCAAACTCTGGGGAATCAGAAGGTGAGAGCCACACTGGCTCATGTCTGTAAGGACTCTGCTAAGGAGCGAGACTGAGCTCAAGAAGATTCATGTGCCGTTCACCGTCCTTTCCAAGCAATACCATAAATTGCCGCAAGCTCCAACTTTGATCACTACAGATATCTTGCTCTTTACGTGCATTTCTTGATGTGCCCCATACTGTGTTTTGCCTTACAGAATTGATGATGCACAGAGAATCAAACACTTTTCCAGCCTTGTGGATTTTGCTGGCAAAGTTGGTAGAAAGAGTAGGGTTATATTCTACTCTTGTTTTCTATATGGGAGCCTGGGATACAGGCTAGAGATACTTACAATACCCCCTCCTGCTGCAGTAACAATTAATTTATCATTTCTCTAAGTATGAATGATTAGTATCTTCTGTTCTCCTTGCTAGAATATCCTAATGCTACCTTTAAGATTAGATAGAAAAGCATTTTCCTTTATGTTGGCATTAGGTTTTAGGTTTTCTAGTGCAGTATAAAGAGATGATGTCCACTTGCTAGAATTTCCTAGAACCATGTATATTTGGAAAAGCAGTTGCCTTTTAAGTACAAGAAAGATAGATCCACAAGCCTTGGTTTTACATTAAAAATATGAACCAATTGGTGATGACGATAAGGTGATAATGATGTTGCCCAACACAAAAGCTAGCACAAGATAACGGAAGAATGATTGAAAGCCTGCTCCAGCTGAGACAGGAACAAAACTGTTGGCCTTCTCATATAAGTAACTTTGCCACAGACATATGAAAAATGAAAAGTAAAAGCCCTGTCAGTCAGGGGCTGGGGTCTATGTCTTCCAGCCTTTTAACAGCAGTGTCTCCCTTGCAAATGTTGTACATATCGGTGCCTACTCCCTGTCTGCCCCATCCCTTCCTCTGGGTTTTGGGCCTCTGGGTTTTCCTCCAGATCTTCTTCAGCCCCACTGATGCTGGTAATTGATCTGATGAGCCTGCCTGGGCCTGGATAGCTATACCCAGGACTTTGGGCATGTTTCAGACATTTCCTGCTTATACCGTGGGTTTTAGCAGAGGCTACTTGCATGAATTGCACATGGAAGTCTTGCCTCACCAATTCATCGGCTGCATAACAGCCATCATAGGACTATTCCTTCAGGTAGTGGCTATAGCTCATTTGTCAGTCTGGATTTAAATACCAACAGCATAAAGGGATCTTTCAGTATTTACCCTGTGCCACTTTGAAGGGCAAGCCATCAGTTAATCTATAATGGACATTTATGAAACCCAGCTACTGGAGGACAGTAGTCTCACTGAATGGGTGTCAAGCCTTGTTCAGACTATAATCTCACTCACCAGCAGTGACTAAAAGCTATTAATCATGTCCTACAGTGTGTGAGAGAAGCTGGGCTTCTCCTGCCCCTGAGCAAACTGGTAAGTGTAAGTCTGAGCAGATTGCCTGAGGACTGATGGTTCAGGGTGACATCAACAACTTTTCTACATTTGCAGGTGATCTGCCACAGCCAGGAGTAAGGACCACCAATATGACTGACTGCAATACTTTAAGGTATGTTCAGTATTGACAGAATTATTTCAGAATAGAAGTTTTCTTTGAAGTCTCTTAGGATTCTGCTGATGTTTTATGAGCTGAAGTCCTCACAGGCAGAAAAAAAATGTAGAAAACAAGGTAATTTAGAGATTAATTGCTAATAGTGTGATACTTGACAGTAGCAAATAAATAGTTTGCTTTATATCTCCCTGCTTGCCTCACTAACTACACAAATACAGGGAAACCTTCTAATAATGTGTAATATCTGGGGAGATGGCATTTTACAGGGATTGCATAGCTCAGCTAAACCCAGGCTTGCTCTTCAATACTCAACATCTCTGCTGTCTCTTCTGATTGCAAAGGGTAAGCTCATTTAAACAAGGATCCACCCACTGAGCATCTCACATTTCATGGCCTCGTGCAGGAATTCCTGCACCACATACCACGCAGTTTCCCTTTGCAATTGCTTTCCCTTTGCAATTTCAGCCTGCAGGGTGGGTGCAAGAAAATACCAACTGCAATCTGCTCTACAAGTGTGGGCCAAGATCCTGCAAACAGATGTGCCCGCAGAGACAAGTATGTGTGTAAAAAAATTCTCTCTGTCCAGAGTGTGAACCCAAGTGATTTTCATAGATTTAAGCTTTCTGGTGGTTATGGCCTCACGTCCATGTTTGCACTGCTCACATTTACCTTTCTTTGTTCTGAAAAAAAACAGTAAAGGAGACCACTCATCCAGCACTGACTCACCAGGACAAAGTACCATAATTCACCGAAAAGCCTGCCAGGCTTTGGTATTAAAAAAATAAAATGGAGTCAAATTAAAAGAAGAAAGTGGGGCAATGAACTTCTTTCTCCTGCTTAAGTAGGTGCAAAAGTCTATATAGAGAGTTTTAAATATAAACATTGCAGCAATGGGACTTTTAATGGAAGAAAGCTTTGATTCTCCTTCGTTTGGACTGTACTTTTGCCACCAATATTTTTAACTACTTCTCAAAGTGGTGGAAGGTGTATGAGGTGTGAGGGTGACACGCATTTTCAGGAGGGAAGTGATGACCCGGCTGCTCACAAAGACAATGCACTACTAACCACAAATGTACTCACCCAGCTGCCCTGCCAGCTGGAAAAAAAGGTGTTAAGCATCAGCTGTCAGGCTACAAAGGAAAGGGTGGCTCCTAGACCCGGAGAAATAAAAATTGTTGATAACTCCCCACACACACACACAGAAAGCATCCCTTCCAGGATTCCTGACTCACTTCCTTGAAACTCTTTCAGCATTTTTAGCTTTATCAGATTGAGGTCAATTTATTATTCAGCCACTGCCTACGTGAACTGAACCAAAGCGAACGTGAATCCAGCACTGCCAGGAACCCTCCTGGTCAGGCTCAGCCGGGGGCAGAAGCAGCAGCCTCCCTGATGTCAGTGGAGGGGGGAGGGCTGCACCATTTGGGTGGTGCTAATTGGAGCGAGGCAGCCCCCTCTGTGCACCCCGCTAAATCTGCTCTTTTTTGTCAGCCGAGAGGCTGTTAGCGGTTGAGTTTGCACATCGAGGCCCAGATCTTGGCAGGTACCCTCTATTGCAAATATTAGTAGTTAAGCATCTAACTACTCAATTGCATGTATAATTCAGGCAGGTGCATGTATAATTCAGGGAGCTCTCTATCCAAGAGACTTGCTAATTTTTGTTCCCTGTGGTGTTCATGAACACAAAATTATGGACACTTTTTTATTTTTGGTGGTGAAAAATGTGCTGCAAGGAAGCGATGTTGGGATGAAGCCCATCTGAAAATCTGTTCCCCAGTGTTTCAGTATACAAATGTAGATGTTAATATAGTGCTCTGTTTTCAAACCTTGGAGCCTGATTCACTACTGCATTACACCAATATGAAATCAATCACGTTGCGCTGATATACAACTGGATTAACCCAGAGGTGAATGAAGCTTATTGTCTGCAAGTGCCACTTGCCAAAGCACAAACTATCCATTAAGAAAAAAATACCGTTACTCATTATATGGAAATTTGGATTTTTTTAATGGCTGAAACATAAATAAGAAAGTTACACTGCATTTCTGTGTCCCTTTGCTTTTATAGTGTAAAATTTCCAGAGTATGATGAAGAATATATACAAGTCCAAACCAGGTCATAATTTAGCATAAAATAAAACAAGACATTTAATCCTGGGCAAAAAAAATGAGAATGGTAGAACTATCAAACTATGTGTGCAATTTCCTTGTGCTCAAATTGCATTTTCTCCCTTCAGTGTTATACGGAACAGGGTCTTGCCCTCTAGATTAGAGACTTTTGCATTAGAGGAAACTAGGTTATGTCTTCTACTGTCAGAGATAGAAATTATGAGCTGGAGTGCATTTTAGCCAGTCACTCTGAAAAATGTTAGCCCAAGGGGGTAATAATTAGAACTGTTTTTGTCAGGTGACTGCATTTTAAGCAGTGATGTGTCTGAGAATCTAGCTGAGGGGTTTAATATAAATATAAATATTTTTTTTCAGTCAGCACTGTTGCCAGGCTTTTTTCTTTCCTTTTTTTTTTTTTTTTTCCATTTCAAAAGTAAGCACTTTTCAGAAATTATCAGCTAAAATGTAATACTGCTTAGCATTATGGTGACCTGATGACATTATTTCCTTCAGAAACCAATAATTCAGTGCAGTCTGAGAAGTTCATATGTATAGAGATAAAATAGCCCATTATTTCTTATATTCTCAAGCACATATGCATAGAAAATACATGCAAATAAACAGTTTCTTATGATTTTTCCCCTAAAAATGTAAAATACATATAATTTAATGTCTTAATTCAAACCAAGAAAAAAAGCGCTGAGCAAGAGAAGACATCAGAATTAGTGTCTTCAAGGTGAATAGTTCTGCTTTTCTTTTGAAAATGTTGTTTGCTTCCATTCCCCGCCCCTAGATGAAGGGATAAGCAGAACCCAGTTTGGGGATGGAGGATTGTTCTGTTGGCCAACTCGGGTTCACGCTGACGAGCTCGTACTGAAACCAGGAGTGTGGTGTGATCCCATAGGTGGGGGTGGATGGCTGCTCTTTGGGCAGAGGCGTCCACCTGAGCGATTTCCAGGGCTGAAGTCTAGGCACACTCATCACAGAGTCCCCCATGCGTTGCAGGAAGGGCTGGAAACAGCTTCATTTCTTTTGTTAAGCATTTACATAAAGACGGAAGTGCTTTAATTGATGGCAAGAGCTTTGTTCTTGTTTTAATAAAACCTCTCAGTCTTTGATTACCAAACTTACTACTGAATAATTCATTGACTTTCCCTTTTTCCATCTTGTGGGTATTTAAGAAGTTGTGCTGACATGAAGACAGCTCCTAGCCTGGAACTGCTCTCCACTATAGCTAGCAGAGAGGATTTAATGATATCTCTGGCTCCGCGCCAAGCTCTAAATATTGCACATCAGTTCTAAAAGTGGGATCATCTAGGAGTTCGGACTAGCAAAAATAAATCTGAAATCGTGGCCCATAGGTTTTTATCACTTGAGAAATTCCAGTCCCACAGGCCCTGCCTCCGCTGACTTTGCAGCTTCCCCTCGCAGCTGGGACAGTTTCCCTAGTTCCGTCTTTGAATGCTTATTAAGCTCCTTCCCCCTCAAAAAAAAAAAGGGGGGGGGGGGGGGGGAGAAAAATAAATAGTAAATAATAATTTCAGAACTGTGTGCAGAGGGTGTGAAGTACAGAGTGGGTCTCTTCATTTCAGTGTACCCACTTGTCTTCTCTGCCCACATCGGCAGGATTCAGCTCATTACTAAATAACATACATGGGCCAAACCGTTTTTGCATTACTTGTGGGAATAGTCCCATCAGTTTCAATAGGTTTCTTGTTTGCTTGGAATGTACAGGATTTACCTTTATGTCATTTCTATAGACAGATAAAGATTTTCTGTACTACATCTGATACAGTCAGCTAATTATGTTCCTACTGTACACATAAAAACATATCATATTCATGTCTTTTATACTCATTATTTATTTAGAATCATTGTTATTAATTGCTAATTTCTGGGCCATTAGCAGATTCTCAAAACAAACCTTATATATAGCCAAATATGTAAATATATGTAATTTTTATTACTAAAAAAGAACAAGAAGTCCAGTTCTAGAATTTGTGCAAACAGTTATTTAGTTAAGTGTTTTCCTATTTTGATTTTAAAATATTTTTAAACACATTAACAGCATCCTACTTCTAAGCTTTTATTCTTTCAGGTTTATAAATTTGCTTCCTCATATGAAGACATAGAGACAATTTAAATATGAATGCCTTTCCTTCCTTTCTCCTTTTTTTAAATAAGTGCTATAATAGACCTACCAAGGTTAATATTTGTCCTTGCACCTTCAATGAATCCATGGTAAGAATGTTTTTTATTGCTCTGCCATAGCTAAAATTGCTTAGTCCATGCTATCTATAAGACACATCATTTTTCAAACGAAAACTTCCAAGTTTCATCAGAAAAGAGCATATCACACCCGATGCAAAGTGAATGAGTATTAAAATACAGGGAACATACACCAAGGCACCTTTAGAGAAATAACCTCACATTTTATAAAAGATGATAAGTCCTTTGTTTAAGAAAAAAAAAAAAAACGCCATCCTAGCTCTCCTGAAAGCTTAAGTGTTTTGTTCCGTTAATCCTAAGTAATTTTAGTTACTTTAATAAATGTACTTGCATGCACATAACTGTTTAAATAGACTTTGTTTTGGCTAAGGGATTCTAAAGGGAGATGACTTGTAGGAAAGGAACCAGGTGAGTAATACACAGGGTTGTGACAGGAGGCAGCAGGTGGAAAAAAAAAAGGTAAATGTTGTCCATTGTTTCAGACCCAGATATGTATGGCTATTGTGTGCTTCTACAAATCCTTCCCTTTCGGGTTTCCAGTCCTTATGACAGTACACTCTTTGTCATTGAGGTGCCAACTAAAATTAGCAAAGACGTGCTGCACTGACATATTCAATAACTACATTATTCTGGAAAGAAATTAGTTTTGTGTCTGAAACATTTAATGGGATCTCTAGCCTATTGGTAAGGTTTTCTGAAACATGCTTGTCCCATAAAGCCTTGTTCTCACTGCCACTTTCTGGTATTCCATTAAGAGATGGAAGCTGAGGAAGGGGTTTATTCAAAGGACTACAGCTTTATTCCAGAGGATTTTCCATCCCAGGATTTCTGCCATCTTTTATAGACTATACTCCTGGCCCATGGTTGTCTGCTCTGGTCCAAATGACACTCCTAATATGAATATGTTTTACAAAATTTGTATGGATGTTTTGGTACAAGAAAGTGTTGATATTTTGTTATGCTTAGTTACTCTCCGTAGCTGGAACACTTAACTCCAACCATTATTAAAGCACTTTGTATCTTCAGAGAATTTTAAAACAATCAGTGTCCTCATAAAATGCTTACATGGTACTTACCATTACTTCTGTAGGATGCATGGAGTGAAATATTGTGTGGTTTACATGCAATGAGAGCCCAGGTGTGGACAGATGTTTGTGTAGTTAGAGGTGTCATTACCCTGAGGTGGTTGTCACAGACTGGGAACTAGAAGCATTTCCCTCTATATGTCAACCAGAAGCTTAGGATAGATGAACTATTCCTTATCCATTACAGCAGAACCAAAGTTAAATCAGCTTTTTGAGAAGTTTGAGCTAAGAACAGTGACCACACTGAAGCAAATGAGGAGCATTCACAGATCTCTGTACTCTTGGGAATGCATCCTGCAACAAAGGACCACTAACATGCAAGATGAGAATCTCCAGCTGCTCTACTTTTTTTTTTTTTTTCCAAGGGGAATGTGCTTACACTATCACTGTCAACATTTAAAAGGCAATACAGATGTCCTTGTCTTGCAGCTCTTTCCTCATCTCTCTCTATACCATTCACCAATGATTATGAGTTGTCCTGATCACTGATCTTACAAAAAAACTCCCTCATCCTTCCCATATTTGGTCACCTCTTCATACCCAACAGTATTACTGGTACCAATGTGCTTGTAGTTCACTGATTCTTCCTGGATGACTCCAGTCCATTAACAGGAGCTTGCAGTGAATACAAATATAAAATATAACTGGAAAGGGTACATATATATCTTATTTACTGATCTAAGACAACTCTGAGACTTAGGTCTTTTGTTGCGGTACTGTTGCTGTTGTAGGAGAACGTCAATCTTTCTGTGATATTTTCAGGGATATAGAGGCTTTAAGAGACTCAAATCTCCCTGCTAATGGAAAGACTAATTTCATCATAGCTTTAACAATTGCTCAACCTTCAGTTTCAGAAAGTTGGCCTTCCCTTTCATAAAACTAACATTAACTGCTGTAGTATTTTTGTCTTTTTTAACTTTTTTCACAAGTACATGGAGTTGAATGAGGGTTCACATTTTTATTTGTCCAGTTATCAGACAAACCTATTGCTTTCTGATGTACACAAGTTGCACAAATTTAAAGAAACACTGTTGAAATGTAATCCCCCTTCAAGGGTTCTTAGGCTTTTAAATTCAAGGTACGTGCCAAGTCTTTATGTGTATTTTCTCATAGAAAAGACTTCAGTACTCTCTCTGATAGAAAAAAAAAAAAAAAGAAAATAAATAAATGCCCAGATGCTCACAATTAATCCTACCCTAACAGCTAGTGTGTGCCCAATTAAAGACATTAGATAAAGAAGAAAGTTGCCTTGTCAAGGTTGTTATGAGAGAGAGTTAAAACCCCATGTTACTATTATGAGAAATGCAGTGATTTGCACATCAGGGGGTGTTAAGTTGGCGAGTGCTTTAGGATCTACTGGGATGAGAGGTGCTGTAACTGAGAAAATACTGAAAAATCAGGCAAACGTGGGATTTGCATGGAAAAAAGAAGTCATTTGTTTGCTGATGTGAGGAGACTGTCATGACGTGCCTACTAACATATAAGCAAAAAGTGAAACAAGAACAATATCGGTATTAGTGAGCAAAAACACATTTCTAGAAACTGCAGTGAACTTTGTCATCACTTATAACACAGAAAATAAAAGAGAAGGATGCCCTGGAGAAAAGAAAAACGTAATTTGGTCAGAAAGTGGCCTATTGAGTAACAACATTCAAATATGATTCTTCACAGATTGCATTGCTCTGAGTAGGTCTCAGGTGTCTCACTGCATTGGTAAATATATATATATATATATATATATATATATACATAAAATATATTTTCTTACCTGAAGTCATGACTCTACAATCAGAAGAAGGTCTTTATCTTAAACAAGTTTGTGAAAAGTGGAACCAATGCTACCTTGTGGTCTTCTGGCTCTTCTCAAAGGGGCATGCAGAAGCAGTCAGTTTTGTGGGTTCAGTTTCAGGTTTAAGTAGAAAATTATAAAGAATCTCAGATTGAGAACAGCTTTCATCACACAGAATGGGTTGATGTGGATTTCATGATGTTTTGTGGTCACGTGGTTTAGGTTTCACGTGGTTTTTGTTTCTGTTTTGAAGTCTTTTCAGAAGAAAGGTATGCCCTTAATTGAACTTGTTTTAATGTTGCAGATACTGTTGATACAGATATGTCTTTCTAAGTTCTGACCTTTTCTAATGTTAATAGCTAGACTTTTGAGAACTGGTCTGCTTGAAACACACTTCCAAAAGGCCCAGAAGAACAAAGAAAAATTGTGAGAAAAAAGTCACTGTATTAAGTTTTTGCTGTAGTTTGGGTGCTACCTACTTTACCGCAAAACATCTCACTTTTACTGGTCCTTATTTATGAGTAAAAGTCTACACATGACATACAAAATAAATGAGGATTAACCCCTTTCACATAATCTGTGGCTTCTTTACTCCAATTGTTTTTGCACTCCTCCCACCATGATCTCCAAGATCTCCATTAATTAAAATGCAATTAAATGTTATTAAAAGGTCTGAAAGTCATACCCAGTCTTTGACTCTCATATTACACCTAAGACCTAGTCCTTTTTTAGATTTATCTATAGGACCGATCAATAACAATCTGCTATGTTATTCTTATATTCATTGCTAAAACTTAAAAAAAAGTCCTGTTCTTAATCCTTTACACATAACACTGAGTTACGGTGCTATGGGAAGGACAAATAACTCCCTGCCTTCCTATCTGGTCCTAAGGGATTTTTTTTTTCCAAAATATTCAGGTTACATATCTTCATATTTCCTTCTATATGCTGGCCCTTCACATGAGGAAAAATTTCATTTAACTGAATGAGCAGTGCTTGGCTAGAACTGTGTATTATTTCTTATAAGGGACATTTTGCGTCTGAGAACGTGCAGAATAGGGACAGCAGGGTACGGGCTTCTGCCTCATCCTCTGTCTTCACTCAACTGCTTCCACTTTTAAACCTTCATGCAGTGCTTTGCTCTAGTTGTGATTTCTGCAGGAATAGGGAAGAATAAGGGTCTGGTCAAAACAGGTCATGGTGACAGAATGAACTCATGAACTGGAAGGCTCGGTATAAGCAAGTAAGTAAGCGAGAGGGAATGTCACTCTGCTTTCCTTGCACTCTTTACACTCTTTTAACGTTAGAGGAGAGTGCTCTAACCCTGCCACGATATTCTGTGAGATGCCAAATGTGTCAGAGAATCTCTCTCTCTCTCCTAGACTTCATATTTGCTTTTTGATTGTTTTTTTTTTTAAGTGAAATAAGAGTCGTTTAGATGGAAAAGCATGTTTCTTCTTTTGTGTCTGAGAGTAGGTTTATAATGGGAGCTTTGTGCTACTTTTGGATTTCTTTTTGCAATATTACTAAGGTGAACTAATAAAGAGAAACACTTGCTCAGCCTGTGATGATGCTGTGGAGCTTCACCACATGATACCTCTGAGACCAAGCATCTCATAAGACACACGTAGACTGGCTGGGTACACGTAAACAAGAGCTCTAATAATCCAAATATATATAATCCAAAGATGTTTGTCAAAGGAATATATTGTTTCAAACTCAAGGGTTTATGCAAATAACCCACTCTCAGGAAGCATGAAGAAACATTAATAGGTAGCAGATTCACTCACTGTGTCTAGTGGTGCATCTTTTTCTTACACTAAAGCATCTATGGGACTCAGCAGACCACAACTTCGATTTAGGATGTCAATACTTATGCTCCCCTTTATTTGGTGCTGACTAGTCTGACCTAAAACAACAGAAGCTGGCATAGGCATTCTGCATCTGGTCCTTCTCTATTCCGCTGTCTTCATTTCAGCCAGAACTTAAAAATAAAGAAAACAACTTTTCTTTAAAATGACAGGTTAGCTGTTTTGACTCTATATACGGTTACTTTTCAGATTGCTTTAGTCTGGTGGGTAAGGTCAGCTAGATCCCGAGCCTATACATTTTAAATGTTCTGCTCTTTTGTTGAAAACTATTCATAATTTGTGTTGTGTTCACACAACTATGCATAACCTCTGCATTGTGCTGATGACAGTAGTTTATCTGCAAGTCTTTTTCCCTCATTCTGTTATCCCAGCATTTTTTCAGGTTGCTGTTTTATATAAATTTGACTCTACAGTGTTTTTCTTGGCTATGCAAGACATAGCCATCCAAGAAGCAGAGACTTATTCCAGGACTTTAATTCGCATTTTAGATGATGCTGAAACAAAAGTACTGAAGTCAATAAAACAGAACCATATTGACTGGAGCTGCATAATAAAACCCCTGAATGGACAGAAAGCAAGATTTCATATTACAATACAGGTACTAATTTTGAGAATATGAGAATATTGACCAGTTATTCCATAAAGCTCCAGGCTTCTACGGCAGTAACATAAAATAAAGGTGATCCTGACAGCAGAACAGATATTCTTCAAAAACAATTTTCAGAATAACTAGCAAGAAGGCTAAAAATTCCTCAGAGCCAATGGTTATTTCCTCTAAACCCAGGGTTTGGTTCTGGACAAAGTATTTTTTTCAGCACCCCCAACTGTATATAGCTGTGGTTCTAAATCAGATGAAGGGTAATTGACCCAGGCATCCAATCAACTTATTTACAAAGCATAGCAAAACAGGAGATTGGGATTTTTTTTTATTTATTTCTCCAAAATTGTGCTAATAAAATCTTAAGAAACCTTTTATCCCATAAAAGGTTATGCTTTTGTACATGATGTTTATGCTTTCAAAAGTGGCAGTATGCAAGTCCTGATACTTCATTATATAGGAAGCACTCAAAATATCCAAGGCTGCCTGTGAAATGAGCTTTCAAGAGCAAGAAGTTTTGACAATCCCATTTGAATTTTTCTGGAGGAAAGTGCTCTTTTATTAACACCCTCCCCTTTGCTGGAGTGGGTAAAAATGGCCTCAGTATTCTCATGGGAAAAATGAACATTCCCCCAAAGCCATGGAAGATATAGCAAAAAACGGTGCTTCTTGCCAAGAATAAAATTGAGCAAGTCTGAAATGTTTAGAGCTTCTGATTAAACCTTCAGTGGTATGTTTCTCTTAGACAAAGCATTTGTCATAAGTAGCATGTCTGCTAGAGTATGATTTATGCCACTGGACTGAAATTGGCTGAATAATTTATGCTGTTTATTGTTCAGTAAAGATTTTTCAAAAAAAAAAAAAAAAGAAAAGTAAAACAAGCAGTGTGAAAAAAATGGGGATAGACAAAAGAATACATTGAGGAATATTGGTAGCCCTGAGGAAAAAAAAAAAAAAAAAAAGCTTTNAAAAAAAAGTTATTTTCTACATTTAAATTTAATAAAGTGAATCTAAGAGGAAAGTACACCTTACCATACAGACAATTTTAATAGGTGAACATTGTCAGCATTTTCAATGAAACCAATTGGCTAAGAAAAGCTGCCAAATAGGTGTGAAATGAGGTGAAATTACTAGGGAAACACTTTCTTTTAAGGTACTTTGCTTTGTTCCTTGCAGTGCCTTGCAGCAAAAAATTTAATTTAAATACTGAAAATGGAAAGGCAGCTATATTGATTTAAATTTGCTAAGAAAGTCTCAGAATCTATTTCCTCTTTCTCAGAATAAGTACATAATGTATATATAAAGATGTACATGTGAAAAATAGATATAACATATATAATACCTTCAACTTTTCTACTCTTTATGTGTGAATCACAGTTTGTTAGAACCTACCACTATGTGTATTAGCATAAAACACATAACTTGAATTGTCAGTTTATAAAATTTTCAGAATGTATGATTATGGTTCTGCTCTTACTGTAAATTTTTACACAGCTTGTATGATTTATTTTATCTGTTGAAACACTGGTTTTATGTTAACACATTTTTTTTCTCTTTTTAACACATAAATTTAATACACTAAGCCTATTGCAGAGGCAGAATTGCGCACAAAAGAATGGAAGGATGGATGGGTGGATGGATGGATGAGTGTGCAGAAGGGGGAAAAAAAAAAGCATGTGGCTCAATTCAGCTGAAACTATTTCACAGATAACTCACTGTATACTGTGGCTAAAAACATTTGAAATGTTTACAGGCTGCATAATATATATGTTTGACATATTAAAGCAGACTCCTATCAGCTGCTCAGTAACCATTCCAGTGAAACTCCTTAAAAGAAATCAAGCAAAATCACAGCCACCAGTCTGCTGTGCTGTTTCTAATTTGAAGGCAAATTCATCTCTGACACGCAGCAGATTCCATGCAGGTGGAAGCAAGCCCCTCACTGCTCCTCTCTCTGCCAGTCAAATTATGTCATCAGTGAAGGATCACTGGTTTTTAATGATACGGTGGCCTCCATACTGAGAAGCAGGTCCTAGCAGAGCAATATGCATAGCCAATAAAATGGCTGTCACCAAATTACAATTGACACTTAACATCACTAAATCTGCAGTGTAATTCCTTGTGACAGTTGTGTAGGTATATTAGAAGAAAATAATTTACTTCAAACCCAGCATGTAAGACACATTTTCCTGAGTGTAATTCATGTCACATTTACAGTAGCCAAAGCAAGCAGTCTCAAGGCAACCTTAATCTGGGAAGAGATCATAGATACTAACATGTTCATTGAAGTATGATTATTTATGCGTGCAATAAACAAAGCTAGAGCAGTTGTTCATTGTAGGTTTTAATTGTTATTGGGGATTTTAATTGTTATTGGGTTTTAAATGAATATTAGCCTCTTTTGCTTTAGGGATTAAGAAAACTATAAATACAAAGCAACATTTCAAATGGAAAACTGGCATCGGCTAAAAACATCTCGACATTTTCCTGGGCCAGAAGAAAAATACGGGTAATTCCTTACTTCCCCTCCTCACTCTGCCCACATAGTCCAACACTGGGTGTGGATTTGCATATTTGTGTGCTTTGAGACGTGTTACAGCACTAGCATACACTACGTGCTTTTAACCTCAGAAAAGCAAATAGACCCAGGGAGCACTGGCCCCACAGTGGGTTCCCTTCCCTTCCCTTCCCTTCCCTTCCCTTCCCTTCCCTTCAGCAGCAGTGCTGTTGGACAAAAGGTAGGAGAGGCAAAAGCACTTTCCTCTGGCTTACCTGTTTCAATTCATCTGGAACAGGGTTGCAAGGAGAACCTGCTCCATCCTTATAAGCATATATAAATGTGACAGAGTTAAAGGTCTCCGCTCCTCAGGATGAAGTGCTTTGAACGTCTGGCAAAATGGGGCTGCAAAAAATTCATTCCAGCTTTGTCTCCAGGCAATTCACCTTTGGCCCAGTGATGATATGAGTCTTTCTACTGATGGGGAAGGTATAATCAGTCAGGCCAGGCAGTGTTCGGGAGGCAGAGGCCTATTTGTTAGCAGAACAAAGCAGGTGTAGCATCTTGAGCTGGATTAGCTCATCCCAGCACCAGAATTACCTTACAGGAGCCCTGCAAGGTTGCATGTGACACAGATGAGGCGGGTGCTCGTCCCGCACCTGGCCCCTGCGTACATGTTAGCAGGTTTATTTTCCAAACCCACACTGTCAGGAGGTTGCTGTGAGGGTATGGGTTTGCCATCTGGCCAGCAAGGACAATGCAGAAATATTCTTTGCAGCCACTGACCCTTGAACTCCCGTATGTCAGTAGACGAGTGGTGAGGTCTTAGGACTGCAGCTTCCAGAGCTCGTGGGCTGCAGTGTATAGGAAACCATGTGGGACCAGTTCCCCTCAGAGCAGTTGTTGGCTTCCAGCATCCTGGTGATAGCATGGGATTGCTGTATTTTAGCGAGGCTGCCTGGTGCTGCAGCCTGACATGGCTGGCAGTGTAGGCAGCAAAACAGAGGACTCCATGCATTTAGAAATTAGAAAACAATGTGGGATGTGGTGGTGGAATTTTGTTTCTGTCTAGACAGGCAGACCTGCTTCAGGAAACGCTGCCATTTCCCAACAACCTCTGGAAAGACCTTGCTCCATGGTACTCAAAGTGGTGGCATGAGGCTGCGAAGAAGTTTGTTTTTCCTTCCAGAAAATCACTGGAACAATTTCACCATGAAGATTCTGAAAATAATTTAAGTGGTACAGAATTACAAGCAATGGCTCTTTACAGAAAGTAGTCCTCAGCTCTCAAACTCAATACCCACAAGGGTTCAGATGTAGTAACTTTTATGGAGCATTGCATACCAGAGGAGGCTTTTTTTAATCTGCTGCCTTTGTTGTGTTGAACACAATAGCCCATTGTATTTAAGATTTCATTATAACAGTTATTTTACAGCTGGCTCCACAAACTATCTGTGAGCATCTCTTTGGAGCTTTTATAATTCAAATAAGCCAATGCTCCATAATTTACCTGCTTTTTCAGAGCTGCTGAGCAACTGCAACGTGTATTGAACCCAATATACAAAAGTGTCCAAGTGATATAAAGAAGGTGAATTTCATTATTTGTCTGAATGCAGTCTGAAAGTTCCCTCTCATTGAGGTTGCACTGGAAAGACGTTTGCAATGGGAGCTGCCTGTGGTAGCAGCACTGAAGCTGTGCATCCAGAGCACTGATACTGAAGTAGCTGTCACAGCATTAGGAGGCCAAACCCCACTACTCTCTACTCACAGAGAGCTGTACTGTCCCGTCCCCACTTGGAAGGCTGTTTGTTCACATGCCTACACACCAAACACAGGTGTGAAGTGGGAGCCGGGAAGGAAGGGAAACAAAAAGGCAGAACAATACAAATGCATACCTGGAGCATCTGCCTGGAGCTCGTCACTGGAAAGGCAGGAGGAAATATTGTGTGCCAGAGACATGGATATTGGACATGAATAATTTGGCAGTCAATAATGAAATGCACTTTAATCTTTAGCAATAACTGAAGAACTTGGACTAAATCCTTAACAAACTTGTTATAAAATGCTATCATCCAGTTTAGAAAACATATATTCATCTTTTTATTGGTGTAGGCTTGTGGATATCCTGACAAATACGAGCAAACTGATGCAAAAGCCTAACTGACAGCAGGTGGAATCTAATCTCTCAGCCTTCCCGTGCTGCCAAATAGGGTCATATCATTGCTGCTTCCGAACCTGAGCTGATTTGTCACACAACACATGGCCTATTACCTCATTATCTCACAAGTCTCATTGGCAGAATTTCTACCCTAAAGATATCTTCTCTCATTTCTGAGATTTGTAATATTGCAAGTGAAACTTCGGAGATCTCTGGTGGGAATAGTCTCTTTTTGAAGAATGTTTATCATCGGCTGTCAGAGAGGCAGTCTACTGTGTACATACATACACATACAGGGCTGTCACCGCTTCTCCAGCTCTCATTTGCCTATTTAAAAACCTTCAAAACCCACAAATGCTATACTGAAGTCACTGATTACATGAAACTGCTTCAGACCCAATCCCCAGGTTTTGGTAAAACATCTTGTCCCACATATGTCCCTCTAGGCAGTGTAACATCTTGCTCCCTTTCCCTGTCCTTCCTCCCTATTTTAAAAGTAAATTGCATTCCCTTTACAGCCTGCTATGCCTGGCTGGACCTCCATGAAATCAAAACATGCTCTAACATGAGCTTTTATTCTCATATAAGTCTAAATGTGGATGGTAGGTAGTAGTTTTAGCCTTCTGTGGGTCTACCATGAATGGTTTCTGGCTTGACTTCAGCTCCCCTTAAGCCAGTGACAGCATGTGGTGCTGCCTGGGGATGCCCAGTTTCTGTAGCCAGAGCTGGAAAACTGCAAGGCTGAGCTGGCCTTCCTGACTGTTCTGTGGCTCCTACTCCTAAAAATAGCACAGCAACACGGCCTGTTGGACGGTACTGGCACATCGTGGAGGGAAACAGCACCACTTCCCAGAAGATGCTGAAAACTTGCCAGAGACGCAGTACACACTGGAGTAACAACACTGGAAATGTAGGGGAGCATAGCTGAATGTAGCATTAGAGAATTTGTGTTTCTGCTCACGCTTACAGGGCATGGGGGCCAAACAATTTAGGTCTCTGTGTAGATTCAGGACCACGAGTTTGACTTCAGCTCTAAAATTTCCCTGGAAGTTCCAACAAGTTTTTTCCACCTCTGCAATTAATTGTAGCTGGATGTGGGGCTGGTTTCCTCCCTCTTGTGTGCTTCTGGCTACAGAAAGGGACCTAGCAAAGCCTGCTAGTCCTACCAGCAGCCAAGGTTATCCCCGCACAACCCTACAGTCCTGTTTCATCAAGTAGCCTTACATAACCTACTGACATTTTACTTTGGTATAAACATCAGAACTGATTTTAGAGGCCAGTCATCTGATTCAGCAAGTATTAAATGAAAAACAAGGTTACAAGCAATGTGAGTAACTAAAAGAAGATCATGCCAGACAAACTGACAGATCTTTTGGAAACGACAGGTGACTCACTTGGGCAAAAGAAATGAGATAGATCACAACTAATTAGGCTTCAATAAAGCATCTGATAACATGCCATGTAAGAAAATCATTGGTGAAGCTGGAGGGCTGGGCTGGTGTAAGAAACACTGCTGTCTGTTGAATTCAAAGACTAAAATGGTTTATACTGAATTATTGGTTTGAAATTATGACTGAAGTTTCCCAATATTCCTTCACAGGACCAATCTTGCTTGAAACTCTCATCACATTCTGGACTAAAAACAGGATGACAATAGGTGCTGTGGTGGCATTTTCAAAGCACTGGGAGAATAAAAGATAATTCTAAAAGACTTGCATGACCTTGCAGACCACAGTGAGAGTAATGGAATGAAATATGGTAGCAGGAGAAGATGTGAGGTCACAGAGTTACGTAATTTCACCACATTCCAAATGAGTGTATCTGGGGAGAAATCATGCCCACTTTTCAAGGTGTATGTATAGTAAACAAAGATTCTTTGTACAGTATCCTGGTTGAACTTGGACAAAATATTGCTGAGTTCCAGTGGTCAGGGAGTGATTACAGTGCATTAAAAAGTGGCATTAATTGTGCCCTGGAGCATAATATGGCAGAGAGAGGGGCAAACGCAAGATTTGGCCTCAGCCATTCTTATTCTCTTTGAAGCTCACCGCAATCTGCAGTGCATTTTCAAAATTCAGAAACTGTCATTCCAGCAGCAATGGATAAAGGTTCTTTATACTCTTTCTCTCATTCTACTGGGTTCCCACATTAGCACAAGCTGGAATTTGGCACAGAGGGGTTGCTTTTTGCAGAGATGCTTACATCTATTTTAGGAACATCTGCTGCAATAAAAAAAGTGTGGCACATACTCCATAACTTGCCACATAATCCTCATGTGGCAAATAACTGAATATAAAATAAATCTGACAAAACTAATAAACTACAGCAATGCCAGGAATAATAATCAATAATGTAACTCTGCTTTTAAGGGATGAAACATGAAGGTCACATTGTGGCTAATTGCAAACATCGCAACCCAAAACATCACAGCTCATTGTGAGACTATAATTTTAACTTCATGCTCAGTCAGATCACATCAATGGTATGAGGCTCAGTGACCTTATGCTAGTTGGCCAAGATCTCAAACAATAGGCTAATGTAGCCATTATAATACCTTCTAGTGCAGTGGCTATTAAGACCTCTTTTTCCTAAGGAGTCATCAGACAATAATTGTTAATTGAAACTACATCACGAGGAAGTGAGTTCTGGTATCTGACAACAAATGCAAATATTTGACTTAAACACATTAAAGGCAATTTAATAATTAGGGATGTATCTGTGATGACATACATTAGAGAATGCTTTAAGATCTGTCTGTGAAGAAAATTCAGACAGCAGGAAGTAATATTGCAGGATAAAAGAATTCATTTTCATGTCTCACATCTTCTTGCCGTATCTTAAAATCTTGGGGAGACAGTTCAGCAAACAGAAAATGTTCACAGAATCTGTATGCACTCAATATAATAAATATTAGATGAACAATGCACCTATGCTTCTGTCTTTCACCCCTGTGACCTCTCTGACCTGTTAGAAAAAATAAAGTCAAGTCATATTTTCCTTCTGTTTTTAGAGAATGTGCTCTGTACAGTATGGGCATAAGGGTTAACATATATCTAATAGATAGCTGAATGTGTCAGATAGATGAATCAGCCTTCTGTGACCTGATGCTATACTGAATTATTAGATTATGTGATATAAAATGTTCAGACATCCAAGGAGTTTTTGACTATCCATAGTAGCAGCAAAGAATGAGAGAAGTATTTTGTCATTACTACTATCTGCAAAAAAAACTGGGAATGGTACAGTACACTTATTAGTTTGTTGCATTCCACCTAGAGAATAGGAAGTATTAGTTATGCAGTGTATGTCTTTTTAAGTTTCCTACAAAATAGCCACACACATAGTCAGAGAAGCCGGAAACATAATGATGAATTTTTATTCAGGATGTTTCTATTCTGCTATCAGTTCAGAAGTCACAAAGACAGCTCACTCAGTTGTCAGCTAATAAAAGGCTGGCCAATTAATGTTACTTGTTGTCTGTGTACCATCATGTGTCTTAAAGGTGATGCTTTTGGTGTCCTTTTTGGAAGAATACATGGCCTCACAGAGACGGCCGGTTCCCTGTACTTGAGCATTGTATTCTGGATTTCTTTGCACCATCAGCTTTATATCTTGCAGCAAAACTTCAGGGTGGTGTGGAGGTCCACCGACGTGCTTGAGGAGCCGTTAAAAGTCTCCCCATTCTCCTTGGTTGTAAGAAAGGGTTTGTCAGAGGGAACTAGTAGATACCTAGATGTCTGAGTCTAGAGGAAGACCAAAGGCAAAAAAAAAAAAAAAAGAACCAGACAAGTCACTTCTGTGTGCATGGGTGTGCTGCAGTTTCCTCTGCTTGGACAGAGCTGAATCCTGCTCGGTCCTGAGCAGTTTGCTCCCATTCCTGCAAAATCTTGACATGTGCCCAGCCGTGAGCAAGGGAGAAAGCCTGGTAAACTCAATGGGGAGGTATTTATATGTTAAAATATACAGTATAAGACTGAAAGCTGGCATATATCAAGTTTGTAAAATAAAGAATAATATAAATGGTGCAACTGGATGCATGCCTTAACCTTCTCAAGTGAAAAATAAGGAATATCTTTATTAGCATGTATGAAATCCTTGACAAAATGCTCCCCCAGGCAATACAGCAAGTCCAGAGGGCTCTTACATGTCATTGTGGGGATCTACCTTTGAACTCTCAAACAGTCAGAGTAATGGGGGGTAGGAGAAGTGCGTTTCATTTGATGATGCTTAATGTGAAACATGCTCCTATAAGTAGTGCAAGCTCAGATTGGGGATCTAACCTGCTATGGTGCAAGAATCACCCAAAGATTTAATAACAAAGAAATTAGAATATAATCCCAAGAGATACAGATCTTCAGTTCTCTGTAACAGTGTCCAAATGAGTTCAAAAAAAATTTAAAGCCTGTTTCAGATGGTGCGAAAGAATGTAGTTGGTAGGTGGGGATGAAGATGAAATGGAAATATTTAACATTCATTCCTGACAGAAGCTTTCTGTGAAGTGCAGGAAATCCTCAGCCTTATTTTTTTTTAAATTAAGGAGAGAATGGGTGCGATTATTTTTAATCTAATCCAGACTTTGGAAATCTGCTTTTTTAATTTTTTTTTTTTTGGTCTCTTTCTTTTCCTAATAATTTTAGAATTGATTAGTCTTATTGCTCTTTCCTGCCAGTCCTGCTCTTCATTTCTATTGTGGAAGAGATCTTTGTGTGACGCAGGTAGTGCCCTGAGTGTTTGACCTCCACTCAGAGACTGTTTTATGTAGAAAAGCCCCGTGATTATTGCCATTACTTTCTTTAACCTACTTTTTCACCTTGAAGTGTAAAGGGTCACAGCTAGGGCCTGGCTCTTATTACAGTCTTTAGATGAAGCATATACTGTGAAAAGAACTCTGTTTTTATTTCTTAGGAATTATGGCTTTCATGCCTTTGAATTCCGCAAAGATAATTACTGTTTTGGCCACCTTTTTGTCTGATATTTGATGCTGCTGAGTGGAATAAATTACCTATCTAACAAGGAGGGTTAATTGGTAGTTGCAAGCCAATGTGCATGCTCTCTACTAACTCCCTTATTATTTTTCTTAAACCTTCATGTGAACTATCGCCCCGCAAAACGCCTTGTTGTTTTAACCCTTCCCCTCATCACAGCAGCTGCAGATGACTGTTTAATTTCGATTATCCTAAACTGGACCAGGGTTTAAAACATTTATGTGCCCATAACTATGGGATTTGCAGCCATCTGAGTCTATCATAAGGTGTATCAGGGAAGAGAGTGAGACTGGATAGAACTAAGTATTTCCTTTGTTTTTTTTTTTTCTCATTACAGTCCTCAGAGCAGGCTTGCCACCTTACACCAGTCACTCCCTGGCAAAGCCATGCCGAAAGGAGCAAAATCCCCTGTTTGATCCCCACTGTAGACCGTGTCAGAATAAGTCCCATGTTCATGGTCTCCAGACACCATCACCATGGTCGCGCACCCCTAGAAAACCTGTGTCCGTGCCAGGTTAGTTGGATCCAGTCCCAGGCAGCTCGCCAGATCTCCAGCTGAGCACTGAAGTTTCCGTAAAGTAGCTACACCATCACGACTGCTTCCTACAGGCCCGTTTCAGGAGCTTTCTTTGAAACAGATATGCCACTTTTTTTTATTATTGTTATTATTTAATAAGTGGAACTAAAAGGTAAGACACAAGTGCCAACTTTTGCAGATAATTGTTTAGCATGAATGAAAGCTTTCTGGGAGTGTAACTCCAGAGAAAATTACCCAAAGTAGCATGGTAAATGCCATGAAACATCAGATGCATGTAGCAGAAAATGCGTTTGGGGCATAGGCTGCTGCCCGAGTCAGTGGTGTCACCATCTAACGTTTCTATGTTTCAGCAAGCGTCTGGTGTGGGAAGTGTAGATAGTCCACAGTGGCTTCATGCTGCACAAAATGAAAAATGCCCCGCACTTGGGTGTTCTAATAACCATGATATTATTATAACAATTACACCATTTAATATATGGGATTAGTCCCTCTGATAGTGCCATTAGCCATCACTATACCCTGTAATAGGTGGCTTCATCTTTGTTATGACATGATCTTTCCTACTGTTTATTGACTTTTCAATGCAAGGGGGAGGGAACATTCCCAGCCCCCCAAACCTTTAAGAAGCTACTGTAAAGCTGCGGTTTTATTCTCAGCTGGAATGTTTAGAAACCCTCAGAGCTAAATACCTCGGTGTACTGCTTAAACACCAACAACAGCCTTATGGGGCCTTGCCCGACTTTAAACACATCTTTTTTTGTTGAGAATATTGCATTCTGCCGCAATTCTGTAGGCTAACCCTGGGCTCACATTAAATATACCAGCCTCATTGAAGCTTACTGAATTGAACTGAGTTGCTTTTTGTTTTATTCTCTCTTTACTTCACCCCCAACTGAGGCTGGACAGCCTTTCTTCTAAGTGGAGCGTGCTTTAAAGTGTCCCACAGAAGAGAAGGGGGTGGAGAGGCTGGGGGAGGGGGCCGGCTGGTCCGTGAGGAAACCAAAAGGTGCAGCTTAGGCCCGTAATTAGTCTTGATCCTTAGAGTCTAAAATATTTTAACGCCAGGTTTCTGATTGCAGTGCTGCAAAGTGGATTTGGGAATGCAGAAAAGTAATTAGGTCTGTGCATTGAAGTGTGGAGAGCATTTAAAAGTGAATGGGTGGTTACTACATTCTTGGCAGGCTGTTTTTTATCTTTTCATGCTCCGCTGTTGTTAGAGATGATGGGTTTATTGCAGTTTTAGCACTTTGGAGGTGGCTGTGTTTTTCTTAACCAAGCCTTTCACTTTCTGTCTCTTAGAGGAATACTTGTGGCAGAAGGAAGAGTGAAAAAAATGTGAAATCATAAAAATAACGTCAGCCTGAACTCCCCCAAAATATTGTTCACAGGAGCAGAACCAGCAAGAACAAACCACAGCCCTGCAACAGGCCACTTGCAAAGAATCCGGGTTTAATTAATGACTCATCCTGTATAGAACCAGCAGGAGACAATGGTCACCCCAACGAGAAGAAAAACAAAACATTTGATTCTCTGGCAGGGTATGTGCACATCGTCGTCTGTACAAACCACCAGACAGAAAGGGCTGCAGCCACGAAGCTGCTTACAACTCCTGACGGGTTTCCTAATGTAGATGAAACGAGCACGCAAACCCTGTGATGGCATCTAGGAATTAATAGCCACGCAGCCAGAGACCCATTGCCAGTAATTATAACGTGTTATTAATTATACATATATGTGTGTGTGTAACAAGAATATATATATATATATTCTTTTTACTGGCCCAACTCTTGAATTTGCCATTCATGGCTCAAGGTTGATGACCTGAAATCATGGAAACTTTGCATTAGAGAAAAAAAAACGTTCTAAAAATGAGAGAGGAACCTGTGTGTTTCAGAGTACTTGTGAAGGGGGAAATAGCTTCTCTGTCTCTCTGTGCTGTACCTGCAGACTGCTGCATTAAAAAGCTGTGACAGAAATATAAGGAAATACTTGGCCATGAAAAAATGCAGGAAGGGTACTTATTAGCTCAAAGAAAATGCTTAAAATGTTGGGAAGGATCTGCTGAGGTATAAGGAAAAGAGTGCATGGAAAGTGTACATAAGAAATTTGATAAAAAGCGAACCTTGGGGCACCATAACTGTGTTTTTCATCAGATTATTTCTTTTAACTAATTCAGTTTTCTTTGTCAGGAACTCAGCTGTTTTTTGAAAGATATTTTGGGTTATTTTCTTTCTTTTTTTTAATCAATTTTTAACTGATCTACTCTTTTTCTTCTTTCCGGTCACCTGAAAATTTTCATTTCATCCTTGGGTTCACTAGATATTTATTCACATAAAAGCTTTGTTTCATTTCTGGATGAAAAGGGATCTACCATATTTCTTCCTCTGTTTAGTCTGATGCTTGAGAAATGTTTTATTTCAGTTGGCCCTTTCTGGTAACCAGCGTTTGTTTCAGGGGTCTCTTGTCTATGTGAACGCATGGTAGAAAGGGTTCAGCTCCTGCAGAATGTACCTGCTACCTCTTATGTCTGTGACAGGAGGAACAATGATGCTCCTTGAAACATGCCCTAAGCAGATGACAGCAACTGAGGAAGACAAGAGCTCTGTGTGGTTTTGGCTTTGCACGTGTCTATTGGTAGGTTTTATCTTTATAAAACCAATGTCAATTTCAGAAAATTTGAGATCTGCTTCCTACCTCTGGGATCCAAACTACCAACATCAAAGATCTTCCTGTGTTCTGGAGAATGGGACGAATTCAGATTTTGGTCCATTTGGAATTAATGTCACTACTCAGGAGACCTTGGTTAGTGCAGCTTTAAGACCCCAGTAAGACACCGGGTGAACATTTGATGAATAACACTGGAACACAATTTGCCTGGTGCCTTGGAAATTCATGCTTCTGAAGCTTTTCTGTGATTTTTCTGCTGATTGCAGTGGCATGCCTGAGTATAACTTGTGTGGCAAAAGCTGAGCCTTAGGGAACATGTTCCAGGACCAAAGTTTCAGCACTGGTGAAACAATAGTGACATAACACTTGTAGCTCTAAAATATCAGGTTTCTAAAGTACTGTGTCTGAGGACATCAAAGAGGAATGTAGAAATGGCAGTAAGATGTGAAAAGACCTGTCAGCATTCACCCAATTGTTGGGCAGTGAGTAAAGCCCAGGTAGCATCTGCTGGGCGCTGGCTGAGGTCAGGGGAGCATGCTCAGATACCTGCACTCTGCCAAGAGGCACCAACAACCCCTCAAACTCCTGGCTGCTTTTTGAAGCTCCATGTTCTGTTCATTGGCTGTGTTTTAACCCTGACTGCACAGAAAAGGAGTGCCTGAGTCTGCTAAATCCCTCCACAGTTAATATAAGAATTTGGGGCCAGTGAGTGAATGGCAGTGCAGAAGGAAGAGCTGGACAAGGTCATCAGCAATGCAAGTGACCTCAGACAAAATCACCCTGAGTTTAATTCTAATTACTCTTAACAAGTCGGAGTTTACAAGCCTCCAGCACATTCTTACCTCAGTATTTCCCATTTTATGTATAAATGAACCAATGGTTTAAGATCCACCATGGGAAAATTATTTTTGTTGGTTTCTGAACTTCGGAACTTCATCTTCATGCAAAAGATGTCATTTTGTGGAACTATGGAAAGACTGATGAAATTCAGAGGTGGCTGAGCTCTTGGGCCTCAAAATAGCAGGCAGTAGTAGTAGCAACAGTAGCAGCAGTAGTAATAACAACGGAACAACAAAACTTGCCACTTCTGCACTGTTTTTCCTGTACAGGCCTCAGAACACTGGAGGTGCCAGACGTTTGTTTTTTCTATGAAAGTGTCAGCAATGCAGTGCTCTCACCTGGTTGCTCAGGAAGAATTCAGTACAAATTACAACCCCGGCATTATCCGTTCCCTGTGCTGTAGGAGTTGAGGCAAGCTTTCTGGCACACTCATGTTTGGAGAGGGAAAGGAGTGTGGTGATGGAGCAACACAAGGAGCCTGCTGAGGTATGTGTTTCTTGGTCGTACCTCCCAGTGCTGCACACCGGGTGCTAAAAGCAGAAATGGAAGTGACCTTTGCACCAGCATGGAGGACCTCCTTCATGACTCCAGTGGCATGTCTATGCGTGGAATCACAGAATCATAGGATGTTTCAGGTTGGAAGGGACCTTAAAGCCCATCCAGTTCCAACTCCCCTGCCATGGGCAGGGACACCTCCCACCAGACCAGGTTGCCCAAAGCCCCATCCAACCTGAGCATTCCTTGTAATGTGGTTAAGCATGGAAAGAGAAGAAGACACGAGTGTGCAAGCAGACTGGAGGTCTGTGCCCATTGAAGGGAAAGACCCAGGAGCAAAGAAACTGAAAAAGACAACAGTCATGGAGGGGAAAATGACCGTTTATTTCTTACACCAATCAGTGTGATGTAGCATGTGTGAAAACTGGCTTGATACTCTCCAAATAGCCCATCCGTAAAACCTAAGATCATGTAAGCCTTTCCATCCCATGACAGCTCACACCTCCAGAGGCCACAAAAGCCTAGCAGAAATGGGTGAGAAGGAGGTTAGGCATTTCAGTAAAGCCGAATGCCAGTTCTTTTTTGACTGACTGATAATATATTGTAACCGATGTTGAGTTTGGCACAGGGAAAAGAAAAAAGGAATTAAGAGAGACAGCTTGCTAAAACGGCAGGAACAAAAAATAAAAAATAAAAAATAAGTAAAACAGCAAAGAAATAGTATTCATTTAGAAGACATTTGAAAAGAGTATGCCTTACACCATACTGAAAGTCTGCACTGGTGCTTTGTTCTGTTTGCAAGCAGCTGTTGGGATGAGCGTACACACATCTAACACGGTAATGTCCTGGAGGGTTCTCGCGCAGGTCTCTTCCGTTTCTGTGCACTAACAAATCAGAGAGTTTATGTATTGAAACATACCAAAAAGCACTCCTCCAGAGCTCTGTGCCTATGCTGACAACCAAGCTACTGGCAAAACCCATAATTCCCCAAAAGTGGTGTGCCAATGAGATCTTATGCCACGATGGATACGTGGGGCACATCAATGTCCCCCTCAGTGACACAGGACATGGATGCAAACAGATGTCCCAAATGCAAAATTCTTCAATTTTTTCCAGCATTCAGAACCCAAACCCAGACAGATTTCACATCTTGCCTTTAGATCTAGATCAACCTGAGACAAATCCCAACTCCCAGCACCACTAACCTTGGAAGGATCAAGCAGTATGTCTGTATTTGCAGGGACAGCCTGTTTGATGTCTTCTAAGGAGCCGTAAGTTTTATATTATGTACTGCAAGTTACAGAATAGCTGAAATAATTTATCATTTTCTTTTAACTTCAAAATTAAGAAACATCTCATAAAGAAAACTTAAAGTGTTAATTTAACTTTTATGTGACACAAAATGTGATGGCAGGATAATATTGTTAAATCAAATACACATTTGTACATAAATATTATTTCACAACCAGGTGGTTCAGACTAATGTTCGGTTTAAAATTGTTCAGTATACATATTTATAGAAATTTTCTGAATTGTAACATCTGTTAAAAATGAGTGATGTTAAAATAAAATTATTTTGGGAATAGTAAACTTTTTAAGTGATGGATTAATTAAGGAAATCATTCTTTTATACTTGTGATAACAATCGCTAAGTTTAAAAAATCTGAAACCCTTTTTAGCATATGTAAACTATGAGATGTTTTAGAAAGATTCAGTAGCTATTTTTGTATGCCTATTGTTCGAATTACTTTCTACTGTAAAAGCTCAGATATGAACTGGGTTCTGAAAGTATATCAGAAATGTTGGCAAAGGGACAATATTTTCTTATACTATTTTATGTCAATATAGAAGTTGTCGAATTTGTAATGGGGTCAAAGTAGAGGTAGAACTTCCAAGAAGATGTGAGTTTCCCATAATTAAAGAACTTTCCTTATCATCTAGACAGGAATCTTAAAAATTATTATTATTTCTTTGTGTAACCTCACAGATTTTCCTGAAACTACCATAGTCATGACAGATCGGTTGCCCTTGCAAATTCTGTTACATCAATTGAATATCTTCTGCAAAATGATCATCATGAGGTAATAGTAACCCAAAAAATCTGAAAATAAAAAAGAATATATCTTTCCACTCTTGCTTTTAGCTATTTCTTCAACCTGACAGTTGAAAGAAAATCGAGTTTCATTGATGACTGTCATTAGCCTAGGACGGCTAGATCGCAGTTTTGTGACAAGTTTCAGAGAAGTCCCCCAAGAGAACTTCTATTTTCACTAAGATGCAGAACCTGAAAAAATATCTTCTCACTCTTTTTATTTTCTATCCCTGCTCGGCAACTCTCCGAGTCCCATGAGAATATCTCTGGTTTCTTCTGTCAAAATCTTGGGAATCTGCTCTTCTTCGCCTTTTTTTGACTTCCTCACATGTAGGGTGCTATCTAAGTGTAAAGTATGATTATTTCTTTAAGAGACATGAACAGAAGTTCCAGAAGACTGACTCTCTTAGAGCCTTTCATAAGAGTTTGGTGAGGATGAATTAAGTGCTTTTTTTAATCTCTAAAAGAAAACAACCACACAAATAAGGAAGTGATTCCCACATCACCCTGCTTCCACAAAGGCTTCTAATTGTGAAATAGTTAATACACATATATATTTCTTACGATTTAAACAAATCCAGATCTAGCAAAAATGGGTAGTTAACAGTAGCATTGAACATAAATTCTGTATTTCAATTTTCATATCAACAGTCAGACAACATGAGAAGCAGCTTGCAACTGGTAATCCAGAAATCAGGACTGATATCCCATTAGAGGATATGCTGGTGCCCAGCTACTCAAAATGTAGCAACAAACCAATGGCATTCAGGATCTGGCATACTCCTGAGAGCATCCCTGATCACGGAAATTCCTAGACCCCATTCTTAAACCACACTGAAAACACTGCATTTTTAAGAGGCATAAAACCACAGATGTGCTAACACCTTTCTGAAAAGGGACATTTGGGTGTATGCTTAAATGAGTCTGTGAATTAGAGCACAAGGACAAAACTGGATAATGAACGGTTTTCAGTGCTGGGAAGAGGCATAGGATTACACCAGCAAAAGCAAGGCAGTATTTCATCTGCACACAGCAATGACAATCAAATTAACCGTCTATACCTTGCATGGCTGTATGTTATCCAACAAAAATAAAGCAAAAGTCACCAGAAAAGTGTGCTGACCAACTGCCTTCTTAAAATTCATGCCTATTCCTCTTTCACATCTTTATCCATTTCACTTAGATGTTTTATGTTTTCCTTGGATCAAAAAAAAGAAGAGTCACCATGTGGTGACACCCCACAAGACATTGTATTTTCCACTTTCAAAAATTCTTGTGCCAGACCCCACTTTAATTGACACTGGCATAAGTCATGGCTAAGAATTAATTGCTTAGCATTTGCACTGAGTAGGAACAGAGTGCTCAGGATCAAATTCGTCAGCATTTGGACTTTTAACAGCCACCTTTTTTTAATCATGTGTTTGACAGTTCAGTGGCAAAATCATTAAGAAATGTGTGGAAGGACTGGGATTGATAAGGTACATCTAAAGCCAACCAGTTTATTTGCTTTAATTTAATTGTTATTGCCTTTTTCACAAGTTAGCTGTGAAATATTAAAATAGTATAAAAGTTTAAGTAAATGCCAGCATCAAAGGAATCCCAGCCCGTGATTGACACAAGATATTTTCCTTGCGTGACTTTCACTTCGCAAACAGCAGAGAGAAGAAAACCTCCTGAGAACGCTGGCAAGTCTTATAACTCAGAGCAGCCGTCAGGATTCTCCAATTTAAACTGGAACAAGATCAGCAGTAAATTAAGAGAGGAGCAAAGGTGGTTTACAGCTATCTCATTCCCACCCTTAGCCTCGCTGAATTCCAGTCAGTTGCAGTCTGCCACACTGGTTTTGATCTTTTCTCCTTATTGCTCTAGTTTTTAAAGTAGTTTGCAGCCAGTTGGCAGTGAATGCCATTGGACATAAAGTCCCATTGCTGACTTTTTTTCTCCTCGATGCTTAATTCTTGGTGCAACATTACCAGGCTCAGGGCATATTCCCAATGCTGGTTCTGCCAGGAGCGGGACAACTTCTGCACCACAGCAAAGACTGTAACAGGCAAAATCACCTTGGCTGAAACTAACAGCCTTCTGAATTTGTGACAGCCACCCTCCCACATGCCTAGCACCCCAAAGCTCATCTTAGCAGCTTATACAGCACTGTATTTCATAAGGCTGAGCCCGTGCAGTGGCTTATTATGTCATGTCTCTCCTGTGATTAGGAACAGAGCAAAAAGCAACATGATCAAACTAGTTCCTGACATGACTAATTTGGATATCTTTTACCACCTGAAAAGTACAGTTCTGTTATTTGTTTCCTTAGTAGTGTTTGGGCTGGGAGAAACTTGTGCATTAGCAACCTACTAAAAAAATATTTGCTGCTGAACGTAAAGAATAAACTGGATTAAGTTGTACTTGTCTATTCAAAATTAATTGCACATCAATGTTTTTTGTTGCTGTTTTTTGGGGGGGTTGGTTTTTGTTTGGTTGGTTGGTTTGTTTTGTTTTCTCTTGGAGTGAGTGAGCATTAGCTTGAAGTTGGAAGAGAATATCAGCTCACCATTTTGGTAAACCACTCTTCCAGTTCTCCATTTCTCTGTTTTAGTATCTTAACTGTCACAGTTTGCTTCAGCTGGTTTTGCTGCTTAGTCCCATTTGCAGTGGCTGGGACATCATTTGCAAGGGGAACCCCTAGGACCCAATACTGGGACATATGCTTGTGCAGATGTAGGCTCTGTGGCTCGTCCTGATGGCAGGAGAGAAGATCTGCGAAAAAGCCCACGGCAAAGCTGGTATAAAGTTTGAGATAAACAATCAGATTTAACCACCCACTGTTTACTCCTAAAGCAAAAAAATGCCATTTTCTAGATTCTGTATTTTTTCCTGTAATCTTTACAAGTGATCTTTCTGTTCTCACTAAGTGAAAAGATTAAAAAAATACAAGGTTATATGAGGAGGGGAGGTGAATCATATAGAGCCTTTCATGTATGTTATGCCCCAGGTGTGTAATACAAAATGCTTTGTGGAGCAAGCACTTTAGATTTGGATTTCAGTATGAAGGCTGTGCGTGCATACTTTATTGAGGGTTTTAAACTCCACATTTCAAAGGAAAATTATTTAAAGCTTGGGAATACAGCAACATGTTAGCCTAAGGTTTAAAGAACTGCCACTCCACATCAGTAGATGGAGATTTGGCCTTTGGTCAAAGACTGACTTGTAAATAACCTATTCTTCTATTATTATTTTTTAAACTGTTTCTGTGACTTTTATGTACATTTCCAGAGGGGATGATCAGTTAGGGTTCCCATTTTTTAAGAAGCCTCCGTCAGGACATTTACTGACAGTGAACACCAGGGTATTTCAGATTTGAGAAGTTGTCTGGAGGCACTGGCTGACCTGATCCCTTAATCCATTTTGGAGGACTATACTCAGCTAACACACCATTTATTTTATGTATTCTCTCTGCTAGATTTACTTTTATGTGGGTTTCTTTTGTTCAGATCCCCTGCCTTACTCTGACAGAAACCAGCCAAGTTTTGATCAGTACAAAATCAGGACATATTGAATCCTTTCCCGTGTGAAATATGGTGTCTCTGCGTAAACTGAATGCATGATTCATTCACAGTTGATCTAGAGTTTTATTGGACATTGGGCAAGCACTGCCTCTACTCCACGAGGCTGGACAAATGCATGTCTGCCAGTCCTGTTAAAACACCAGGCTTTTGCAGTCTTTCCCATTACTGGCCTGCATAAAGCTTTGGGACCGCACAACAGCAATAATTCTTGCTTGTATTTAATATGAGAATAAATAAGTGAATATCAAATCTCAGGAAAATGTTTTAATTATTATTATGCGGTAGTCTTATATAATAGTTCTGCCTGATGACAGACTTAAGTTCAGGTAGCTAAAGATATAGTATGCAAGACCAGCTTTAATGAATTTTAATTAAAGTAGCTATAGGAACCTTCCTGTTGCATATGACTGGCATTACAGACAGCAACAGAAACACAAGCAAGTTTATTTTTAAATAGGGTGCTAACATAGCTAACTTAGTTTATTGCACTGCTGCCTTATACACTCTCTGCCTTCCCCCTGCAAATACTGTGCCATATTTGGTAACAGAAGTGATATTATTTGGGGTTTATAATGATGTCACTGAGGTCGTATTTGGCCAGAGGTGTGTATAAATAAGCAATTTGCTATTATGTAGTCCAAGGGAAAGTCCATGTGTTTGTTCAGTACCTGAAGGAGTTCCAGAGGCTGCACCAAGAATGGTCTTATCAGCACTCAACATCACTGCCACAGACTGAGAGCAGAAAAACACCTAATTGTGAGGTTGAAATGGGTACTTGGGAAAGAACAATAAGGATTTCTAAACTGAACTGAGGATTTTCTGTTTTTCTGTTACTCTTCCTTTTCCAGTTATAAACTGGATCCCCTCCCTAGCCCACCAGAAGACAGCCTATCACTATACACATGTAGCTCCTGCTAATTCTGGCAGAAGCTGTGTGGGTGAAAGAAGTGAAGATTAGAGCTCCACAACAGGTAGAGGTGTGTCAGGAGTTGCACTTTGTCCATCGTGCCTGACTTAGCCACGGCTGTTTCAGCTGCTGTTTACTGCTCCACCAGCAGCTAACCTGCATGGACGAGTGTTTTGCTCATGTGTCATTCAGCAAAAAAACAGACGGGCAAAAACAGTCTGCTACTGACAGTGAACAAAATTTGCCCAGTTGCTGTGGGAGGCCCCCAGTGCAACCATGGTAGTTATATACTCCAATGTAAGTAGATAAATGGGAATTACAGGCTTCATCATAAAGCTTTGTTACTTGGTAGATGCACAGCGAATGCTGTTAAAGCTAAGTATTTCCAGGTGGGATATTTACATGTGTGGTAAGAAACTCTCTCATTGTCTTTTAGACTCTTCACAGTCTTTACCACGCTACAGAGGCCCATATAAAAAATGAAAATAGACTGTCATTTCATATAGCTATGTTAGATTCAACAAAGGCTAATGGATTAAAGTTTCAAGTGGTTGTAATCTGTCCAGATTAGTTCCTCAGTGTGCAGATATGTCTGGTCTGGACCACAGGAGAGTACTGAGGACCTTCACTGTGAATATGTTCCTCTGGTAATCTGCACCTGAGGTACTTTCTGAACAACTCTGCCCAAACTGTCCATGCTTTGGAAAAAAGTAGAATAATTACTGTTCGTGGAAGGTCTCATTTTCAGCAGCTCTGATGGTTGGTGTCATCCAGGCAGGCATGGAAAAGCCGTTGGCAGTTCAACATTTTCTGGTTTTGCACTACAGTTATGGCATTCTCTTGAGTTGCATTTAAATGGTAGCTTCACTGCAGAGAGAAAGTCCCTTGGCTTCCTCTGCCACCATTCTCCATGAAAAGTGCTAAAGAACACCTTTTCTTCTGGGATGTTTCTGTGGTTAGTTACTCGGACCTTGCTGACTGTTTTCCCATCATGGCCAAAAACCACAGCAGGTAGGGGTGAATATGTCTCCAGCAGCTGGTTCACTCTCAATTACTGTGGTATTCAGATGATACATGGTCATTTATATGTGTATGCTCATGCAGTCATTCATGCAGCATCTTTGTAAAGTAAAAGGGTGTTGCTATTCCTAACTTATAGATGGAGAAGTGGAACACAGAAGAGCTAAGAAATTTGCCCCCATTTATACACAGAGGTTGTAGCAGTTCCAGGAAGGGAATACAGGGAGTATGTTAACATTGTAACGATTGGGTTATCCTAACTTAGCCAGGTTAAAGCTGGAAATTTGATCTGAGTACAGCGTAAATTGGCCAAAATTCAATATATCACATGTTATCATTTGTATATTAAGATGCCTGTATTAAAATCTGCATCTATCTCAGTGCATACATATTGCATAATTTTAAAAATAGCACTTTCTTTATCAAGTGTATATTGTTTCTTCAATGATGGAAAGAAATTATATAATTCTGCAAAACAGAACTATTATGAAAGTAGCAGTATGAGGGGGAATTGGTCAAATTTAAATGCTAGTAAATGGCACACAGTTGGGTTGTCTTCTTGCTAAGGGACCAAGACAATGTAGGAACCTGAAACATGTTCACAAAAATGACCAGGGAAGAAAAGATCCTAAGCATTGCAATAGCTTTTGAAAATATGACCAAGAACTACATTCCAGGTATCACAGAGAACTGGGCTTGGCAGACAGCACAGGGAAACACTACTAGTTTTTGAAACTCCAGTCCACTGGCTTAGACTCTGGGGCCTACTTCTGAGACACCAGCTTTGTAAGTCTCAGCCAATATCTTCAGCCAACAAGTACAGTACAGATGACACAGATATTGCAATAAGAGTGTTCCTTCTACCATGGGTTTTCACACCCCTAACAGCATGGCAGGAGCAAGCATGGATGCTCCATGTCCCAGCTCATCCGCTGCCCATGTGAAGTCACAGTAATGAGACACAGATGGTGCAGAGAAACAAACAATCACTCCCTGCCACCTACAAAGAAACAAAACAATGTTCATCTTCAACATGACACTACAATAGTCAGCTGGGAAGAACATCAAAAGTCATATTACCAAACCTAGAGAACAAGTTATAGAATACTTATTTTCATGTCTGTGTAAATATATTTCCTCTTTGCTGTCAAGCACATAGCTGTAGCGGTTTCGAGAGAGAAAAAGCTCCTCTTGAATATACAATAGCCTTGGAAAAGCCCTCTGAGAATAAATTATAGAAGCAACTAAATATTAATTTCATTTTGAAAAATTTAAGCCCACTTTTTAAGATGTAGTTTTTACCACAGCAGGTGTTTTACTATTGCAGCAACATACAAAAGGGGCATTAATAAATTTGCTAAAACCTAGAGAGAAAAACAAAAGTAATATGGTAGGGGCTCCAGACCTTGCATTCTATGTGTTTTCTTTAAGTATTTCCGCTTTTGCATTCACCTTGCACAGGTGCCGAAACCCAATGTCTTGGGACTTACATATGTGAAAACACATTGTAAGGAATAGGAATGGTAACACTCAGTACCCAGGGTCTCTGTATCACTCTTAGGTGGTCAAGAGCCACACCATAGCAAAATAAGCAGGAGAACATCTCCCAGATTTCCAGGTTTTACCATTTCTTGCAAGCTGACAGCTCTCCTCAAGCTCCCTGGCTTTTCTCAGTGCTGCTCTAACTGGGCTGCAGCACCTGAAGCTGTTTCATGTCCATTACCATCAGAGCACCAGCAGAGCAAGCCCACATATGCCTGTGAGGGTCCATGTAGAAATACATTCATTATTAGAGGCTGGGGTAAGACTTGAATGCAAGACTTAATAGCCTTTCCAAAATGTTTGGTATCTTTAATTATACCAGTGACTCCTCCAGATATGCATATAAACGTCTAATCCTTTTTAAATCCTATTACTTTCTTGTCCTCCAAGAGTCTCTGTGATAAGGAGTTTCACAGTTTTTATAAATCTTGTGTGAAAGATTATTTTCACTCATCATTCTTGAGTTTTCCACCTTTTGGTTTTATTGAATGCCACCTCACACTGTCCTGATGAGCTAGAAAGAGTGGAAACACACAGATCTGCATGCTCAAAAGCATTTATTGTCTTGTAGGCTTGCACATTGTCTCTTTGCATGCATTTCCTGTCTAAGGTAAACAAGCCTAACTGTTTTCGCACTTTAAACAAATATTTTTTTTCCAAACTGACATGTAATTCTACAATATCCTTTATAGAATCAACTGAATATGACCATACCTACTACACAAATCAGAAAGGTGGAGGAATTTAATAACAAATAAACTCCCACAGAGCAGCTGACACAGGGCGGGTGTACCCAGCAGATATAACCAATTCACCTTTGGCAAATTCATTTATTTGCTGTAGCTCAGACACCTGCAGTGTCCAGATATCCTGTTACTTTGGGACTGCAGAGTTCAATAGCCAGGACATAACAACCAGTAGTGAAATTGCTGCTTCTGGTAGGTAAGCTGGCTCTTCCCCTAACAGCCCCTCTGCAGTCTGGATTTTACTTTTATCCTGTACCAGCTTCAACAACGAGTAAATCTAATTAATCTGATTTTTAAAATGATATCACAAGAGACCTGGTAAGACAGGGCAATTAGATCTCACTGGAGACACCATAGGGTGTAACAGGCTGGAATCGTTGCCCCACTCTCTTCCTTCATGCCTGCCATTGCTCTTACTGTGGAGTTAGGTCGTTGCCTTGTTGTTTCCAGTCAATCACCTCTGTCTCTTTATTCATAATATGCTGCAGGCAAACCTTTTAAGGTTGTCCACGCATTTTGTTTTTATAGCATCAGGTTCTACATTATCAGAGTCAGTAAGTAAAACCACATGTAATAATAATAATAAAAATGTCTTCTAAAAGGAGTTGGGAACTATGGTGTTTGAGAATAATAATTTTTCACCATATGTGTAACTAATCAGAAGTTAATGTGACAAAATGTTGTATCCCTGAAGAGAAACGCGGATAACAATGAGAAGGTCATAGTTCTCCCCTTTATTCAAAGAGTCACCAAGAGATTTTGACCTCTTACATTCATATTAGCCTGTTTTATCTAATTTAATATTTCCTTTTATAATATGTAGGTTATAATCTAATGTATGAAACCAAATGTCATAATACACTGGACAAAGATTCCTTGACAAAATAGATTTTTCTATTATTTCTGAATGACTTAGGAATTTTACATTTATGCTTTGATCTGTTTCTGAAATTCAGTATAATTTATGAAGTTGCAAAGAATCTAAAATTCTAGTTACCATGTTCTGTTAATAAACAATTATATTACAAATTATTAGTTAAGTTTCAGACATCTCCAATATATGTTAGTGCCTGACTACCACTATATTTTAAGTGGAGGTAACAGCTTCACATATAAAATACTAAAATTAAAAATACAATCAAGTATACTAGTGTTTATATCACTTTAAACTTCTGGATTCATGTATGTGACTGAATTGGACATTCCTCCTTTTTATGTTGTATTGAATTGTACTTTAAATTACAGAATTAAATGCTCAAAGCAGAAACCTTGTCAGTTGCAATGTCACTGAATCAAATGCTGTAAAGATGAAGTAGCCCTGCTGTTATTTCTGTCAAAGCCTTCTGGCTATACTTCACATTTGGTGCCTTTATTTGTTCTTCTATTTCTATTTTGCTAAATAAAATGTTGAAGCAACAGCATACACTGTGAAACAGACTGTAAATGTAAGCAGCAAACTTAGGCAGAGGTTGAACATATGAAACAAGTGCCACATAACTTGGAATTCTCCCCAATTTGGCAAATAAAAGTAGTAATAATTTCCAAAGAAGTATGTGAATGCGTATATTGAAACTAAACTAGTAGTGTTTTGGCATGTGGGCTGTAAAAGAGTTATAAAGCAAGGTAATGAAGTCTCAGGCTAACATCCCATACCCAAAAGCCTCACAGGAGTTGCAGGATGATTTTGGAGTACTTTCTGGTCTTTCATAGGTCCCTGAGTCTTTTTACCTCCCAGAAACACAATTGTGAGTTGTTTATATTTCTGCTTAATGTTATTCTGAATATACACAGAGGCAGTACTACTCAGAATGAAAGAATATCTTAAGATATTATGTTGTTACTGCAATACATTTTTCTTAGGTTACAAAATGCTCTTTTAGAAAATGTTCTAAATAATTATGCTTCATTTTGCAAAATAAAAATAGCATCTTGCATTCAGTTGCTATGATTTCTTACAAGAGAAGAAACTGTTATGTAGTAGTTAGTGAACAAAGAGCTTTGCAGCTGAGCTGATTACACTCTCACTTCATTTTTAAGACATACTTCCATCAGCCCTGCTCTAGAGTTTTAAAAAACACTGGTCTGCTTATGCTCAAAATTCACTGGCAAATCACCTGAAATTGTACACCAAAATAATCACACACACAGTAAGAGGCTTCTTCTTGGAGCTTCTTGTGTTTCATGGCGTTTAGCACTGAAATGCTCTTTTCCTGGCAAATTTGCCACAGTCAGATAAGACATATTTTGGGGGTACTGTCTGCCGCTAAGCTGTGGATTCTGCAAATTGTAGCAACCCATTTTTATCGATGATCAATTAGAGTATTTTTCAGACAATGCCAAAAAACAGTTCTGTGTTAGGCAGAGATATCCAAGCAACCTGTGACAAGTGAGGTATGGTAATACAAGGGCTGCTTCAGAGATGTGTCTGCCTAGTACCGTAGTGTGCCACGCAGACATGCTTATGAGCCAAAATGCCATCAGCACTGAGCTTTAGCAGCAGTAATGCACACTCTTTCTTGAGTTTCCCATAGTATAGCACAATGCATAGTATATGCCCTTTAAATTTGCCTAATTCCATGTTGTAACTCTATGTCCCATGGCCCTCTGGTGAACAGGTAATTTTCCCAGCCCTTTATACTATCCCTCAGTGAAGCCAAAAACAACTTTACTGATTCCCTGTGGTCTGTCTGGAACTATAGATGTAGAATGCCTGGCTAATTAAATTGACCCTTGTGCAGTTTCTGTGTCACTAACATCTCAGGTCTTCTTGTCTGTTGTGTTTCCTGTTTGCTGGTGCTAGGATTTCCCTTAAAGAAAACAGGTTTTGATACCTAAGCCGTGCACCTGGAATGGCCTCCAATGGCTCCAAAAAAGGGGGAAATTTTAATCTCCATAATTATTGTTCTAATTAAAGGTGATATATTTGACTAAGTTAGATAAAGCTTGCAATTTTCATATAATAACTTCAGTACTTCATGATGGAAGCCTTTAATATTAAATGACATTTTTTCCGAACTGAGAATTGATTCTTATTTTCTACCATGCAGTATGCAAAGAGAAACATTTAGCTACCAGGTAAGAATTTACCTCTGCACTTGAGTTTTTTCAAAGTCCTTGTTTATGCTAGACTTCTCAGAATTACTTATTAAGAAGCTTCCTTTCTCCTTTGGAAACACAAGAGTTTTATTTGTAATTTGACTGACCATCCTTCCTCCAAGAATCTGTTGAGAACATTTTTCTTTGGATCACCTGAAATACAGACCCAGGCACTGAAAACCTACTGCGGCACTTTTAAAGCCAGCATATTCCTGTTTTCTGAGTGCTAACACAAAGTTGTGCTCAGGAAGTTCTAAAACAAAGGGAAAGCTTAAAAATATTCTCCAGCACAAGATAGAACTGAATGCGCTTAAAAAGAAATGAATCACAGGGCAAAACTCCTGCCTACATTTCTCAACCTGGAAAAGTCACTGTGATTCAATTCGTATTCTACAAGCTGGCTCAGCTATGACCTTGACCCCTTTATGTGAAGCTTTAAAAAGTGAATGCATCTCGAGTGGATGTGGCTTTCTGCTGGCCTGGTAAATTAGAAATAACCCCCCAAAATATATTCAGGCACATATTTAGATAGATGCAGAAACAGACAGATGGTTGTAACTTAGCCTATGATCAAAAAGGAAAAAAGAATCAGTCTCCAACAACAGCAAAAAGCATTTTATTTTTTAACAATTTCTTCTCCTTCGTTATTCCTAGCCAATCCGTATTCTATACATTCAGTGTTCCACAGTCTTGCACAATGATTACAATTTATTAATAATTAATTGATTCTTAATTCTTTTGCATCTTCTGGTATTCATAATATGCTGGAATAATAATTATATAATCAGGGCCTAGAAGAAAAGAAGACAATATCTAATTAAAAAATGTTTGACTTCAAATTTTAAAACTATAATTTCTTTAAATGACATATCTTTATTCACTGCTGAGGATACTGTATGGTAGCATGCATTATTTCTAATCAAGATATCCTTTCATATTTGCGTGATAATCCTGTGACTCTTAAACCATGAAAAAAGACCATAACATCACCATTTAGTGGCTGCTCTTTGTCTTCATTTATATGTTTCACCTTTAAATATTTACTTGACAGCCTACTTGAATTCAAATATACCTGCAGTTGGGGAAAATAAAGTGTGCCATATAACTCAACCCAGGCATGATTTGTGGAAAATTTACATGAGCAGATTGACATAATTTATGTTCGAAGTTTAACCTAGAGTCAAGAAACAGCAGGTATGAGTCACCCACTATTTGCCTGCGTGTGGTAATGCTCAACACAGAAGACATGATCCCAGAAGGAGCTTTCTCTTTTGATGTTGCTTTTTGACCTTGCAGAGAGTGTGAAACTAAATCCTTTATAAAATACAGTGAATCTTTAAAGACTTCTGAGTGCATTTTATGTATGTCCAGTTGGTGTTTGACAAGCAGACTATATTTCCCTCCCTGTTTAAAAACTGCTGAAAGAGCTTACACAACGGAAACTCCGTTGGAGGGAGCAGATCCCCCTGCCTAGGGCTCTGTGTGTACATACATTAAGAACGAAGGCAGCTTGCTGGCATAAAGGCCCTGCTCGTTACTGGTCCTCCTGGAGCTTTTAAGGGGACACCCCGGCATGTGCAGCAGGAGGTGGACCGCCTTAGGCTCTGCCTTCTGAGTCCGGTGTTCTCCTGTTCATACAGGGATCGCATAGGATGTCAGGATTTCCAAAACCATCTCCCCTTTTGTGCCCGATGACTGCGCCTGTTCTCATGAATGGCTATAGCAGGATGTGGTTGTGAGCAGACAGGAAACGTTCAGGGCAAATTGTTATTTAATACCCACATCATGGATAATTCTTTTTGTTTTCTTTCTTTTATTTTTTCTTCACCATGAGACAGTTTACAGAGAAGTCAGCAATGACAAGTAATGCCAGGCAAGTTCATAATTTTATCACAAATATGGTGCATTTTTAATTATTATTTCTATGTTGAGGAGCACATATAAATCTAGTGTCAAACTTGCAGAACCATTTTTCAGAGGCTCTAAGTCTTTGGCAAGTGGCTACCTAAATATGAATTTAGGTGGCTAGTTTCGACATGCAAATTCAAGAAATGCGGGTGGTAGGAAGGATACGTGTTCTGCTCACAGTGCACAACCTCAGCCAGCTCAAAGAGCAGAGGAGATGGGGATTACTAAAGTGCATACGGAATCAGAGGAGGAAAATTATTCATATGCCTATAGACTTGTAATAAGTAAGTGCAGCCTGTTCCTGTTTAAAAGGAAGAATCAGTTCATCTGTTTTTTTTTTTTTTTTTCCCCTGGATGTGTTTGTGGAAATCATAATGTAGGTAATGTCACTGCTGACACAATGCCGGGATCACTCTTTTGTGAGTTCTTCAGACCCGAAGGCACATTAGCATTTCAGTATGTTACATTCAGATTAGATCTGCAGAATTATTTCTTATTACAGCGAACCAGCTAAAGTGCCGCCTTGGCGTTCTCAATCCTCTGAACTCGCAGGCTGTTGGCACACCCTGACCGTTTGCCACTCCGACTTTCATTTTCCACCGTGAGCTGCGCTCACTTAAGTGCTGCCAAGGTTCTTCAAAGCATCTGAATGAAACTCTTCATAAAACAAACAAAAAATCCATTACCAGCAGCCACCAAATGCTGTGGGCTTGACAAGCCGCCAGCCCGCAGGCCTGGAGGAGCTTCGCCGGGCTGAAGCATGGCTCCTGCGAAGGCACTCCGACTCTAGCCACGTACGTGCACTCTGTGGCACCACCATTTCGGAACTCCAGCATGATCTGGGCTGCTAACTACAGCGCAGCATCCACCCAGCGTCTTTTAGCTTGGGTTCATAAATCCAGCGCTGTCAGCCCGCTCGAGATCTGCACGTACTCGTTATGATAATGACGTCTCCAGTTGCGCAGCGGCCGTGGCCCATCTGAGCGGCTGCTCCGCGCGGCTCCGGCTTAGAGGCTCCCGCCGCTGAGAGGCTCAGCAGCATCGCGCTTATCGCAGCCTGCCCCAGCGGCAGTCACCCACCGGAGTCACTGCGCTGAAAACGGGAGAGAGGAGCACTGCGACAGCAAAGCCAGAATAAATTCTGTGCGTATTTAAAGCTGAAATTACAAACCTCACATACATATGCAGAACTGTAAGATATTGACTAAGTAGATTAGTATTGGAAAGCGCCTTAATGAAAGAAATCTTTGGCAACTTACGTCGAGATGCTGCAGAAACCCACAGGGGTTAAAAACTTTTTAAAGTCATTATATAATAAGAAAGCTGCACCCTTTCTGAAGCAAATGCTCCCTCCTCACAAGACCCATAGCTTAATGCCTTCGGTCTGCACAGGCCTGCCCCTACACACACTGTTGTGTGTGGGCAACAGCCAGTGTTGAGTGCAGGACTCGCTGAGCGGCCACTGCTCTCACTTCATTTGCAAAAGCACAGCTCTCTGCCAGTAGCAGGCTGTGGACAGGGTTGACATTTTCCCTCTTGCTCATTTAAATATAGGTGTTTCTCCAATTTCTTTTGCGTATTGCTTGGTTTGCAGTCCCCTAAATATTGTCATAACACCCTTTTACCTCTGGATCTGCAGAAATGACGTGGTCAAGCAGCATTTCATTTGTCTTCAGGTAGGTAAGGTTGTAAACCTGAAGGTGGTTGAAATGTGGGACTCCTCTGACACCTCTCAGAGATGAGGGAGTCGATCACAGCTCCAGAGCCAAAACTATACCAGCAGATACAGACCCCTGTCAACCTCCAGCCTTCCCTGAATCACCCAGCCTCTGCACTTGAGCTGCATCCGAAGCTGACATAGGAAAGGTGGTTGGGAGCTGGGAGACTTGCCAGGTTTCATGTGACATCTCTTCCTTTGCAGGGATGGAGAAGGTCTGCAGAGAAGACCAGAAAGGACCACGTGTGGTCCAGGGTGGGAAAAGGGAGAAAGCACTTGGTGCTCCAAGTGCACCATGCAACTCCACAGCCCTGCAGCTCAGCCCTGGGCACAGGGACCAGTGGTCTTCACAGTCTTGTGCTCTTCCTGGTGAACACATCTCAGGAGAAGGCTGCTGTGCTACTGCTGCCACTCGTACAAAATTGTGACACCATGAAACCCAAACCTGAAAGTTAGCAGCAGTTAGGCCTGGAAGAAGGAGACCTGATTTAAATTTATCATAAGCATCTATCTCCCTAGTCCATCACTGTGTAAACCAAACTGCCTGAAGTAGAATCAGAAGCCAAATCCAGCTTGTTTTATGTACAGCACTACCCTCGCTGAAGGTGGTAGGACTAATGGAGTGAGTAAGGTGAACAGAATGTAGCACAAATATTTTGCTTTGAGTTACTTGCAAATACCATGTCATGAAAGGGGAATTTCACACCTCACTTATTAATATTATAGCCAAGAAATAAGAAATACATTTGCCTTCAGTGGACTCAGTTTTCCCAGTTGCTGGTTCAGCTGAATCTCCCCTACAACAATATTTATATAGGCCCTACAGTTGAAGAAATGTCTTATCCAGTCCGGATGTATGAATTTCAAGATGCTTTTAATACCCAAATCAAGCTGTGTGTCTTCACAAAGAAAACTATACTATTTATGATGGCATGTATGTGGAATTTAGGAACCTAGAGATTTGTATGAGGAAGTGAAATGTTGGTAACACCTCTTTTAGTCCTTGAAAGACGGATTGTATGCACAACAGATGTCTTTTCTGTGGAACATTGTTCAAAGGGGCATTGTACTACTGGCCCTGTTTGATTGCCTCTAGCTATCATCCTAGGGAACAGGAAAGAGGGTTGTGAAGCAACTCAGGCATGTATACACCAGTAGTAAATGAGTATTAATGAAACCAAGCCTTCCCTCTGCAACATGCAAAAAATAAGCCATTTTATCCTGTTATTTTAGCAGGAAATTATCAATTACAATTGGGTTTGGGGCATGCTAGGTGAGATACTGACTTGCCCACACTCTCACATTTTCTTCCACACAATTTTTTAAGATGTCACAAAAAATGATGTGTGTGTCAGAAAATGGTTTTATCCTCATCCCCCAGAGATAAAAGAATTAAACCTTCCTTTAAGCACCAATGAAATCTGAAAGTGTAGGAAGAGAGATCCATTTGCTAATAGTATATTTTCCATGTCAAAAGTTGTGTTAAAAATGTATGTATATATATATTCAACCCCACAAACCTTTGCAGATCTTCGTTACCCTGCAGTATGTTGAAATATTAACAGAAATTGCCTCTGTAGTTATTTCTGCTAAAATGCTGTAAGGATGCTTATTCTCCTGGCGTTTTAGTGAACAACAGAAGATCCTCCTCCTGGAAAGGAAAATGATTCTGTTTAACTCACTTAGTGTCCTAAGGGAGTCCTGCATGATAATATTTATTTCTTCTGAGAAACTTTCTAGATGCAAAAGGATTGGGCTTGGCCAGTGGGCAGTGATAGAGGGGCAGCGCTGAGTCCAAGCACCGTGTTTTATGCCACTTGCTACAGTAAAAGAATTTTTTTTTCCTATAGAGCAGCTATTACACAGTATAGCAAGTACAGAGAAGTACAAAGCTCACTAGTTTACTTCCTGACACCCCTCCCTTCCATTTTAGCTTTTTTCAAATTGATTTAATGAAACCTTATTTTTTTCTGCCTGCAATTTTTGCAATTTTCAGTACTTGAGACGGGACACCAGAGAATCAAATCCTACCACAGTTTCATTTCCAGATCAGGTACAATACTACAAGCTTCCTCACAATATTTTAATGTTAACTTGGAACACCTATTTTTCGGCAAGATTTGTCTCCCCTTAATGCCTAAATGACTGTCTCTTTCTGAGTCTCTACATAAAAAAGTGAGGATTTTAAGGTATTTTGCTGCTTCCCTGAATGTGGGTCCCTGGAACCAGCTGTATTTGACAGCATTTCCTGGTAAGTGGTACTTTCCAGCACCAAACAATTTGTGATACAATTCTGGGCTGAAAGTAACCTCTATTGCCTAAATCAACATAAAAATTTGACTGATAACACATTAAAATGTAGGTCGTCTGGGAATGAATTATATAATGTCTGTTTTTCCTTTTCCTGTTTGCTGTCAGTTGTAATATGGTGAATTGTAAAGTTAATGCATTTTTAGGTCTGCTTTGAGGCTTTTGTAGTTTTTCTCGTATTTGTGCTAGCCTTTTCCTTTAATTATCTGTAAATTATTATTCTTGGCTAGGCTGGACTTTTCCATCGTGAACTGTTTACTGTCCAAGCAGCCCTTGCTTCCTCCTTATCTTTGCTGGCTTATTGATATTTCCTATTCCAACAGCTCTTTTCCTCCCCGCATATTGTGCATGAACCTTCTCCTCCTTGCCAGCCACATCCTCACCTTCACAGCTCACTTCTCTCTCTCTTTCTCTCTCTCTTCTGAATAACAAGCCATTTCCTCTCTCATTTCCTCCAACAGAAGATGTTTTTGGGCCTGTTCCCAAAAAATCTCTGGCATTAAAATATGCCCATTCCTGTCTTTCCAGTGGGCAGGCTTCCAGATGTGTTTCATCTGGCATGCAATTCAGGGGCAGGTCTTGCTTAGTAAATCATGTTCGTGGCTCGTCTGGCATTCCTGGCATCCCTGGACAGTGGTGACAGGGCTGGCAGTGATGGTCCCCTCTGGCAACAGGCTCTCTGGTTCATGCTTTCAAATCAACTGCAAGAAGTCCGTTGTGGTATAATATGAAACCAGGGCTTCCCTTTTCTTATTGCAAGTGAAAAGGCTATTAAACTGGGGAGGAAAGCACTGAGTCAGCCATATTTACACAGCTAAAATACATTTCTCAATTTACTGAATGGTAAGTGTATTATCCAATTACCTTCATATCCTTAACAAAGTTATGGGTCACTTGAAAATAAGCTCAACAGTTCTGGACAAAAACAAGAAGGATGTCTGCAGCAGAGGAGCCGTCATAGATAGAGCTAAAGGAGATTTTCCTTTAAACTGTATAGCTTTGGAAGAAACTGTGTTTAACCTGCTTTATATTATTTTAAGCACTTATGTTTTGGCTTCTATTTAAGTGGCTGAACGGAATTAAAATTTCCTAAAAAGGAATTAAAGAACTGTTTTTCTGATTTCTGGTTTTAAATTTTTGTTTAAATGACCATCTCAGAGAAAGAATTTATCTTATTTCTTGGTTGATTTAAGTGTGCCCATTTAGTTAATAATACTAATTAACAGGAGCAGGCAAATAAGCAAATAAAGCAAGAATCTTATACAGCCCAACATGCACTTTTAACTTCACGGAAACGTTACACTTACAACGTTAAGCGGTTTTGATCTTCACCTTCAGGACGCTGACAACTGACGACCTGAGCGCATGAATAAATTATCACCAAGTAGACTTTCCTGTGAACTTCCAGTGCAGCAGCTGCTCCATCGCAACCACAGCTGTACGTGTTCAGAATAAAATGAGGTGATTTGAGCTGGTTCTTCCCTGGCAGAAAAAGGGAACCATTCACCCTCCCATTTGCTGCTGGGTAAAGTTGGAGACATGGTGGTAAAGGGCAGCAAGTTGTCTCCTTCTGCCTAACCCTTTAGGCTGTGCCCCATAGCCAGCGCCCTGCTGTCCACACTGCATGTTGTCCCCTGCCCAAAGTCCCCTGAGAAGTTTGCCACCACTCACTCAAGGCTCTCCGTCCTCACCCGTGCCCAGCAGCTCTTGGGTGTGTGAGCAATCAACACAGCCTTCAGTGAAGAGTTCTCAGAGGAGAGGGGCACTGGCGATGCGCTCATGGGGTTCGGGGAACATGTAAGGAGTGACCACAGCTGTTGCAAAGAAAACTGGACTGATCTGAGCCCAAGGTGGGCCTTTTTTCTGGATATGTTACAATGGTGATTAGGTCAACTGGTAGTGTAAAAGGTCTTCCCTGAGCTAATCAAGTGTGAATGTCTTCCCAGGGCAGGCAGACCAGCCTGGGGAAGGAATACATGGTTCAGCCCAACACAGAGTGTAAAAAGCGAACAACCAACACAATGAACTTTGAAGAGAGCAATAGGTTTGAGCTTGCTTCAACCGGCATATTCACTTCTAGTGACTGGTGATGTTCAGCATCAGCATGGTGAGCATATGGACACCCTAAAGGGAATCATGTTTGTTCTGTGACACCACTATATATTGCAATAGCTATATTGTGCTCTTGTTGTTATTTCAGTGCATTCCTGGATCATTCTAAATAAAATCCCCCATAACTTCAAATATCTTCAAATAGTTAAATTTGGTATTGAACTACAAATCCTCCATATGTAGAATGTCTAAAATAACCTGGACAGAGAGCATCAAACTGTGACAAGAGGTGGCAAAGAAACAACAGGCAGAGGATGAGATAACAATTTTTTCCATCTAAATTCTTCCCCTTGCCATGTAGGAAATGGATTCCAAAATTATTCCTCTTCCCAGAGGCAATGTTCCCTTGGAGCAACCTATAAGGCATGACCAGGCTGGGAAAATCTGAGTTCACACACAGATATCTCCTCAAGGCAAGGAATGGTGTGACCCATCTGCGTGAGCCCCATACTTGGGAAACATAAGTAGAAGTCCCACTCCCATTCCCAGGGCTTCTGTAGTGCTGTAGGTCAGGTTGGAACTTTTCATGTGAGTGGTGAATGACGCACTGTGAATTCACATGAGTTTACCTTGCACGATGTTATTGATGAGCCTGTATTCTGAGTCTCACTCTTGTACACCTGCATTACATTAGCACTGCCTGGGTCAGTGGATGGGCACTGCTGAGACTCTGGTTTTAACTGGAGGAAAACTGATTTTGGCATAACAAGTGGAGTATAATACTTCTTAAAATGAAATGTTTCTGAACAATAACACCATTATTGTTCATTAGCAATCTGAGTATGGTTCTACTAATGTTAAAGGACAGCTCTTTTATGAGAAAAGTTGTACTTCCGTCATATGGCCAGTGGGCCCTACCCTCCAAGTAGTTAGGCACTGAATTAATTAATATTTCCTGGAATGAGACTTAGTCCCCAAATACCTTCAGAAGATGACTGTGTTAACTGAAACTAGTTTCAAATATCCTAATTAGCAAGAGACCTGAGGTTAAAGCTCATTTATCAAATCTTACAGTGTTTAAGTCTGAGTTGCAAACAGCTCAGTAGATAATGGAGATGAGAAAATGGAAGTGGTCAGGAGGCCAGCTTTGATCCCAGGTGACTTATACAAGTTGTACCATTATGAAACCAGTACATCAGCAAGGTGTACCAGAGTCAGAACATATATTTCAGTTTAACATTTTTTATTATTATTGAAAGAAGAGGAGCAGCACATCACAACTGCAGTACTGCCAGCATAAGAGGTTGTGAGCTCATGTTTCACTACCTGTTTTCCTCACAAATAACAGATTACCTTGTATAGGTTATTTTTCTCCCCACAGTTTATATATTTTCTTTCCCATAGATAACTCCTAGAAACAAGGACAATCAACAAACTCACTCTAGAAGTGGGTCTGAATTTGGCCCATCTGTTTTTTCCTGAATGATGCATCCTACACTTGGCCAGGTGTAGTGGTTAACATCTGGACTAAGTGCAATTTCAGCAGGTTTGTATGGGCCAGCTTACATACTCACGCTGGCTTGGATTTAAGTCTTAAACTAGGAACTACCTTTGGGACAATTCATAAAAAAATATGAACATTTTTGCTGTCATATTTCTGTCTTGAGAATTTCACTGAGGAACTTTTATATCTGAATCATCCGTTACTTTTCTAATTCTTCCTGAAGATACAGACTTGGAGTCTTCAACATACTCATATGGCTTTAGTGAAGAATTTGTTTTCACAAGGATTGCAAAATCAGCCCCCTGGTGCATACTGTGTTTTGTTATTTTTAACCCAAAGAACTGTTTTCTTCTCCTCTCTGTTTGTTCATAAATTGACTTATGTAAAACAAATTGCAGATACTACAATCACTTTCAAGCAGTACCTTCACTTTCAAAACATAGTTTTTTGGATGCTTGGTTAGTTACCTCCACATTTTTAGCAGAATCTAAGGTAACAGACTACCTAAATTACAGACTGAGAGGCAGTGGTTTGGTCATACTTTTCAAAAAAAGCCTAACTGTCAGCATCATTTTCCACAGGACCAGTTAAAATGGAACAACTTCTGTGAAGTTGTTTTTCACATCTACTTTCTGATTACACGTTGGTTTAGTGTTCTGGCTGCTGTACGTAACTCTGAAAATCATCATCCTTGCTTTTGTTTTATACTTTATGACTGGATGCACTCACCTTAACAATACTGGCCTTTATCTCCAACCAAAGAAAAAAGTGTTTCTATCATATCCAATGTTTCAACATGTATTTTGTTTATGAAATTCTGCAAGGCATACTTTTCTCTGTGTTGTTTTGTCCCTTTTCCCCTGTGTATTTGATCCCCTCTCCTTTAAAGACTGCCCAGTTGTATTAGCTGTTGATGAGGAGAGGAAAGAGGGAAGGAGAGAACTTGTCCAAAATCTGTGAACATGTTTTCTAAAGATCCTTCCATCATTTCAAATTTTCACAAGTTACCACCTACTCTTCAGGTATATTATTGCTTTCTACCTTATTCATATTACCCACTATGTTATTATTTCCCACCACTTGTACATCCGTCTCCCCCCCACACAAAGAATTGTTGTGTATATTATATCCCTGTGCAGATTCAGCTCTGAACTGACTTGCAAATTGAACAGCATAAAAAGTTAAGACTTAACATACTGTCTCTAACAGTGTGCAGTTCGTTCTCCAAGAGCAGACAGACTCCTACAGAAAGAGTCCATCGTGGTAAGTAGGCCCATCCTTCACCTCGTGCACTCATCCAGCCTCCAGGATTACCCGGGTGACTAAGACCTGCAGATTTCAGCCTTTTGTAGCCAATGTCAAATCTATCCTGAGCAAATATAGTAGATTCCTCTCTGGTGTCCATCATACTTCTGGACTTCACAGCATTCTGTGGCAATGAGTTCCACAATTTTGTCATACACATAAATGTGTAATGCAGATGCTTGAGCAGTTTAACTAATAGTTTAACTACTCTTTCTTTCTCCTCCCACACAAACAATTCAAACACTTTCACAGTAAGGTTTTAACAAATATAATTCCAAAACATTATCGCTATCCTTTTATGTCATCCAAACAAATCTCTTTAGATCCCCTTCAATGTACAAATTACATATGAAAAATATTCCTTTGTGTTTAATGTTGTAGGGACAAAGATTTTAAAAATTTATTGAGCAATTGAAAGAGGAAAAATCCAAAGACAATAAAAAATATTTTGGAGGACACATCTGTTTTCCTGTTCTCTATTTCAAGTGTCTGATTCAGATGTTATTATCACCATACAGAAAGAACATGTAACAGTTGTTATACGGAAATACCTGGCTCTATGGAAGTCCCACACACCTCAAGAAGCTCCTCTTGTAAGATGTAGGTTCACACGATGCCAACATGAACCAGCAGCTTTCAAGAGAGTCTAAAAATTAAACGTTTGTGGAAAAGCCAAACAGTGATAATTAGAAAATAACAAAATAATAAGTAGTCCCCATTACTGCATTTCTAACAGGTCTGCCATGCCTTCTGCTCTCAATGAAGTGAAAATGAATCCAATATGCAAAAACTATCTATGAAAAAGACAAAAAAGAAGAGTGCTTTCCAGCTTTAAGGTTGCATAAGAAAAGGAGAGGGATAAAAGTGTCTGCTTTGACCTTCAAAATGGAAAGGTAGCCAAAGTTGCTAAATAAGCAATTTACTTTGAGGAGTTTCTACACAGTTCTAGGCTGTTTGTGCTTACATCATAACGTATAAATAGGTGATTTTCACAGTTTTTAGTCATTTTTATTTAATGTTATTCTGGATATTCTTTCCTATAAAAGATTTTCTCCCTTTTTATCCTGTTGGTCTCTATGTAGCAGTGAACTGTAAGAGGCTTTGCATAAGGGCAGGATTTTCTCTGTTTGCTTTAAGATTTTTTGCATTGCGGTTTAGCTGACTGGCCACTTGTTTACCATAGGTGAGAATGAATAAGAAAATGTGATTTACTTCCTCTATACCATTTATTCATGCATATATGTTTGTACCTTCTGATCATACTCTGCATCTGGATATCTATGCTCCATAAAGTCAGAGAGTTTTGCCATTAACTCCAGAGAGAACAAGATCAAGCTTTAAATTATTTTCCCTCTAATTTAATTGATCTTTTCAGTTTCCCTTCTCACTGTCACACTAGACCTTCCCAAACTTCTCAAAATTTTCACTTCAGCTTTGTTGCAATTAGCTACCTATGTGATTTGTAAAAAAGGATCCCTATCTATATCTTGTGGGGATCCAGTAATTCAACCCCAGCTCTTTTCATGGAAATAGTATCACTTTGCTTTTATTTTGTTATCTGTCTGAACCCCTTTACAAGATATTCCAGAGTTTTATTCTCATAATTTTAGAGAAGAGGAATTCAGGTTCAAAAGAGTTATGTGATTGATTCAAAGTTTCTCTGCAAGTCAGTAAATCAAACAGAAAACAAATCCAATGCACTCAGGCTTACATCTTCTCTACCCTCTTTGAAACAGGACTATATTTTCTTGTCTCTTTTTGTTTTTGTCTTTGTTTTTGTTTTTTCATCTTATGGATAAAAACAAAAATGATGCATTTAACTAAATCAGGTAAGGTCATTGGCAATGATATGTTAGCAAAGTGGACTGAGGTTGGACTCCTTTCCCTCCCAGTAAATATACAGTGCGTTTTCCCCTGTGACACTGTAGCAGCAAGGAATTGTGACAGGATAAAACTGTCCTCTAATCTCAGTGTACACTGAAAAAACAAAGGAGCATATTAGGATTTTCTGTGCACAAAGATGTGCATAATGCTGTTGTCTTTAGACTGGATACAATTTTTAAACCTTAAAATTAAGAAAACATATACTGTAGGCTTGGAGCAGGAGGTAATGAAGTGCTTGGCTTGTAGTGGAATCAGTTTCCTTATCGCCAACTACAGAGTCACTCCATTAGTTGGCTGCCAGCAGGTCCAATCATGCTAAATCCATGTGTATTAATGGATTTAGAGTAAAGGGTCAAGAATCACAAAAATTCAGATTTCTTCTTTCCTACTCCCTCAGTGATTAGCGTGGATTTATCACCTGGGAAAACAGCCTTAGCTTACACCAGTTTGTCTCGAAGGGCTGCATGACATAAAACATGGGCTGTAAAAATTGCTTGGCTGTTTTGAATGGAATATAACTTACAGAAACATTATGCAGCATATTGAAGATTTTTTTCTTTAGTTTTCCTCACAACTAGAGCAGATAAAGTGAAAAAAGGTATAAGCAGCATCTGCTTGGCAGTTTTACCCACAGCAGCAGACAACACCTGGTAAACTTGTGGCCAATGGCACCATCATTGGGTAGTGGCACCGGCAGTAGCAATGGGACGCGACAAGTGGGAGCACAAAGCACAGGCCCTGGCAAGTGGAACTAGGCTGTTTATGATAAATCCACTGCATAGAAGTATTTGAAAGTATGCTTGTAACTAAATATACTTTTAATCAAACCCCAGATGCTGTTCAGTATGGTCCAGGATTAGAGCATGCTACAGAATCATTGACTTGGCCTCCATCCAGCGCTGGACAGTGATGACTGAGCACTGGTACAAATAATAGCAGATATGGTGTTGTGGAACTGCTTCTCCTAAAAGGTGCTTCCTCTAGTTATGGTTCCTAAAACTTCTGTGAATGCAAATTGCTGTCACTACTGTCTCAGACTTGGAACTACAATCAAGAAACCAAAAGCGTTATGTGTGTCCGTTCCTTCCCTTCAAACCATGGCCAGAGGAGTGGTTGTTTTCCCTCCTGTCTGTGCACTAGCTCAACAATGGGAGAGTTCACCCCACCTGAAATCTATCTTCTGCCTCTCATATTCAAAGACACCACTCTCTCGTTATCTACCATGTTTTAGCAGTTCCATCACCCAGAATAAAATTTGTCAAATCAGAGAGTAAGTAAGAGTCAAAGAGCAACAAAGGAAGCAAAGAGGAGGAACTGGAGATAGCTGAAAGAAACTCAACCATTAGGATAATGTCTGGAAAGGATCCTGATTCTGTCCCTCCTTTAAGCACAGCTTATTTAGTTTACATGAAACAGTTTGGGGATTACCATAACATAAGCATGAAATTGGCTCCAACCTCCTAATAACTGTAAAAGCTGAGGAACTTGTGGGCTAAAAATGAAAGCAAAATATTAGTCTCATTAGGAAAATATAACATTCAGCTGTTACAAAACTCAGATGCATCTAGCTGCGGATGAAACTTTGACTTCAATTTTGGACCATCATTTTGGATTTAAACACAAAAAGTAAATTGTAAGTTTGTCGATTATGCAAGTATTTTAATGGCAAATAGAGAGGCACTGGTGGGCCACCAAAAAAATTATTTGGCTCCTCCTACTGTATTTTTTCAATTTATTTTGGTTTGTGAATTAGATCTTCATGGATACCTGTAACAGAGAGATGAAAACTACAAAATATAAGGGGAAGGAGTGGGAAGGAGCAGATAATTTATGCTGATAAATACGTCTTCATGGAAGGCAAGAAATATTTGCTTGGAAGTCTTACAGTAGGAAGCAATACAACAGACTACAGATTACTGGAGAGGAAACTGGAAAGAGTAGTTAGGAGACAGTTAAGGTCAAACGGTTTGTAAACACTTCAAGTGCATCCTCAAAGTAGAACAAACTATGACTGCACCACTCCTGACAGATCTTTGTCTAACCTGCCCTAGACACCTCACCGTGTTATGGTTATGGTATCCTCCTATAACCACCCCCAAAAAAACAATCTAGTCCACTGCTCACCTTTCCAATAGAAAGCTTTTTCCAGTACCCAGCCTGATTCCATGTTTCTCTATTGAAGATTGTGTTCAACAGTTCTACACACTGGATTCAGGGAGGACAAATCTCTTTGTTTTATTTGCGCCAGGTTTTTCAGTATGGGAGGACTGTTACCATGTCCCCTGGCAGTTTTCATTTCTAGGGGCTGCACACCCTCAGTTAAGGGTTTCTTCATGGATCATATTTCCCTGACCTCTTTTTTGTCCCTCTCCTCTGGACTTGCTCCAAAGTCCCTCTGTCATGTCGCATCTGAAAGGAGATAAAGGACTACAACAGCAGCTTCATTAATGCTGAATGGAAAGATTGCTTCATGGGAGGGATCCTAGATATTTCAATCATTGGGTCCCTTTCTAAATTGAGCCTCCAAATATTTGAGGTTCGCTCATTACCATTCATGACAGCAAATTCAAAGGCTGAAGATAGAAAGCATTTATATGCATGTGTATGTTCTGTCTAATATGCAACATACAGCTGTTCTGTTTTATGTCTGAAACAAGGGGAGAAATCATAACAGAACTACTCACAACAAACATAATGAATTCCCTGACACAGTGTTTTTTTTTTCCCCGACTAATAGGAATTTACTAAAAGATTGTTTATCAGTCTAAAAAAATGTCTAATTACCGTTACCAACACAAAAAGTCAGCATGTTTACATTAACTTTGCTAAGCCTGAATGGAATTATTGGTCCATAAAACCAGTTTAGCTGATCAACAGAGGCCAGTTAGGACTTTACACAAGGAAGATTTGCTACGAAGATAGAACTAAACCAACAGAGTCCTCTACCACTACTGCCTGTTCACACTGCAGTCTACAGTTTTTTGTTACCTGTTTATAAATTACGCGATCTGTACAGTCTTCACTGAAGATTTCCAAAAAATCTTTGTGACTTCAACCTCTCTAGAAACTTGTTTCACTGTATTTTCTTCTCACATGTTGTAATCCACTCTGCTTTCATAAAGCTATTCTTCCACTCCAGAGACAGATTTTTGCCTATTTCTATGAAAGGCAAAACATGAAAACTTTTTCCAAGCTGATCACCTTTTCCTTGTGCTTAAAAAAAAAAAAAAACTAATTTCTAATATGGACTCACATTGCTTCCTGTATCAAAAGCTTTGCTTTTAATATAGCAACCCAGGCAGTGTCATCCAGTAGAGATGGGAAAATTAAAATTAAAGCACCAAAGCTAATATGGGTTCAAACTACCACTGTGGTGAAGTTTTCTTGCACTCTGCAAAATTCCTCTAGCAGAGCAGCTGTCCCACTTAACTCAGTTTAGAAGGGATTATTTTGAATACAGTTAAAATACGGACACCTAAATTCAAGTTAAGGGGCTCAGTGCTGTAGAACTTTTAAGTGTGTGTCCATCCCATATCAGCAGCATTCAGTTCTAAGTATATGTTTAATTTTGAGTTCATACTGCTTTGTCAAAGAGGTGGTTAATTCATGCACTTGTTGAAACCGATGTTTACTCCTAGTGCTTGATGGAATACCAATGGGAAAATTTACCGGATAAACAAAGCCCATGGAGCTTTAGTAACAAATTTTCTCTTGACATCTGCACCTTGAGAAATAATTTATGCACTAAAATATATTCCCAAAGAGGTGAAAAGATAGCAATAGCTCATGAACACTTTCTTTTAAATACTAGTTTTCTTGTTTCAAATGTAGATATGCTATTGCTTCAGTTACTCTCAAATTTCTGTTTTCCATCATGATAGCATTAAGTGTTAATGTGGGAATATGGAAAGGAAGCACTTTTGTTTCCACAATTAGAAAGTTCCCAAAGGCAGATATAATCACTGTGGTCTTCTGGGGACTGATGTTCAAAACTAGTAAGGTCTGTGGCTTCTCTTGAAGTTGGACTCTGAGTATTGCAAGGTATCATAGCCAATTTATTCTTTTAGCACCCTCTGAGATTCAGGAGAAGTTTTGTAAGCATTGAAAACACTAAGAAATTAGAATTTCACTCCCCAAATCTTTGTCATTGAAAATTATCTCCAGGAGTGTGGAGAACAAAGTAGTTCCCCCCTTGCACTTACTGCCACTGAGTGTATTTCTCTATTTATCTCATGAATATCTGACTATGTGAATGCATAAGTATCTGAGAATGAACCTCAAAAATCTGGGTTTTTTTAAGAAAAAAAAAAAAAAAGCTTTTGTAGGCCAACAAACTGAATATGCTTTTTTTTTTTTTTTTTTTTTTTTTTTGCTTTAATTTTAGGTGGCATGAAGAGGAAAAGGTGCATAATATTTAACAACTAAGCAGAGAGGAAAAGTTCCCAATGCGCTTTAGGCTCAAGATTCCTGTTCTGCTGCAGAGTAGGTAGGTTCTTCTGCAACCACAGACAGGTCTTTCCTGCAGTGTCCACCCCTTAACTGGGTGTCAGTCTCTCTTAATGAGTGAGATCTGAATGAACAATCCATGCTCAGTTGACCCTTGCCTTCCTTCACCATTAAACCATTCAGTCTCATGGAGTGGTGGTGGCTTTGAAATGTGTACCTCTGATCTTCGGGGACAGGGGAGAGCTCATCAAACTCATTGCATTCGACAGCCCATTCTAATCTGAAAGCTGAAACAGAGTCTTGCTGCTGAATTGAAATGTCTGTAAATTGCTATCTAACAACATACAAATAAATAGACATATAAATAACTGATCTGTTCAGGCCCTCCAGTAAATCACTAACATGCCTTAATTTAATTTGCATGTTACTTTTCAGACTTCTCTTGATGAACCTCATCACAAACACCAATTAAATAAGACTGGTGGCAGAAGAGGGGGGAAAAAAAGACTTCTTCAAGCCACTTAAAATGCAGGAAAATCTTGAAATTTCATATCTGCAAGGTAAGGCTGGCACTTGTGCAGTGCTTAATCCAGTCAAAATAAGAGGAGCTGCTGAAAGTTTATTACCACTTAATGTTCTTTAAAAGCACGGGCTTATTACGTCAAGAGGCAGAAGAGGTGGAGATTAAATGAGGCATCTGGTCTCTTGGGTCTCTGAAGTCGAAGGGAAATGCCCTCATCCCATCAACCACTACCAGGAAAATACACCCACACAGAAAGAGAGGCTTTTTATTCTTGAGGTAAATATAGATCCAGTTTTCTCTTCATTGTTCAAAATGTGTGGGATTTTATAGCTTAGTGCTAGACAAGCTCAATACCTGACTGAAATAACCTTAGAGAAAGATACATATTGAGGGCTGAATTCAGACTGCTCTGTGAAAGTACATCTGTTTTATATGAGACACACAATCTGTCTCATTCCAACCTGCATTTCTGGGTCACTTGAGACATTTAAACTGCACTTATAATTAACAGCTATTTTTAAACAGCGAAAAAATAGAGCACTGGTAAGGTACAAAAGCATTAAAATTGCCCCAGTTTTGCTTTTCAATAGGACACACCACTGCAATATGCTTCAAGATCAAAGAGAGCTCAGAAAAAAGAGACAGGCCGATCAGTGGGGATAAATTGTTCCCATTATGATGGTGTAAGAATAGGGTTCTTTCAATTGAAACAATTTAATAACCACATTCATTACATTGGTGTCCACTTGGTTTTATCTGAGCAGTTTTTGCATAACTGGGGAGCAAGTTCAATTGAGCTTATTCTCTAGAAATTAAGATGTGCAGGGTTTGACATTCAGAAATTAAGCACTAATAGTCGGCAAAGCAGTTGTCTTGAGATTCCCCCTGGATGGAGCTGGATCTGCCTACCACTAATTATGTCAAATGCAAATGTATTCTCTAAAAGACACACCAAAAAATTTCATTAGCTCATTTCCAGACAGTTAAGGTTATACCAGAGCAACGGCAGCTATCAGAGCATTATCTTTTCAGTGTTTATAAAACCACTTTCACAAAAGCAGAAGTCAAGCAAGTGCGACATTGCTATCCATAAACTTTTTTCTCTAGCATCAACAGCAGAAACGCTTCCAAGGGCCGATCTTTAGCAGCCCTACGCAAAACAGCCAGGCAGTGTCTGCAGGGTGACATTTCCAGCAGCATTTTCACCAGGAACAAGAGTGTCGCTGGTGGATGTCTTCCCTCCCCCAGCACTGACTCCAGCAGTGGACACCTCTATTTAATAAAGAGGTGCCTCCCGGCCAGCTGGTGTGGCGAAGGACGGCTGAGTTTGCCGGGCCCCGGCTGCAGAGCAGAGCGGGGTGCGCAGGGTGTAGCGAGGTTTCTCTGGAGGTACCAGGGGAGTGTTGAGAACAAACCTGCGCCAGTGCTGCTGAGAAGAACTGGATCCAGAGCTGGCGCGTGATGCATAGAGCCTGCCTCGCTGGTGAATGTAACACGGGCAGGATCGTTTAAAAGACGTGTTTCCCAGTGTACACACGACCCTTTCTTGTTTTCTCGCTGCTGCCAAACCAGTGTAGAGTAAGGAACTGTTGAAGCATGCGTTGGATGGCAACCTCATAACAGGAGCATTTCTGCTCTCTCCCTCCTTCTCTTTCCCCTTCTTTTTCATCAGAAGACAAAATGTAAAAACTGCAAAGTTATCCTTGCCTCGGTGGAGGCTTTTAAATGGATGGCTTTTCCAGAAGCAACAGAGCTTCTCTTACTTGGCTGTTTCCCCAGATGGGATTTGCAATATAAAACCATACATGGATCCGATATTGAGGAAAGGGAATAGACTTGTACAAATCACTGAAAAGATAAATATGCCATATAGATCAATAAATAAAAGCTAGTCCCCAAAAAATCAAATTCCGGCATTCCAGGCCAATTAAGATGTTATTTACTGCTTACATGATTGCTAGTTTGACGGTCTCCTTATTCATTTTTACTCTATAGGCATTTGTTTTGTTGAAAGATATATAACTGATTTGTAAATAGAAAATGATATAGATAGATTTTATGTCTCATAAAACTGTTAATCTGTGCTCCATATTAAATATATACTGTAGTATTTTTTTTTATTTAGACACAGCTCTAGTATAATTAAAATAAAGTATGCTGGCTTTATTTTTTCAGTAAGTCGTTTCCAACCCTACAGCTCAAATAACAGTGCAACTGCAGCATGAAATGTGGTTATAATAGCCTGAGACCACATTTCCTGAAACTAAAACATGGGAGATAATAGTGTGAAGGTACAAATTAAATGCAAATAAAACAGATTCCCCATTGTTGCTAATCCCTGGATTGGATTTCAGTGAGGAAATTAGCTGCAATATTTAACCTCTTTGTATAGTAATCATTGACATATTATCAGTTACATTTTCAGAGTTTACATAGGAATTATTTCACAGGAGTTTGAGAAAGCTGCACATCCACCTTTCACACCCTGAATGGAGCTATTCGGTGGTAAACAATATAACAATGTATAACGCAGAGACGGTTAGACAGTCATTGGTGATAAAAAAAAAAATACCGTTGTTTTGTAATTAATTCGGTTGCTACCGCTTGACTTTTTAGATGTATCCTAAATTAGACCTTGTCTTTCACTAGTTAAATTTGCACTGGCACAACTGCTATTTTAGAAGAGTTTATCAGTTTAATAAGCTATTAATAACACATATATTTAGATAAAATTCTAGCAAAACTTAGTAATTCACCAAGATAATAAATTAAATAAATAAATAAATTTGAAAGACCACATGAAACATTTACATCATTTTAATTAAATAAATGTAACATAATTTACATAAATGGATGTACATTTTATACACAGAAACACGCACCTTGGTATTAGAGGGAAACATCACAATGTGTAAGAAGGTTACTCTTTCCTCTCTCTTTGAGAGTTATGTTGGAGCAACTTATTTACAGTATTACAGATTTGACGTGATAAATTTGCAGCATATTTTACAGCTGTGTATAGTTTGATGTACAATTTGAAAATACAGTCAAGAGAATTGGGCAAATTGCTTTAGAGAGCCCTGTGTCAATGATCTACATACTAATATTTGAATGGGCAATTTCTTTCTATGGTCTTTCAAATATAATTACCAGAAAAAATACTACAGTTTGCATTTTTCTTATACTTATTTCGACAAAGAAAATCCCTATTTCATTTCTTCTGTATGTTAGGTTTTTCTTGACTTTTTTGTGCTGTGCTTAGCTCACTTTTATGAAATTCTGAAACTTAATTTTGACCTGTTGCTCAGCCTCTAACATACAGACACAGCTCCCACATTTGTAGGCTGCAATTGACAGGTCAATCTTGCAAATACATGTTTCATCCTTAGCCAAGCTAGTGCAAAAGCACATGGAATACTGCAAGATCTCATTAGACTGAAGAAAATATTCTTCAAAGAATCTTAAAAAAAAAAGGGAGAATCTTTCCATTCTCCCTTTCTCTCCCCTTCCTTGACACACAAAAGATCCTAGATCATTAGGAGCTGAATAAATTAACCAGTGCCATGTTTCCACTGACAGAGAATGAGGAATCTGCTCTAAATGCACTAAAGCCAATGGAAAGATTTCTTCTGGCCTAAATATGATCAGACCATTCAACATATCTGCTTCAGTTTATCCCAATTTTATAGTGTGAACATCGGCTTCTGAGAACAGGTAGTGAGTGATATATCCCCTTGCAGTTTTCCTTTTCACCACTCCTTATTATATTGCCTGCCTGAGCATAGGGACAGCAGCCTTGCAGGCTTTAAGTCCCATGAAATGGACCTTGTCACAAAAGCCATGGCACAGTATGACTGTGATTATAGGCTATGACTGACTACAAGATATCACCAAATATTAATTGTGTCCACTTGCTCTTCTGCTTCAGAATGTCTTTACTGTAAATGTGGTGCAGATTTCACAATGCAAAAATGCCTGTTTGGAGAGCCTCTAAAATACAGTACATCTTTTATTTTTGCCATTCTTCCAGAAAGAACAACTAACACTATCATCTGAGGTAGATAGTTGACATACAAGACGATGAATAAAAGCTAATCCTGAAACATTAAGCTCTGGCTTTCCAGGACACTGAAGATATTATTTGTTGCTCAAGAGATTGCTAGCTAGAGTTTCTTTCTGACTAGCAACCTTATTGCAAGACCTTCCCAAGAAAATCACCGTATCAGTGATGCCATTGTTATTCATATGAAGAAAATTCCCCACAGATAGATGAAAGCATGTGAATCCTGTACTCAATGAAAGCAGAAATTGTGGTTTAGATGAAGAAAATGGCAGTGCCCAAACAAACAGGGTGTTCTCTTCCCTGAGGAAACATATCTCTGCAGTCCTGATGCCAGCCAAGATGACAAAGGAAGGACAAGTCTTTGGTCTACCCCAGGGAGGCATGGCTCGATCTTTTTGTCAGCTTGCTGTCAAAAGCTTATCATACACCAGAACAGGTCCCAGACCACTTTGATGACAGAAATCTGTTAAATCACAAGTTGTATGTCTCTCTTTTGCTCCCCTGCCCAGCTTGGTTACTGACAGTAGTTGTGGGTCTAGCCCCAGTCTAGGGCTGCCCCTTGGTCATCCTACCCACAGCAGATTTGCTGACAAGCAGCTGACACGCAGCACCCTGGGTGTCATTGCCTCTTAAAACTATTTCCCTGGCATTTCTTGGAATGGGTGTATTTGCATATTGCTCTTTTTCCAGAGTCCAGTACATCCAGTCAACTTCCAGATTCACTAGGTAGATGTCCATGCTACTTCTTCTTTCTTCTCCTCACACACCTTTTCCTTCTGTGAAATAAGATGTACCATGCTTTGTATAGCTACTCTTACAGAGTGGTTTCTACAGCCTGTTGCAGTAAGTTCTTTTCACAGGCTTCTTTTTAATTAATGACAATCATTCATATATTATTTCCACTGTCTGTGATCAGTGCAATTTATTACAGAAGTACGTGTTTTCATATATTCTTCTATACCATCCTTTAAGAATAAGTGGACCTGCAGCCTATGGAGTTGCAAATGATGTGGTTTTGACTGAATTCATGCCTTATCTTATATTTTTAGGGCAAATGGTAGTGTGAGGCTGAAACTAGTTCACTTGTGAGTGGTGGTTGACTTGACTGAAAGAGGAACAGAAGGTGAGGGGACTATGGGTAATACCAGGACTGAAGAGATCCAGATATAAATAGTAAAACATCTGGGAGCTGATCTGGATCTTAATAAATCAATGGGCATACTATGGGATGGGGAAAAAGCTGCTGCATGCTGAGAACTAGTCAAAAATAGTCATTTGGATGCACTTGTCTCTGATGAGGTACAAGTGCAAACAGTTTCTCACTTTGCCTCTATATTCACAGTCTCTTCCATACCCTTAGCAGTTAAGCTGTTATCAGCTAGTGAGTTCAAAACTGATTAGGACATGTAAACAACATTTCCATGGCCAAAAAAAAAAAAAAAAAGCCAGGAAGGGTAGGAAGAGCAACAAGAGGGATATTCTTACTGTTATACCTTTATTTTTATATGCAAGTGTGGCAGAGATTGAGGCAGGCTGCTTCCGCAGTTTTCACAGCAGATTGCAACACTCACAGAGGTAGTTGTATCAACCATCCTTCACTTTACAGGCAAAAGAAGCCTTTTTTTTGAGGTTCTGCTAGTTGAGTTTTGGACTGGTTGCAAATAGCTGTGTCATCACACCCAGAAAGACCAAGAAAAGTCAGCCTAACAGTCTCCTGATGATACATAAAAGATGAGATAAAAGAAAAGTTTTTAATTTTTTTTCCTTTTTTTTTCCTTGTGTTTTGCTTCTTCCTGAATATCAAAGGTCACAGTGTCTCAGAGCAAAGTCATTTGATACTATTACTAGTAGTACCAAACTGATGTGGGATTGCTTCTCATTATCCTGCTGAATGGGAGGGCATGTAGCATTTGGATTGGCACCAACCTAAGGAGATATGGGGTGAGTAGGAGTGTCTTCTTCACCATCCAGTGTCATCTTTGAAGCTATGGCATTTCTGTTTTTCATTTTTATTTTATTTCTGTATGATTCTGAATGTTTTTAAATGAGAATTTGAGGACAGATTTGTCTGCCTAGACCTAAATCGTGGTGCCTCTGTTGTTTGAAATGCCATTAAAATTATTCAGTTTGTTCACTCCTGGTTGTGCAAGCCTTCTCTAAAGGGCAAAAAGGGTTAACAAGGAAGACAAAATCCCCCAGAGAGGTAGATTGCACTTACGCAGCTTTCCACTGACCAAGTTCCCTGCCTACATACAAGGAAAATATTTTTCAGGGAATAAAGATGGAAAATAGCTAGCCCAGCAGCATAGAGGAATACGAACCAGAAGACAGGCTGTACATACAGATACAGGGTTCAAATAAAAACATTCTCTCACATCTTAGTGATTTGAGATGTCCAGGCTGTAGACTTTAGTGTAGAATGAAGGGCACCCGAGCTGATTTTAAGTGGAATAATTAATGAACAAACAACAGCCTACCACCAGCAACACTGAGCTAAGGGCAAACACATTTACCCAGCCATGGTGCTTCCCTCCCACAGCCTGTTGGCAGGGAACTTGCCCTGCACTGGGTTGCAGAAGGGTGTTGTAAGAGCTTGTCTATATCCTAACTAGGTCCTTTCAAGCCTGAGTACCTCTAAACCCTCTTGCATTCTCCTGTTAATTATGTGTGTGTGTTACTTGCAGGGGGAAATCAGTCCTTTTAGAAAAAATAAATAAATAAATTACATTAAATAACAGCTGCACAAAGAGTTGAACCCATGTGAACGAATAGAAAAGCAGTGGAACAAGCATCAAAGTTTCGGTCACATGAAAAAAAATCAATTATTAAGTTTTCATGTGTCATAAATAAACCTGTCACAGCTTAAACTCACTCTCTTTTTTCTCTTTCTGTTTTGTGTAGATGTTTCCCTAAAGGAAAAGACCTTCCATTGTAGAACAGAAAATCAGTGACACCTCCATGCATGCTTGAAAAAGTATTTACCTCTATTTCGGCCAAATATGCGTACATAAATAATAAGGGAACAAAGGATTCCTGCTGCCATAATATTTAAATCATGGAAAATATGTGATTATAATTAGCTGTGTTGAAATACATGACTACAATCAAGCCGGTTCCTATCCTTGCTTTCATCATGGGCGTTTGCATCTTTCACATCTCTCCAGCACAAAGAAAAGAAGGTCACTCTGTGGTCTTCAGATTCATGATTATCTATTCTTTTTTGGCTTAGAGCTGCTGCTGCTTCCAGTGGTTGTAGGTACAGCTTCCAGTTCCCCATCAAAGCCTTTGTCATGCCAAGAAGCACAAAGAAGCGGGTTTTGACAGGAGGAGGAGATGTATGCTATGGATCCATGCAGGATATCTTAATGACTCATTTCTGCCTCATTCCAGCAGACCTACAATAGCATCTACCAGTTGACCATGCAGTAAACCAAGGACTGGTAAGCCTGAATATGTAGGATTGGCTCACTCCTCTTGCTTCAGTGATTTTGTCTTTGTCTCTGTTATCAGTCTCACACAAAATGAACTTTCACATCTGGTCTTGTCCCTCCTTGGTTTGTTCTCTGGAACTGGACACAGTTTTTCTCTGTATAGTTGGTGCTATTCAACTTTAATTTCAACTTCCTATATCTTTAGTATTTGTCTTCTAGAAATCTGATAGACTTCATCCTTTCCTACCTTTCAGTATCCCAGCCACCCTTGCATTATTTGTGTTGTTAAGTTTTCCACTGATTTTAACATAAATCTGAGCAATATAACTTTAAAAAAAAAACTCTGATTTCTCATATTTTATGTGTTTTGCTATGCTAAGTTTTGAAGCAGAGTGCTAAGGAGCATGACACCACTCCAGAAAATCTTTCAGTTGTAAATAGCCCCACAGCTTTAATCATGGGTGTAATCAACTCTACCAGTGACTGCAGATGTAAACTCAACTTGCAGAGAGTCAGGGCCAAAATGCTCAGCATCCTGCAAAACTCAGTTGCAGCCCAGTTGTTAGGAAAAGTGTCTGCTACTTCATTTAATGTTGACCACTCATAGATTTGCCAGTCTACCAGGCACATTGCTTTCATTTCTGTCTTTATAAACCCTAGGAGACAGCTCTTCTAGAATAGCTGCTGTAGCACTACCTATGGTAATTGTGGAAATGTTGTTTCTTTCTCCTTGAGAAGGCGCAAAGACCACACTTTATTGTCTGTGCACCTTGTGGATCAGTAACTGAACTTCTATCCGTCGATCTCTAGTACTGGCAACAGTAGGTGCTCCATCTTAGAATTGGTGCAGAAAATTCTCAAAACCTGGGAACACATTTTTTGCTGGCATTTAATTCTGAGGCTTTTAGTTGAGCTAGATAGTAATAATGTTGAACTAATAATGGCAGATATGCCATTGCATATGTATCGCCAGTGCATCTGTGCACACTGTATATGTACATCTGGATATTGTACCTATTGTGTCTGTTATTGTTCTGTAGCACAATTTTTCTTTTACCAGTGCTCACTTCAGGTAGAAACACTCATTAATTTACATGGCAGGCGTGGTTTTTACTCCATTAGGTGATTTAATATGCTGAGATTAACTCACTCATATGCTGTAGTTTTTCTATCATCTCTACCATTTCTTGGCATCAGCAGCTTTGGATCATTGGCCACTACAGTCAATATGTAGATATCTACTCTGTAAGTTAAAATGCAGATACCCTTCCTTTTCAAAGCATTTTAAACCAAATTTCAGTTTTATAAGCTTCTTTGTTTGTTTAATTAACTTAAGAATTGTTTTCAATAATGCATTTTACAGGTGCCATTGTATAACAAAGTTGTTTAAGAGTATGGGAAAAATGTAGTACAAGAGAAATGCAAATCTGCATAAGCCTCATTGTGATTTAACCCTTTTAGAGCTGAGTATAGCATAAAGGGCTTGACTTCTTTTTTCCCTTGCAGATGTATATAGACTGCACACAGACTGAACCCCTCACTTATACTACAGCCTTGGCAATAATGTGTTCAGTTAATCTGCACAATGTAGAGTCATCTCCTCAAAAAAGTAATTCACTTCTTTAAAAACTAGGAGGAAAATAAATATGGTGCAGTAAAATTGTTGAGTAGAGGAATCTATCTGGACATTTCACAAAACATTTCATTATGCTGATAATTCCCAGAAGTGCTCTCAAGAGTGCTTTAAGCTGAGGATTACTGCACTGGATCTGATGGACTTTTTTTGTAGCCCCTTTAAAAGGCAGTGAACCGTTTTTCTATTTTATTTAAATAATGCCCCTTAAAATGGATTTTTAGAGGTATAATAACTCCTTAAGAGTCAGTTATGCTAAACAGTTTCTCTTGATAGAAATGTTGTAAAACTCGTTAACTGCACAATTTCAGATGCCGGCTTGGTGAACACTAACTGACATGTGAATGGCCAGAGTTTGTAAAATAAATTGAAATAGTTGTTGTATCACACAGCTAGCAATGCACAAGCTGTAGGCCACAAGGGGCTCAAACCTGACAGAAAATTACTTCAAGATGAATGAAAAGTGCTTGTTTCTCTTTATTAGTTTTTAGAGAACAATGAAAATGTTGAATTGTTTACAGAAGGGTTGATTAAATGTGGTCAGCAGGGCCATGTCCCCACTGCTAACTGTTAGCCTTCCCAGCCCCCAGCCCCTTCCCTCCACCCCATGCATCTTCTTATAGACTATTATGGTCACACATCTGTGTGTGAAATGTGCTCATTTTGACATTCCTCTGCTGCTCTGAGCTGTTGAGGCCTTTGTTAGGTAAAACACTGTTGTCAAGCCTAACAAGCAGGTCATGCAATTTGCTGGACAGTGCAGCAGAGAATAGGCCTGCTATGAATTGCTTCAACATCTAACAATGCTCAGCTCAATATTGAAATACATATGTATTTTTTTCTTTGTTCAGCCCCGATACTTTCAATATTTTGAAGAAATACATATTTTGCACTTAAAAAAAAAAAAGGAGAAGAAAGAAAGTAAGAAAGAAATGGGTTTGACATCACAGAACACTGTTTGTTTTATTCTTTTGTTGTTAGATATATTACAGTGGGAGGGGAAAAAAGAGACTTTAGCTGTCCTTTTGTGACCTAAATTCACTTTCTATGTGGTACTAAAGGCACAAAGAAGGGATGATGCATCATGCCATACCATATTCTACCAGATTATTTGGTCTGCTTTCAAAGCGATTCAGATTAAAGCCACTTTAGAAGAAGTGGTATTTGCACAAGATGGCAGCAACAGAAAATGTCCCTTTGAGGCAGTGACTTTAAAAACAACTTCTTAAAGATCAGGTTCATTTAGCAGCAATCGGGAGAGCAGAAAACACTGGATATGTTACTGTGGCTGTTGAGCAAAACTGTCTTCTTTTCTCCCCCGACCCTATTCCACAGCCTTCATCCCTTCCCCCCTCTCTTCCCCAGAAGAAAAATCAAGCACTAATGTGCAAGGGTTTGAATGCTATTTGTGGCAATCTGTCACTTTACATAGTGTTCCGCCCTGATGTGAAAGCAGGATTTTCTTTCTTCCTATCTGCAGAACATGCTTTTCCAGGCCTATTATGTGTATAAACAATGGCATATGTAATTACCTTTCTGTGGTGGCAATTATTTCTCTGCATCAACAACCGAAGTTAAGGCAACCCATCCCACTGCCCCCTACCTCCAAATAAAGGATGTCCTAAATATCAAAAAATATAATACAAAAACATTCAGGGATCAAATCAAGGATGCTTATGTCAGCCTGGGAAGGGACAGATACTATCACTGCAGCCTTTAAATGTCAGCATGATCTTTTTTTCCTAGCAGTAATTGCTTTACATTTTGTTTCAGATTGAGTCATTTCAACCTTTGCCTACAAGCCAGTTTTTGCACCCCACCTCCTTATACTGAAAACTTTTGCACTTTTGCTAGGGCAGATTTTCTTGGCAATTCTATGGGTAAGAAAATACCATACCTGTCATGTCAAAGCTGTTGGATGGTGTGAGATGCTGACTTGCTTGTCTTGCTTCAAGCTACACAAGGTTATGCAGGGTGGTGGCTGACAGTGGGGGATGAAGGGGTATTTTTCAGTTCTCTGTGTGTTGGTCTTGCTGTGTATGGTTGCAGCCTTCAGTATTACTGAGAAACACCTATACCTTCAGTTTGACATCCATGGACAGACCTGTCATCCGTCTGCTGTATCAGACAGTGTAACCCACCCTAAGATTTCCACTGCTGCTTTAAACAAGGGCCTCATCCTGCAAAGCATGATGGCCAAGTCATGGCCATATACTGAGAGTTCAGGTCCAGCTGCCCCAGACTGCAATGTCGGAGGGTGGTCCTGTCCCTGGTCCTCTGCTCAGAGAACCCGGGATGCCTCTTGGTGCCTCCAGCAAGAGCCACGCATGGATAAGCTCAACGTGGGCAGCAGTGCCTCCATACTCCCGGTAGCCAGGCACTGCAGCTCATGTCATGCAGGCTTGTCAGAGCAACCTCATAAAATATCCGTGCAGATACGGCCCAGCCACCCATCTAGCAAATGGTGCAAACTACTGTTTATGCCCAGGAAAGTGGGGTGTGATATCAGGACTAAAATGAAAGTCACATGGCAATGTGCACTTTTTCACTGTTGAAGCAAATTAAAAGTACAAAATGTAAAGTCTGTTCATCAGGAACTACACTTGCTTATATTTAAAAGGCTGTCTTGAATCCTTTCTCAAATGGGTTTAAATGAGGACTTTCCCAAGCAAAGACAGTCTTAAACATATGCTTAATTCTTAGGAATTAGGGCCAACTCACATACTTGTGAGTTCCTCCTCTTCCTGAGGATGCTGTCATCAATGTACTTAACAAGGTACTCCTAATGTAAATGTGTTTAAGTGAAAGGTGTTTTAGTGATGTCTCCTTGATTCACTTCCACATCATATGCACATGGAGGCTAGCTGTTTCCCTCTCCTGCATGAACACCATTCATGTGTTGCATGCTTACAGGAATTAAAGAACTAAGGGAGGAGTAGGACCAGAAGGAAGCATAAGGAGAGCATAAACTCTGAACTTCAGAACAGCATCCAATGACTTATCTCATGTGTACAGGCATGTTATTGTTCATGAAGGTGTCAGCTGGCAGTGACACACATCCAAGTTTTCTATTTATCTGGCAGAAAAGACACTGCACAGATAGAGGGATGCAGATGAGTGAGTTAAAAATTTCCCTCCTTTCTCTCTTCCTCTCCAGTTCCTCTGCTGAACTAAGGGTGAACAGCACACGCAGGTTGTTAAATGTTTTCTCCAGGCTCGGGACAATACCAGCTTATTAACTGAACCTAGTACTGCAGGTAGCTTTCTCAAATTTATATCCGGTGGTGATGTCAATGGAGGGGAATAAGAATTAGTAGAAGTCTTTGGGGTTTGTCTGCCAGCTTATTAATGTATAAAAGAAAAATCTCCTACAAAATAGAAATCACAAACAGCTCTGCTGGGGAATGCAAACACAGCTTTGAAACCTTTCTTTCTTTTCCTTTTAATAGTTGTGAACATAAATCACAAGAGCCAAGCCAGGGGAAATATTAATCCTGCCACCAGGATCTGTCTCTAGCTATCCTCCTAGCCAGTGTGAGTAGGTGGTTTTGGAGTTACCCCAAGTGCATATTGCATCACTGCTTAGATTGTTAATGAGCTTTCTCAACAAGAAAGCATTTTCCTTTGTCTCAGTGACAGTTCTGAGGGCCTTGTTCACCTCTGCTTCTGTGGAAAAAAAAAAAAAAAACTTTATAATATTTGAGCTAAGGTCTGCTTAAGGTTTATTTAAGGAAGTAAAAGGGATACTGTAAGGTGATGACAGTGTTGCTTGCCAGGTAGCCTCCAATTACAGCTTTACTTTCCTATACCTCTTTTCCTATAAGGAGCTCGAAATCCTTTGTTTACATAAATCAAGACCCCTAGCCTCACTATGTGTTGGAAAACTATTAATGTACTCATCTGCAGGTGAATATACTGAAATGCAGAAAAAAAAAAAAAAAAAAAACCTTTATCAAGAATACCAAAAAATAAAAAATCATTGATAAAGCTGGAAATAACACTACAGGTCAAGTCCACAAATAAATAGATCCCCTTCTCCTCTGTTTCACGCTGTCATGGATAAGGACTAGTACCCAAAAGTCACTACGTTTCCTACTAATATGCATTTAGTTAGACTATTTGGCAGGATCAAGAAACAGTTGTGAATCCATCCTTCTCTGCAAGAACCTAAAAAAATTATCAATTTTGCTCTGGTTTGTTTTTCACTAAGAACTTTTGTAAGGAGAGAAACAGAACACTCTTAGAGAACAGACAAAGTCTGGTTCTGCACAGCCTGGAGTTTACTCTGAAACCTACCTGGGAACTTCAGTTATCATCCCAATTGACATGATCACTACTGAACTTTTTATCAGAAATGTCAGTCTGGTCAGGAGCTTTGTGTACAATATATAGGATCCTGGATCAGAATGTGATGACTTCATCTTTCCCCATTCTGCTGCCTAAAACTGGGAGTGGCTTCAAATTTTTAAGCAGTGACATTCTTTTCTCAGTCAAAATAGTATTAAAAGTTTTTGTCTAGTGAACACAGCAAATATTGCTTCTTACTTGTTTTTACTGCTTTGACTTCCAGAAAACACCCTAGATGACAGCGAGGCTGTCTTTCAGTAAGTCACTAAGACTATCTCTTATTAGGAAGTCCCTAATAAGCACAGACACCTCACTGCTTTTATTTCAGCAGGTCCAATTCACCAGTCACTGAATTCAATCTTATCTGTTCAGATGATGGCTTTTGACAAACTGCATAAACCTGTCATTAAGGGGAGGACAGGTTATAGTCACTGCTCAGGATATTGCAGCTTTCTTCATTGTTTATTGCAGATGGGCTAATGTAGCACAAGCAGGGACAGAGAAGATGAAAGTAAGGTTAGTTAAACACTGAACTACTCTGTGATTAAAAAGAGTGATAGTATCAGGCCAATAGTTCAAAGGTTCAGTGTAAATATTGGTCATTTGTTTGGCTTTTCTGTTGTGACACTGGTTAGTGGAAATATACCAAACTTCCATATAAGACAAGCTCTGATTTTACAGAGGAAAGCCATACACGTAAAAAGTGGCCTCAGTTCCCTGATACAACAATAATTAAAAATTTAAACCTTTGACCTCTGTAAACATTTTTATTTCTGGTTTCCTTTGCCTATGACCTGCAGGTGCTTTATGTCCTTCCATGGCTCTTTTACTCCAGTTTTCTTATCGGCAATTACTTACACAGTAATTCAAATCCGATTTCAATATTGACTACAAGGTTGTAAGCTCTGTGTCAAATGCAAGCTCTCTAGCATGTTCTGTTTCCATTAAGAACATAAGAAACATTAAGACTTAGGAAACGAAAAGGAAAAAATATCTAGCAAGTGATGGCAGTGAGTCAATTATTCTTGTTTTGCACGGTCCTCTGAGTTCATATTATACTCATATTGCTCCTGGTACTTAAAAAGGAATATTTCTATTAAAAATTAAAACAGGTAAGGAGTGTCTACTGTGCATAACATAAAATCCTGTTTTTTCTTTCAGTCTGGCAGCAGATCACAGCTTTGTCCATCTGCACAGAGCATGTGTCTTGGCTTGAATGATTTCACCAGTATTCAGTAGGCCAACACTAATTAGCCTTCTTTGGGACCAGTCTCTATTTGTCTTTGCAGGAAAAGCCTGAATGAATCACAGGGGTCACTTGGCCCCAGTATTCATCCAGCTGCAAGGGTGGTGCCTAGAGGTGTTGCTCTGTGCTGCTGCATGGTGGCACTGTATCTGGTGTGCAGGGCAGCTCTGCGCCAGCCCCAGCCAGGTCAAACACGGGCCCAAGTACGTGCTTGATGTGAGCACACAGATGCCACTGGAGGAACACAAAGATGAATTTTTAGTTCAGCATCATGGCCAACATGGTCTTAACAGGACCATAAAGTTTCTCCTGTTACCTACCTGTATGGTAAGCTCTTGGATATGGACAGATTTTTTGATCCTGTGTTTGTACAGCATCTAGCACAGAGGAATACTCACCTCTGGCTACTACCTGATTTCCTATTTAAAATATCTAAAGTAGCAGATGAACCCTTATTATTGAGTTTGCCAGAATTCTACAAAGCTACCACAGACAATGGTCTACAGTTCATACTTAAAAACCTGCTTCACTGATGCTGTCTATTTCTGCTCTGGGGAGTAGCTAGGAAAAAGGTCCATGGCACCATGAGATGTGGTTTCCACCCTCTGGTCTGTAGCTTTGTTTTGCAATGTAGATACTCCTGTCTATAAAAAAATGTTTATTCGGTGACCTGTATTCCCGTCTTCTGCTCCTGCAATAATTTCCTGCCTGTCCAGAGGTGCCTTTGAAGAGAAAGTCCTTCTACTTCTACATTACAGCTCTCCCAGTCAATTCTCTCTGGTGTAGTCTGATGGGTTTTTCATATATTTTCTCCTGATCATTTACATTTCTTTCAAAATTTGAGGATAGAAATTAAAATTGTTCAGACTGGTGATGAACAAAGTCTGGAAAACGCCTCATAGTCTTCTCTTTAGCAGCATCACTGAAGATGAGAACAGTTTGTCATGGTCTTGTGGACTGCTGCTTGATAGGTGGGTAGGAAAATAACCTAATATGCTGATATCACTTGTAAGGAGAAATAATTGACTCTGCCAGGTTTTCAGAAAGTGGTCTGCTTTCGTTTCCACCTGCATATTTATTAGTGACTGTCCCAGGTTATTTGTGTCACAGATCTCACCTGAAAACAATGGATTCATTGTTCTGTGTGTGGAATTAAAATGTGTTTATATTGATAATAACATGAACAAAATCAATCTGATTGATCTGAATTGTTTATGCTATGTACATCAGATGGCCTGACTGATATATCTAGGACAGCTCTACTTCCATAAATTTTAGTCTAAATTTCTGCTACCTGTGAGCCAAATGCTCTCTCACTTTTGGAAGTCTTTACGTGAAATGAAGCAGAACTACTCCACTTTTTAAAGAGATTCTGTATTAAAACTTCATGTGTTCCCAGAAAGCAGTGCTTTCCTTTTCGTATGGAAGTTCAGGACCTCCAGGCATCTTATCATGCCAGGCATTCAGGAAATAATATCAATATTGTGAGATCACTGTGAGCATTTGAGTCCTGCCACCCATCCCACTGATATTTAAAGACAGTAAAACCAACTCATCTGAAGTTCCCTAAGTGTAGCACCAACCAAATAAATGTCTAGGATAAATTTTTCTTTTTTTTCTCTTTTTTTCTTTTTTTTTTTTTTTTTTTTTTTTTTGAGTAGACAGTCTAAGAAGCTGTATTGCTTGTTAAGGTTTGTCACGTAGTAATCAGCAATTTTTTACCTTAAAATTAAAACAAGATATGTAGGAAACAATTATAACAAATATAATATTAGGCTAACCTCAGTCCCTGGAAAAGTTATGGAGAAGATTGTCCTGAGGGATATTGAAACGCAGTTAAAGAACAAAGCTGTTATCAGGCAGAGTCATCATGGGTTCATCAAGGGAAAGTCCTGCCTTAGGACTAATGTGATCTCCTTCTATGATAAGGTCACCCTGCTGGTGGATGAAGGGAAGGCGGCAGACATAATCTGTCTGGGTTTCAGCAAGGCCTTTGATACTGTCCCTCATGGCATCCTTCTGGACAAATTGTCCAACTGTGCGATGAACGGGGACACGCTACGCTGGGTGATGAACTGGCTTGATGGTAGAGCTCAGAGTGTTGTAGTGAATGGGGCTACATCTGGCTGGTGGACAGTCACTGGCGGTGTTCCCTGGTGCTCCATTCTAGGTCCAGTCTTGTTCAACATTTTTATCAGCGATCTGGACGCAGGAGCGGAATGCATCCTCAGCGAGTTTGCTGAAAATATTAAACTGGGAGGTACCGTTGACTCCCTGGAGGGCCAAGAGGCCTTGCAGAGGGATTTGGATAGACAGGAGCACTGGGCAATCAGCAACGGCATGAAGTTCAGCAAAGGAAAATGCCGGGTGCTGCGCCTGGGACGGAGCAGTGCCAGACACGGGCGCAGACTGGCGGAGAGTGGCTGGACAGCAGCTCAGCAGGAAGGGACCTGGGGGTGCTGGTGACAGCAGGCTCAACGTGAGCCAGCAGCAGGCTCTGGCAGCCAAGAGGGCAAACCGCATGTTGGGGTGCAGGCTTCCTAGGGAGGTGGTTGGCGCCCTGAGCCTGACAGCATTCAGGGGGCATTTGGACAATACCCTCATTAATGTGATTTAACAGTTGATTAGCCCTGAAGTGGTCAGGCAGTTGGACTAGATGATCTTTGAAGATCCCTTCCACCAAAACTATTCTATTCTAATAATTTCTAACGCAACTTGTCGATCAGAAAAGATCTCCAGTGTCATCCATCTTTCTTTGTCCTACAGAAAATGCACTGGTTTTACTCTGTCCCTGGATGCCATTTCCAGTTTCCAGGTGCAGGGCTGGGATCCCTTCAGATGCTGGGGTTGTGCCAGACTGTGCCAGGAAGGCACATTGCTGGACCCCTTGCTGGCCGCCTCGCGAAGCAGTCTGCTCTGTGCTTCCAACACGGCTCCTAGCCTCGCTTCCCGGCTGATTCGCGCCATGTCAGGAGCATGAGACTCGGCAGCTCTGACACCAGAAGCCACAAAGATAGGTTCTGGTGACAGTGATGCGTAGGCAGAAATGAGTGCTTCACAGGGGATAGAAATGCAATATTATTTAAGAAAATAACCACTCATAATTGGGCCTCTGTCACTTTAAAGTTTAATGGTAATAGTAGTACTGGAACTTTAAATTACAGCTTTCAGTGGCTTCATGCTGAATCTCTCAATTACTCTTCGTAAGTCCATTCACGGAGCACATGTGCTGTGACATTAACACCGCCGTTCAAATCGAAACTCAAGCCCCACGGCCAGGCTGCAAGGTCCTGCCTTGCTCTGCAACCAGAGGAAGCTGGGGTAAGGCTCTGCTGCTGAGTCTGGGCAAGTCTTGGCCACACCGAGCAAAAAACAGCACATCTGGCACTGAGGTGGTGCCCGTCCCACCCACTCTCTTCCTATCTGCTGGGGACTGCTCTTACAGGCACAGCTAGTGCCACGGTGGTAAGAAAACTGGTCCAGGTGCTGTCGTGGCAGAGGTGAGGTGATCTCCATCACTGGTGTTGCTGTCACCACTGCGGTGGCTGCTGAGGTTGTTGCTGCACAGAGCTGGGACGGCAAGGTGGTAGGTGTCTCCTATATAGAGATATACTCTACCATATAGAGAGCCATCCCAAGAGGGAGGAAGGTTTCAGGCATGTCCCTCTCTGGTGTAAATTAAGACCACACGAAGGCTTGTTGCAGTTGTTGCTACTGCAAATTGTGTTTTGTTATTTGACCTGTTACAGTGGTGTATGAGCACCTGTGCACACCGGTGTGCAGCCAGTGCCCAGGGCCCCACCAGCAGCCCGGAGATGAGTGCAAATCTGGAAAGGGAAAAAGCTCGATTCCATATGACCCAAAAACATGTTTTTAAACCCTAGAATGGAAGACAGTCCCAAAAATTATTGCCGTGAAAAGGGTTGTGGGATTAACCAGTTTTGAAAATACATGTGGCTGCTGGTAAGGAAGGATTCCCGTGGAAAAGGCAAGGTGCTTTGTGCCGGCTGCCACCTACAGTGATGGGAGCGAGAAGTGGCTGAGCCTGCAGTTTACAATAAGTGGGTGGGAACAAGAGACCACTTTGTCCTTCCAGTAACCCTGTCCGGATAAGCACAAATCTGCATACGGTAGCTTAAAACCAGCTCAGACAGGGCTCCTATCTATTCCCCCTTCTAGCCTGGATGAAAAGCACGGGGATGGAGGTCACATAAACTCACTCTGTTCATGCAGTTCAGACCGATTTGCATAATCTAAGCTTTCATTTTAAACAAATTAAGTGCCTGGCACTTTATGGTTGTGAAGAAACCTCCCCGAGGTGTGAGTGAAGTATGGAGCCACTGAAAGCAGAGACCACTGCAGGTGGAGTGGGAAATGGCAGTGCAGAGGCATGAATGCTTCATAATGTAAACAGAAGTGTAAGAGACGGGAAATTTTTCACATTTTATTAAATCAGACTTTTACAGTAGTTGTTGAAAGCAAAAAACACTGAATTATATTTAGATAATCGTTCCATAAATAATGTGTGTTTTCACAGCAGTCACAAAGTCTGGAATTTATGTGCTAATTACAGACCCCAAATCATCTCTGCACAGATTTGCAATTAAAACTGAAATATTTTCATATACAATGTGAGCCCTGTATTCATAGCAACAGCTAAGAGACATGCTGGTTACAGTTTGCTCAGTAAATCTGAATATTTTATGTTTGAACACAATTGTTTCACTATTGTTGTCCTTACACTCAGTATTTTAAAAGCCGAAGAGTTTAGAGCCGAGTGCCACATTGCGAACTGCTATTCTTTTTAGAAAAATATATTCTCTATATAGTAGTGTATATAGCATAACAATCTAAGGGAACAAACGATTATTGAAAGACATAGAGAAAGCAAAATTCCAGTGTATGGTTATCTTCTTAATAAATATTGTAAAAACACATACTTTTAAAACCCTGCAGTGACAGCAAAGTGCAGGAAGAATGCAGAATTAGGGAGAACGTTGAATAATTCAGTAGCTTGTTATGTGATTAGATCTGATTGGCCCACGCTAAGATGCTGCCCATAAAAATGATTTCCCATGGTAGCATTGGTCGAGGGGTGGGGGGTTTATGATGTCCATAAAATGGGAGAACAAGGCTTACTGGAACTAATAATATCATGGCTGCGCAGAATGATTGATGATCTTTAAAAAGGCCCAGATTGGTTTCATCTTTCTTCAGATTTTATCACTCACTCTTTCTTAGTCACGTGCAATCACTAAGGCCAAGAGAGGTAACAAGTGTTTGATGTATGATACTTGAGCCACTTTTGTCAGAACTGCATTTATTTTAAACGGCTCTTGTATTCGATAGTCCCAACATGTAGATGTTCTTTATGTTTATTTTTTCTCCAGCTGATGAGAACAGGCACTCCTGGGGCTGGGTCATGAGGTAACCCAAGCTCGCCTTAGAGCAGCAGTGCCAAAAATCACAGTAAAAATTAAACAGATCCTCCTCCTTGCACTGGGACCATTTCCATTACTGATTAAATGGACAAAGAGCTGTGCAGGGCTGACATCTTCTTGGGAGAACCTCATATCCTTTATTATTTGCAGTATGTGCACACCTTTCAGAATGCTACTTATGCTTCTTGGAATATATTATCTGTTTCAATTCACTCCATCCCTCACAATCTGCAGAGAGCCACAAAAGCTTCTTTTGTGTCAGAAGAAATTTCAGATGAATAATAAAAAAAAAAAAAAAAATTAATTTAGCCAATTGGGAAAAAAAGGGTCATTTCCACTTGTTTCTGAAAGCTTGCACATCTCTTTAAATGCTACAAATCAAGCCAGATATCTTAATCATTTGTTGGAAACATCCTTATTCATAAAGATTGCAGATGTGTGGGCTGAAAAATGTTTGGCAGGGTCCCAGAGGAGAGAGAAAGAGTATTAAAGGGTTGATCAAACAGCAATATATTGGAGTCCTGTTCATTTGGAGAATGCACCCTTATCCCCGTTTGTTCTAGCTGGAAGAACAATAGATAAATCAATTTTCAGGTCTCGGGTTTCTGAGGCCTTCTGCTGGAGCACAGATGCATGTGTTTGTACAGGTATGACTGCCAGACCGCGCACAAACCCGTGCCACACCTGCAGATGGACACGCAGGTCCTCTTGCCACGATGACTTTGTCTCGTGTGGAGTTGAATGGTTTTCTGTTTTGACAATTTAAACACTGTCTCAACATTGTTTAACAAAATCAAAAGCAGTTCCTGGCAATTAATTTCTGCAGTCAATAGTACTCTCAAACTGGGCAACTCCCCTTGGAACAGGGAGCCATAACAGCAGAGCCTGTGCGAGTGAAAGAGCAAGACAATTCATTAGACGACTCTGCAGCAGCTAAAAGTGGCGGGGGATGTCAGCCCGTGCTCCTGTGCTTCAATACTAATGAGAGTCATTGCATATTCATAACCCTAAATACAGTCAGCTTCTGATAAAAACTTTTGTCATCGAAGCTTCACAGCAAGAGCAAAGCATTGCGCTCTTCGTGTCGCGGCACTTCCGCCAAGTGAGTGCAAGAGCAAGATTGATTGTTTTGCAACGCAGCCTGACAGGGAACTAAGAGATACTGCCCCAAGGGTCCTGAAACTAAGCTTAGTTTGATTACAAGGCTCCAAGTAATCAAAGAAACAAAAGAGAGGGGGGAAGACGGAGGGAAGAATGTTGTTTTGTCTTGTTGGTGGGTTTGAGGTTGGTTTTTATTATTTTTTAAAGATAAAGGAGGCTCTAAAGACATAGCTTGCTTTATTGAGTGTTCAGAGTAATTATCTGTTAGGCGTTTAAAACAGTTCATATCAATTTTTATCAGGGAAGAAGAAGAACAGTAGGCGCTAGCAAACTTGTTCCCATGTTGTAGGAACACTGCTGCATGTCTTAATAGATACAAATCTCTAAAACTGTATGAAGTTTCACGTCAATATGAATAGCAAAGATTAGTGAACTCAACCTGTCAGATATTAAAATCAGCTCTGCCAAGTGTTGTGCTACCCAGAATTCACTTCTTGCAGGTTTCTTTTCATTTTTGTTGTCAGTTCCTTCTTCTTCTCATCATTGTTGCTATTTTTATTATTAGTTTTGAGAAACTACCTATCTGCTTTGCTGGCAGTCAAATCCTGAAGGTGCACAGCTCTGCTAGCCTTTGACCTCGCGATACCTGTCTGCTGGGGCAGCTGTTAGCATCCCCTGGAGTCAAAGAAGAGAAACGTATGTTTCAGCACCCACTTTGAAAAAGCCTTGAGCATTTTCTCACTCATAATGATGTCTTCAGCTGGAATGCCAGCACATTTCCACATCTTTCTGACAGGCAAGCAGACTATAAAATATACATAAAATTAAATAAAACAGGACATTAACACAAAGGTTTCAAAATCTGATTACAGTGCAGGGTTGGATTTTTTTTTTCAGCAATTATAAAATCTTGCATTTGGAAAAAAAGAACTGCATGGCTCAAGAGAAATCATGAAGGATTAAGGATGGGGTTGTTTCTCTAAACTGTTAAATATCTCAGTCATATGTATACAGGCTTTGAAAATAGAGAAATCTTGTAGTTATGATTGATTGAGGTAACTGATTATCCACAGATATTTTAAGTGTTGAGACATTAAATTGTCAGCCATATCAGTTTGATTGCAGTAAAACATGAAAACATTGACTTTTGTCTAGTTAGAGAAATTTATTTTTCCCAGAATGACAATCCTTTAAGTAGAAACCAGGCAGCTTGCCAGCTCTCCATGTCATACATTGAAGTTTGCAAATGCAACCCATATTTTCAAATGTTTTTCAGGGTTCAGTGAATGGTGCATAGGTCTTTGGCAAATAGTCTTGTAATAAACAGATTTCCATATACTGCTTCAATCCTCCTTAAGCCTGCTGTAGACTAGTATTTATTCATTATGAATAAATGAATGGCATAGACGGTGGTTTGCATTCAAGGTGTATACGTATTCAGAGCTCTTCGCTTATGTAAAACATTTCTCTAAAAGAAACAGTAACCCTCCTTGGACTGAAGCTATAGGAACAAGTTTGATTAATATGTTTTACAAGCCTGAAGTAAATGCTCATCATAACTGTCAGCAAGCTGACAGCTTTCAAAAAAGAGCCTTTGTTCCCAGAATGAGTAATTTGTGTGATCTTCTTTAAGATACCACATTCAAAACCTTAGAGGGAGAAGGTGTTACATTCAAGTGAATTCTACTCAAAATGTGATTGCTGTTAAGTCTGCTTTGTATTCCAGATCCTTGATATGCACACAGTATTTGACAGGATGGCAACTTTTTTTTTTATTTGTTGTTCTTGCTTGTCAGAACACCTGTGCTTTCTCATTAAGCAGAGGTGTGTTCATGGAGTTTTGTACCTACAAACGTGGGAGAGACACAGGTACCAATGCCATGCTTCACTCCTGTGTTTGCTTGGTTTTTGATAAGTAAAGTCCAGGAATAAGGACTTATGGGATACCTTAAAAATAACACTTGAATGATTGAAAGTGTAAGTGGGCCAAAAGCTGGAGGACCAAAGGGAGATGATGAAGCTATACCTTAAGAAGCAAAGGGGATGACTATTCCCTCTTCTCTTGGGTGCTAAACATTTCTCCTAACTGGACTGATAGCACCTCTACCACAGAGAAGTAGGCGCTCTGTGTCTCCAGTGGTAACAAGAAAGTACTTCGAGAACATGTCAGCTGCTGAGAAATGAAACTGAGGCTACCCATTAGTGTGGGAAAATATTTCCTTCCTGAACTCTTCAGGCACAAAGGTTACTGTACAGCATGAACCACTGGGTTTGATTACTTTTAGATAGCCATGCTTTGCTCTCAGTTGTATAATTTTGAAGCTGGAAAAGAGCATTCTGCTTAAATAGTCACATATTTATCTGTTTATGTGAAAGTAACAGCAGTGAATAATAACAAAGAACTAATCCAACCCTTTTAAAAAATCCACTCAAAATATTTGACTGAGTGGCAGTGCATTCCACAGTTTGATTTTAAGCCAGATAGGGGAATTAATGTCTATTTCTGTCCAGCCGTGTGCTCTTCTCTTTTTTTCTGTGGGTCCACATACAGGAAAGGAGAAGCCCTTTGTTTTTTGTCTACCTCCATTCAAATAGCCCTTTCTTTTACAGACCTTGGATGAATCCAAGGTGAGAGCTAGTCTTCGCGCTGATGTCATCCAGCCTCAGACCAAGGTACACCTGATTTGCAATCTGGCATGCTAACTAAAACCTGTGTCCAGTGTGTCCTTCCCAAGTGATGTGAATGAACCTGGATGTGCTCCTACAACAGGATGTGGTTAGTATGACAGTATGATGCAAATGCCTGTGTGATTTACCAGCTTTGAGCACCAAAAAATCTTATTTAACTGCTGATTAAGTTCAGTTATTGCTATCCTTTTAAACATGGGATTCCCTAAACACAAGCTACCGAGCTGCTCTTCACAAGCGGATCTTGCACAGGTCTCCCCCAGCACTATGGACGCCCTTGTGGTCTCAGGATTCTGCTCCCACAGGACAAATTGGGAAAGCCAAGCCCAGGTGCAGGAGCAGACCACCCCAGCTTGGGTATGGGCAGCTGGATAGGTAGCTGTGTGGTGTGGGACCATACACAGAGCTGATGGTGACAGTCGGAGCTCAGCAGCAGTCTCGGCTCCCGCAGCAGCCTTCCATGGGCCAAATCAATTCCACAACCTGTCAAAACAACTTATTGCCAATGGCTAGCACTTACCTGCTCCTTCCTGATCAGCTGTATGTGCATTTCTAGAAGAACACAGTGGAGATGGTTATCCATCCTAACCTAGTACAGTTTCAATTGCCCTTCCTACTGGGGAGACAGGATCGAAGCACTACAAAGAATAAAATACTTACTTTAATCCACAGTAAGCATTCCGTTCTACACAGAAATTTATTTCCTTACATTCTCTCCTTAGATTGTCCTTATCATGAGGTTTCTGAAGGTCCAGAGCATTTTTGTTTCTTGCTCGCTTTTACTTGCAATGCATTAATTCAGCTCCTGTTTGCAGAAGCTGCTCTGTTTGGGTCCTTCCAGGTTATTGTCCTCCAAGTCCTGCATAATCATCTTCTTTAGAAGAACCCATCAGCTTTCTCAGCACTAAAATGAACCTGGAATTTCACACCCTTTTTCAAAAGAAACCCCAAACCCTGAAGTTAACCATATTAATGCCTTTCAATCACTAAGAAGAAGGGTGATTTAGCAGAGGGGATGTTATATATTATTATTACTGTTACTATCTTAAAAAGACAATGTGTATTCCCATCTATACATACTGTACTTAATAATTTTCTAGCTTCAGAATTCTGGAGAGAGATCATTCTGTCCTGGTAATTTGCTATAACTGAATCCCTCGAATTGCTCCATCTTTTTATGCCATACATCAGCCTGTTAAAGCCACATTTTTATTTCCTGTGGAAAGTGACCTTGGAATAGAATTTAGAAACAAAAATACATTAAAAGACTGGGGAAGCTGAAAAAGGTCACGTTCTGAGTGTTGGTAAGTGTTGACCATAAGGAGTTGTGATAAAAGTCTAAACATTTGAGGGTTTTAAACAGTCATCATAGGTAAAAAAGTTAGTGGGTTTCTCATTAATATATTTATTCTGACGTGCCTATCTTATCAGAGAAAATGGGCTCAGTATTTCAGACACTGTACTGTGGTAACTGGTGTTAATTTTGAATATTTAATGACAAACACTGTAAGATTGTCAAAGGAGATAATGGGATGAAAACTTGGAAAGGAAAATAGAGAGTAATGTCTGGAAAAATTATTTCAAAGCATAATCTGCAGAATTATGCTGCAGCATCCCAGATTAATTTGTGGAATCCCCATTAACTGGCTAAAATTTCAGCAAAATGCATGGTAAAAAACAGCCTTCCTTGGACATGGGTATTAATGAAGTGGAGAAAAGAAGAAACGAAGGAACAGAGAAGTTCAGTATATGACTTGGCTGTCCCCTCTCTTTAGCACGTGGTACAGTCTACACATGTACCTCTTGTGCTTGTAATTAATTTAATAATATGATATCTGTTCTAGAGATCTCTGGCTATTTTTGTTTCTCATGGCTTCTTTGATCTTTCATTCCTAGCTGCTCCTGGCCTGTCAGAGTGTATGCTCTAATCTATTTATGTTACCTGGCAGAGTTTCAACTCTGAAGTTTCTTTGAGTTCTTGAGGTCCCTCCTTAACTTTATACTTTCCTAAACTGAAATTAAAATAAATAAAGCTGAAGCAGGATTGTTTCCAACTGCTTCAGGGGAAACACAAAGGCATAGGAGTTATGACCAGCTTAGCCCACATAAATGTCCCTTATTTGGTTTAAAAGCAGAAAGTGTAGAGGAAACTTGGACCCAAGCAAGTAATCACAGTTAAATGTGTTGTAAAGCCATGTAATAACTTCAAGTGTATTGATTGCAGATTTATTTCCTATTTCACTATTTATACATATATACCTTGTATTTTATTATTTAGGCAAGCGGATACCTTGTGCTGTCATCATTTTCTCTACCTGTCATGGCACAATGTGAACTGCTTGGTGCTGTGAAAGGGTTAATCACTACCAAAGAGCATACTTCTCAATTAAATAGGCATTAGCAAAATGCCACCCTTAAACCAAACCACATTTTGATTTATAGCCCAAAAGAGCTTTCCTTCTCAGCTTGAGCAGGTTCACAGTGCCTCGTAATGTTACATGGGGGTCAGGTCTCTGCTCAGGCTCCCATTGCCCAGAGATCTTGCCTGCTCTCTGCTCGTTTTGCTCTTGCACCTTCCAGGGCTGCGATCCCAGTCACCTAAAGCGAAGGTGCACAAGAGGCAAAGAGTTACTATTCTCTTGTTTGACTGGGCTCCATCCAGGTGTTGTCTGGCCCTGCTTTGTGTCATGGTAGTATGACCAACTGGCAGTTTCTCTTAGAAGCTGCACACTCAACAAAGAAGTAAAAAAAAGAAAAAAAAAAAAAACTATGGACATTTCCACCTGTGGGAACAGGTCTCTGATTCTTATTCTTAACAATTCATTTTTTTCTTTGAAAAATGTAAATTATTGTCATTATACTTGGAAGGTACAAATTTAATTACTTCTTCCCTCTGTAAACATTTTCAGATTTAACACTTTGGAATTCTTGCATGTTTTGGTTTTGTTTTGTTTTGTTTTGTTTTTTGTTTTTGTTTTTTTACTATTATTATCATGCTAGCTGTGTGTGCAAATAAAATATTAGATAATATTACAAAGAATAATTTTCAGAATTAAAAATGATTTCTTTTTTTTTTTTTTCTATTATTTGCTTTTCCAGACTGCAGAGCAGGAAACCATACAATCCTTTCTAGGAGTCAGATTGCAGCCTCCCCTTTCCTTCACCTCTAGTGTAACCTCTGCAGAAACAGCCCCCCTGCCCAAATATTATTTTCTTTGCTATGACTTTGTACCTGCAGTCAGTACAGTGGCATAGCAAACAAACCAGGCAGGCATGCAGTCCAGGTATTGATTGGCACAAGCAGTTAACCATTAGCTAATGAATGGATAGTTTGTATGGCATTATATTTAGTTTGTATGTTTGTAAATATTTATATACATTGTTCATGTAATGTACTATATGTCTCCTTGTGTGTGCATGAAATGTATAAAGGTTATTTATGGTCTGTGCCAAAAGGTTATGGACAAATTGAATTTATGGAGAGGGATCACTATTCCCTTGTGATTGTGGCAGCAGTTGTTTCTAAAAAAAAAAAATGCAGACCAGCCTTAGTCCATTCAGTGCTCACCAAAACCAATGGCTCTTAAGCTCTTTCCTGTGGCTCCTTAGGCTAAGCAAGATCATCTGGCACGAAAGCAGACTAGAAAAATGTGTTATTAAGGGGAAGTAGCTTTCACCTGAAGACCACAGGTAGTACCACAACTGCATGTAAAACAAGCAGCAAGGGTGAGAAAACCCCAAAGGGAAAGGGTTGCACAGAGATTGTATTTTGCTCTATATGGCATAACATATTGTGAAGTGGGGAATGACTCTCACTGGTGTCTGAAAGCGAGGAGAAGATGGTAGGGCTTTTCCCACACAGGAGGAACTAGTTCTATCCACAGAGGCAGGGGTGGGCAGACTCTCCGTGTATCCCATGAGCAGTGTTTCAACTTACACCTGGAAACCTGCAGGTCTTATCCTCTGCTGCTGCTGCTAGGAGTTCTCCATGACGGGGTGCGGTGTCCTACGATAAGTGGTCTGACACCCACGTTTTGAGAGGGAAGGAGAAGCATTCAGTTCAGTCAGCCTTCGTCTCCTCCAGGACCAGTCTCCGGAGCGCACCCATGGTCCAGGCAGGGGGGATGTTGGGTAACACAGAAAGTCACCTGGTGGCACAGCGTGACATCCGTTCCCATGGTGAACGTAATCATCAACCTAGGGAAGAGAAGTAATCATCTTTTTCCCAAATGATTTTCTTTCCACTCCTTCACTATGCCAGAAGAATAACAAGCCCGTCAGCAGACTATCAAACACTATTTTAATATCTCTGATATTCATCAGTGAAAGGAAATATGAATGTAACCCATAATTGTACATGTCGTACTAGATGTCTGCGAAGATAATCTTTACCAAGATATGGACAAAGCCTTTTCTGCTGAATTTCTGGTCCATTCCAGTAACTTTCTTTTTGCATCAAATGCTATTCTGCTATCCTTCGTGACAGGCCAAATGTGTTAATACAGTTTGCACTTTAAAAGTTGCTTGTGAAGAAATATGATCGTGTTTTCTCTGTATTTTTTCACTAAATGTTACCAAGTCTTCTGTAGGACACTCTAGCAGCCTTTTGGTTTGTTACTGCAATTTGTTGTTTATTGAATGTATGAAAGTATAGAGGAATATGATCTATTTTGAAATCAGTTGTTAATTACTATACATTTAGGATTTTAACAGTACTTTTACATTTGGCTTTAAAAACTCAGGTGCTTTACTTATATTTTTATAACATTTATTCTTACAGAAAATTTTAAATAAAGCAATGTTAACATGATTCTTTTTGTTTTATAATCAAGCCACATGCTTTTAACTAGCCTGCAACCTCATCTATTGCACAGTAATTACAAATGATGCAACAGCTTAGAGTATTTACATAAGCTGTTCAGACACAGTAAACAATCAGCAAGAACTTTAATAACATCAGATTAAATCTTGAAGTTATTAATTCATTTTTAGTCAGTATTTATATGTATAAACATTCGGGACAGTGATTGCAAAGGGTAGGTGATGAACTCAAGATTCAGCCCAATGCTAATAAATTTATTCTGAGGTTTCTTCTTTGCTGTTAGACACTAAATGATCCCATCATCAATTAATCTGAATGTTTGCTTTAACACCGTTGTCTTCTGACTGAAGTTTGAAGATATTTTCTTGAACTACAGATATTTTTATGGTTTAATCTCATGAAAAGTATTAAGTGTAACTTGACAATAAAGATCATCAGATTGGTTTTAATAAATTTAATTTGCTGAAAAATTATAAGTACATATTTTCTAATCAGAGCATGAGTTCATGAAGGGGAAAAACTAACTCACTACATATGAGAAAATTCCTGTTCAATGTAGTTTTGTCTCAGTAAGGAGAGAATATGAACCAGTAAGCAGAGAATAGGGATTTGACTGTAGCAAATATAGCACCCAGAAAAATGGTCTCATTTCCGGGTGCTACTATGAGGACAGTTACTATCCAGCACAGCACTTCATCCTAAACTGGCTTTGCCAAAGCATGCTAATATTTATAAGCTATCAGTACCCAATTTGCCCTATCTGTAAAGAATGGAGCAAAAACTTGGTTACAATGTCAGCCTTTTATCTTTTTTTTTTTTAATTTTGCAAAGGTTATGACATCAGGCTGTCTGTATATCAGCTACCAGATCCACAAAAGATCAAATCGGGAGAAGTAGGAATTTCTTTACCCTGAAGTTCAACCAATAAATTATTATTTGAGATGTGCACAAGAACAGAGACCTTCCACTGAAGAGTCTCTGAAATGAGAGATGTTGGTTGGTACCAGGTCAAAAAACTTAGAATCATAAGGCCCTGAGGATAAGTTTTGTAATAGAAACCCTAAATTTATGTGAGGACCAGTGTCTATCACTATCCATTACAGTTATCCCAGAGCTTTACACAGAGGAATTTTATTACAGAAAGTCATTAGTAATTTATATTACCAATATGAGTTTGAAAATAAAAAATGGTTTTCTTAGCTAGTTTTTTTTTGGTTTGTTTAGCATATGAGCAGTAGGTAAAGATCATACCTGTTTTCAGCTTTGGTTACTTTGACAAATAAATTTTCAGAGTGCAGGTGGATTGCAAAGGGATTTTGGCAGTGTATTCAACATATTGAGAAAACCCATTTTTCCTACTAATATTTTCCATTCCAAGTCAGTATCATGCCAATGTTTGTGGTGACTGTCACAAAAATGAAGGGAATAGGCTGATGAGATCTTTTAGAAATCAAACCATATGAAGAATTTGATTAAAATGCATTGTATATGAGGCCAGTTCTCTATTCTTCCTCCCATCACACAGCCACTGCAAAACGTGGGTTTGGAATTACCAGAGCTGAACTTTGGTAATTTCTGTGTCAATATGGTTATAATGAGCAATAGCTATGTCAACACGGACAGCTTATCCCGCTCTCAAACCCCAAACTGCTTGTGGCCCCACCCAGACGTCTCTTGGACCTTTAAAATGTGAAACTGATGTTTGAGCTCTGGCCCTGGGAGAGTGTTGGCTGGTCCTCACGATCCAAGTCCTCGTGCTCTGTGTGGTGTCCCACGGCTGTCAAAAACCACCAGGACTCGTGTCCAACTAAAGCAAGCCGACTGCCGCTGCTGAGAAATGGCATACTACCGACTCTTCTGGACAAGCAGTTAAACTGTTTGCAAACAGCGTGCTGCTGGTACCTGAGATGGAATCAGCCCTGGCGTGGGCAGAGCATCCAGCTGCTGGCACTCGGGGCTTCCCTTGCCTCTTCTCCCCAGCGCTGGCACAGGCAGTAAGTGGAACGGCTCTCGGGCAGCACGGTTTCCACAAAAATTAAGCTCATGTTCTGCAACAGTACTGCAGACTAATCTTTTTCCTAAAAGTCTGTCATGTAAAAACAGCTCATATATATGTATATATGTAGAAAAGATCATATATCTAGGTAATCTCTATGACTAAAAAAGTAGGAAATCATATATATACTTATATATGCGTGTATGTCTATGTATGACTTCTCCTATTTCTAAAGCGCTGTCAGAAGGGCTTGTCAGCATTTTCAATGGGGATAAAAGGGGGCTTATTAACAATTGGAATATCACCTGTCATCTGGACAACCACAACACATGCTGCAGATGTAAGATTTGGACACAGATTTCTCGTGTGTGACCCCCATACTCAAGTTCAGTCACTTAAAGGCATGTCATGTAGCTATGGCCAGCATTTTACACCCACTTGGCATTAATATAAATGACTACACAAGGTGCAGAGCAATAGGGAATTAGTCCCAGCAAGCTTAATAAAAATCCAGTGGAAAAAAAATCTTGGTTTGTTTGTAGAGCCCTAAGATACACAAGTCTTTTATAACTTAAAATGTTCTGGGACCTGCCAGTATGAAACAAAAGAGCTCCAGTATAGCCAAGAGGAAAGTATACAACACAAATAAAAACATATGGAGACATTTAGAAACAAGCTATAATTTGTCTTCTGCAAACCCCCAAACACATACTCTCCTGTTCTTCCTGCAGCTTGCAAGGAAAGGGTGGTTCTGGGTTTCCTCTCCAGATGGAGAGCTCAGCAGCGTATTCCCATTCCAGCACTTCTTCCAAAACTGCCGCGTTATCCTGCTTTCTCTAACACCTGCTACAAAATATTTCACACTTGTTCTGTCTTGCTCGAGGTACAGGAGGAAAAGGACACCAGCACCGTTACAAGATGTGCCCAACATTGCAACTGACATTTCCATACTGCCTCTGCTTTAGCTGCAGAAGGGAGTTTGTTTGATGGACACCGTCCAGAGAACAGCAACACCGGTACAGGTGCTGTACCTCAAACTCAGTGAAAATGGATGGACTCATGGGATTCCTCTGGCCGGTCTTTTATGATTTTCTCTTTCATGATATGTGATCTTTTGAAGATGGAGAGCTGCTGCTGTCATACAGGAGTAGCCTGTGGCAATGGGTGAAGAGGAGGTTTTCCAAGCCTCACGCAAGGAAATGCATTAAAAATGTAAACGACACTAGCTGTCACATATTTGTGTGTTCAGGTGGCTTATTGGGATGAAGCCTATTGTGACACAGCAAAATCTATTACATACATCTGTGGTTGTTTAATGCCATACAGCTCTCATTAAACTCATTGGCCAAGGATCTCTTGTCCTTCCGGATTCAGCTTCGTTCACACAGACCACAGATCCCACCCTAGATCCTTCCTTGTCCTACTCCTTGTCAACAGCACAACAGCCTGGAAGCTGTTGTATCCCACCTCAAGTAATAGGGTCTCCAAAGGCCCTTGGACAAGCTTGGAATTGCCACAGCTTCATGTCTGCTCTTGTGGGGTTCAAACCGCGTGCCCCAAAAAGGTTTACATTAAAAACATCAGGTGACAGAAAAGAATGGGATGAGACAGTCCTCCACAGAGTGACCTTGACCATGAGCTCCAGGTGGGAACACCATAAGAGCAATGCACAGGGTGTGAGGTGCCCCTTAGGAGCAGCCTCCTCATCTTGAGCCATTAATTCAAGTGTGAATTACAGGAGCTTGTTTCCAGTATTCTGCCAGGAGAGCAGCGTCCCAGCTGCAATTCAGGGGGTCCATCTGAAACTAGGAGGCCTATCACAACTGCAGACCTTCTTGGTCCTGCTTGCCATCTTGTTTTGGCAGCCCAGAATCTGTCTTTCCAAGGGTGGCTGATTAAAAACGGACATTGAATTACATTACCACAACAGAGTTTCTCCAAAGGTCAAAGATAAAGAGACAGTGTTGGGCATGATATGGGAATGGTTAATAATAGACTAAATAAAATAAAGCAAGTTGGCCTCTTCTGCCCTCCAAAACTGAGACAATTGTTGGCAGTAGATTCACCATACTGAGGCACAAATTTCCCAGAGGAGCCCAAGGGCTGTAATCCTGCCTGCTATTAGTGCTGACCTGTACAATGACCTGTCACGTAAAACAGAGCAGCCACGCAGCTGCCTGGTGCTCCCCATTTAGATAAACACCATGTCCACCCTGATGGCCATTATTTACACACGTCAGTGACGGGGAGTGGATCCATCACAACTACAGATTAACCCTCCACATCCCAAAGTGAGGGTCACGGTCTCTGCTCAGGGGTTAAAAGACAGTGAGGTGGACTTGGGAGGTATCTGAGGATGTATGAGATAAGTTCTTCGAAAAAATACACAGATCTGCGGAAATGAAACTGTGGGATTATCCCAGTTCTTCTGAAAGATGGCTGTTTCCATGTTAGCCACTTCTAGGTATTGAACTAACCTTTACCCCACCACTAAGAAATGTGAGTAGCATTGCATTTTCTATCCACTGTCACATGGAGCAGTACAAAAGTATAAATTAATGTACCTTTTCTACAGTGGATATTAGATTTTTCAGCACTTCCACCACCCCACAGAAATTATATTCGCACAGTACAAAAAATTTCAAACAATGGTAATAGCAGGAAAAAAAAAATCTGTTTTTCTTTTTTTTTCTAACTTGGTGTTAACTTAATGATATGTGACATTGCTATCAGTGCAGCGCAATAAAAATGAAATGGTACCCAATGTGCACAGACACTATGGAAATTTCAAATGACAACAGCAACAACAAAAATTATACTTTCCCTTTCCTTTCCCATGCCCTTTGCATTAACGTAAGGATATGTGACTTCGCTATCCATGCACCGCAATAAAAATGAAATTGGTGGCCAATGTGCCCAGACAGAGCCTTCAAATAAAACAAAAATAAAATTATATTCCTTTGCATCATGTAAAGGATACGTGACACGAGGCACAAATTTCACTTCACTGCCACATCGGAAATAATATGCCAGCTGAGAACCTATATTTCTTTCTCATCATGAGGGAGAAAAAAAATGTTCTTTGGAACAATTTTTTTTAATTTCTCTTCATTTTATAAACACTAAAAAATGTGTTTTAAAACAGTTTCTTATATTAGGCTCATACTGTGTTTATATGTTTCCTAAATGAATGCTTTTTTGGTAACATGTTTGTGTCTAACGTTATTCATATAAATAAAAATATACAGTCATTTTATGGGATAATAGGCAAACAGACATCTGCACGCAACATTTCCCTCATTAGATGTTATCATGTTAGCATATTTTTATGACTTCGCTGCAAAATACAATGTGCCGATTTGAAGCCTTCTTAAATATAACTTATTATGCACGTTAACAACCCCGATGCCTTAGTTATGCTCGCAGAACGGTTTCACACAGGAGCAGTTTTGGCCGCCGCGGCACGAGGCGCATGCTCAGCCGCGGAGCTGCAGATCGCCGGGCTTGTGCTGTGTCCTCAGCACGACTTTTCCACCCAGCAGTTCTCGTCATTAGCACAAAGACGCGCAGGTTTTATGAAAAGTCGCCAGCAGAACAGAGAGAGTTGTCCAAACGCTGATGATTTCTAAGAAAATCTGGCCTGCGCTTTAAAACGGCAAGAGATAATGAAGAGCAGTGGTCTGGAGGGCTCAGATGGACCCAGAATAAGGAGCTCTCCCAGTTCAACGGAAGGGGGCTCGCCTCTGGGTGCCGTGGACTGTTGCCACCACTTGACATGCACACCGGTGCCACGGGTGAAAACCCCCCGAGAGAAGGGAGCGAGGGGCTGCGGGCAGAGGCAGGTCAAGGAGCCCGCCGCACGTGAACAGATGAGCGTATCTGCTGTTTTCAATTACACCCGAATGCACACAGCCCTCAAAGCAAGAACCAGGGGGATAGACGGGACGATAATCCGGCCATGGGAACGCACGAACGCACAAGCAGAGCACTGTCGCACACACTACCCAAGTGCCGGGCACGCCAAGCTGCTGAGACCGGAGGCCACCGAGGAGGTGGCTTGCACACCAGCCAGCCTGCACAGAGGAGTGCGCGGTTCTGAGCGCGTTCAAGTGCTTTCTCAGCTGTGGTTGTAAAAACGGAATGAATCCTCCAAACCATTAGTGCTTTCAGCTGGGTTTGATCAAGTTGTTACACCCTCCGTGCCCAGGCTCTGAAGGATGAATACATAATTGAGAAATTCTCTCCTCTAAAATATTTCTTAAATCCAATGACAAAAGAGTTTAATCAGAAAGTTACTCCCTTTTCATGGATAGTTCTGCCATAGCTGTTTGGATAAAATGACTGGAAATCAGAGCCACAGTCATTTAAATAATCTGTTAAAAAGCTATTACGTTTCCCTAATGCTAGTCATTTTTAAATGGCTCTTGGTTTGATTCATGAACAATACATGAACAGTACATGATTCACATGGGCAATTTTTATGAAGTACTTATCCCAAAAGGAATGTCAGACTGGATGAAATCCATTGTAGATTGCAGCATTTTCATATATTTTTTAAAATAACGTGTTAAGGTTCAAATTCTCATAGACCAAAGTTGACACAGAAGTTGGGCCTGCTGCATAAGATCAAGGAGCCAACAGAGGCTGAAAGATGTTGTACAGATAATTGTAAAGATCTTGCTGCTGTTCAAGTGCTTTTGAAGTTCTGTAATGACTTTTTGCTATCAGAAGCCGTCAGGTTTAATTGAAGTCAAGGCTTGGTACTTAATCATGAGGTCCATAAGCACGTAAATATTAGTGCTGCTGCTATGCAATGAATCGCCTTAGTATTAATTAAGAAAAATATGCCTTGCGCTGCTTTAAGGGCAGGGCATGCAGCGGGCATGGAGCGGCTGTTCGTGTGTCTGCAGGGAGACTGGTGGAGCTCCAGGGAACTGGGAGCTTCTGCTTTCAAGGACACTACCAACTGAGTGGGTTTGGGACTGGGGTGAGCTACCGTCCCTCCATACAGCTGTTCCAGCTCCAAGATACAGGTCAGATAAATTATTACCCACCTGACTGGGATATTGCCACAACTAAAACATTCCCTGTAATGTAACAGAGAATTTCCTATAGTTAAAAGTATTTCAGCATAATGTATAAAACATGAGCATAAAGGAAATCACCTCATGTTGTCTAACCCATGTGGTGCATCTACCCATGTTTCCTATGCACAGCCAGTGTTGGGATGACATTAAAAGACAGGTTATTGTTAATTGCCATTTTGAAACAAACACTATATTGCCAGTTGAGCAATATGATCAAAATCCAAAGCATTGTTTCTGCTGTGTTATAAAAGTTGGATTATGTAATTCAGTGCCAAAGTGACTTAGATCTGCTTAAAGAACTCTAAATTATGGTAAGTATTTAAACTGATAAGCAGAGATTTAATATGGGCCACAATAGGATTAATGAATAAATATGAGGGGTTTATGTTACCTATTTACAATCACATTTAAAAGTAGCACTGCAGCTGTTAGTTTATACTCAAGGTACACTTAGTACAGGATGGTAGGCATATCTACAGAGCCTCTTGCTTGATCTGAAGAACTCCCAGGACACAATTTTTTTCAGTTCAGCCATTCATCGAGTTAAAGTTCACCCACTTTTCAAGGGTTTGTGTGTCAACCTTAACACACATTCTAGCACATGGCACTCTTACAATTGTACTGACAACCACATACCAAAGAGTTGCCCTGGAGAAAAAAAAATATATATGTATTGTGGTTAGGATCCTAGACGAAGTATAATTCTAGGACAATTCAAATTTTAATGCATCCCAGTTATACTCCATTTTAGGAAATGATACTTCTTTTATTGTTTTGAGTTACTCAAGGCCATAATCAGGTCCCTAATATATTCAACAAAGCATCAGGATACATAAAATATCTTACCAGATAATCCTCTTTGGAATCCACAGTTCAGTTATTAAGTATTCCTTTCACTAATCTCTGTAATCCTCTGTTGATATAGGTCAGTAAAACAGTAGCAAAACCCTGTATGATAAAACTAAGTCTAGGTTTTGCAATCATTCCCTTTATATTTTTGGCTATATTTCTCCCAGCTGTTCTTATTCCTGAAGGGACCTTACCAGAGCTACAGGTGTCGCACTTGGCACTTCCCAGAAACCACGGGGAAGGGTTTTGCACACGTATGTCGGCCATGAATTGAGATTCATCAGCAAACTCAGACATATTCAGAAAATGTGTGTGAAAGTCAAGACCAGGATTATATGCTGTTTGATAACTGGGATGGCATTAGCTCACTAGTGTTCACAGCCACGGGATTAGCAATCAGTGTTAAATCTTCACATGTAATGAAAGTTAACAATGCTGGTTTTATATCGTCCCAAAAAAACCATTGAGTCTGTTTTCCCCTTTTGATTACAGTTCATTTAAGGGAAGAACGTTACTGCATGCTTTGAAAATGTTTTATGTGTCTTTGGCTGATAGAACACACAAAACGTTTGAATAGGCCCATTTATTTGAGCAGACGTATTAAATAATACTTTAAATGTGAACATGCGTGTCATAAATTTTGTAGTCTCTTTATAGTAGGATAAATCTGTGTATTTAAAATAGTCTTTCTTCAAAGCCGTCTTTTTTTTTTCAAACAGTCATAAAGGAAACTCTGATTTGTGCTGCATGAACAATGCCAGCATCATCATTTTAATGTTACCCATATGGGCTTCTAATAATAGATAAGAGACTACATTTGTATTGTATGTCTTAGAGACATTTAAAATCTTGATAAGGAAAGGCTGATTTCATTGGCCCCACAGTTAAAGGAAAGCAGACCCTAATTAAAAGAATTCTGTTCTGAATTAACTAGTTTGACATGTGCTAATTGACAGTTCCTGTGAAATGGTTCTAATTAAAGTCAATATGTCTTTTTCAATTAAAAGGAAATTAAGAATATACTAATATACATTAACAACTTAATCTGCCTTCAATATCCCATACATCAGCTGCTTTTTTTCTAATGTTATTGGAGAACCATCTGACGTGCATCTTCTACTGTTTGGTTATGGTATCTCATTATTACTCAACAAGAATGCAGGCAGTGGTGGATATCCCCTAGAGCAAGATGATAACCTGCCTGTACCTAATGTGTGCACTTCCTCATTTCTTGTCTGATAAAAGGTAAATCCACCCTTCTAAACTGAAGAAAAAAATACTTTTCCGTTGAATGGAGATGTCCTTATGAATTCCACACTGTGCCAAATATTGACAATTAGTCAGTGAATTCAAACTCTGACAGAAGCCGTGGAAGCAACAGTGTACTGCTGAGCTGTTCTTTCATGATGTGGCCCAAGTAAAAGCAGGATTTTGACTTTTGAGAGCCATCTCTCCCCATGCTCTGTTTCCAAAGTGAATGCAGGGCAGAGTTCTCTGGTGGGAATGCTTTTAATTGTATATACAAGAAGAAAATAGAAAACATGCCTGCTTGGTAGAACAGTGCTGAAAACCATCCCATTGTTATTGCTGGAAATATGACGTGGCTGTTTATAGCCACAAAATTAAGTATTCAAATGTGCAGTTGACTTTTTGCTACCAATTCCATGGCTTTACTGCTACTGACTTTACTAACTAAAAAAACTCCATTAAAAATATCATGCCCCATGCTGATAAGATCACTATCTTGAACATACAAGGCACTATGCAGAGGATTAACATCTGTTCATGTGAACTTTGCCATTGATTTTTCATAGATTTTATTTTCTTGATTGGGAAATAACAATGAAAAATTCACTCGATACATTTTAGGGAGAGTAGAGTCACTGGGGGAACAAGTGGAGTAATTGACTTAAGAGGTAATTAGATAGCTACTTTAAAAAACCCTCTTCATATAGGCTGTTAAGAACACATTCTCAAATCTATTATAAATTTTATATTTCATGGAGCACTACTTCAGCTATGAATATTCACTCTGCCGAACTTTTCATAGAGAATACATTATCTAGCCAGATTTTACCAAAGCTTCATTTGGCTCCAGCAGCCTATAAAATCATTATTTTTTTCCAGCAACTCTTCTAAATCATAACAAAAACATGTACATTTTTTAAGATGAAAATTCAGTAAATAATAATTTACCTGTGACATTAGGAGGCAAATTAAGTGACAGAGAATATATTTTTGTAGCACAAGAAATTGAACAAGAGGGTTTTTTATAATGTGGCTTAGCTTCAGAAACCATATAAAATGCTCTGGGAGAACTTGGGTGTTGGGCTGCTGTGTTATTTTTTTTATTTTTGTTTTAGGTTGTTGGCTTTCCTGGTATTTGCTGAAATTTATATTCATTTTAAGAAGCAACTGATATCCAAAACATTTCATACTATTGAAATAAAAATGTTGCATATTATTGTCTGGTTCTGTTTACAGAAACAATCCAGCCAGATTTTCAGGACTGTGTGGCCAGATTTCACATAGGCAATTACTTATATTTTGCAAAAGCAAATGTCAACAAAAGGTTTAAAACCTTGTCCCAGAGCATTTAAGATACAGTTTAAAATGCCCCATCCTAAAGCTCAGAACAATGTGCTTGATCAGCCCTCTTGATACCATACAGATCATTGACACAAAGTTTTGGACCTAGCAAGATGCTTGGGCCAAGCACCTTGATTCACAGGCTGGATGAAGCTTTTCAGCTGATTTTCATTACACAAATTAAAGGATTTCAGAAAGTTTCTCATCCAGCTCCCCTCATTTGTGTTGTAGTGGGTCCCTGTGTTTCTACAGGAAGATCTTCAGGGCAGGCGGAGAAGAACTCAGGTAACCCAAAGTAAAGAAAGGCAGCAGCTGGGATACAGACCTGGGAAATGGCTGCTAGCTTCTACCAGGTGGGGTTAAATACCCATCTCCCTTTGAGGGCAAAGGGCTTGATGTGTTGTTTCAACACGAAAACTTTATTTCACAAAACCAGGTGCTGAGACAATCAGTTCCTACAGACATCCTTGTCCTAAAAAAAAATACTCATAGGTTTACAGCAGAAACTCAAATATTACCTTAAATTTATATTTTATTTTAAATGCAGAAAGCTCCCAAAAGAAACTGGACTGGGCTCCTTAGTGCCATATTCTGTGTCTGTTATAATCTTTTAATATCTTGTAATCTATGCCAGGGACAGTATTTTCAAAGAGCATTTATGTGTGTGTCTAGGAGCATATATGACTCACAGATGCCACTCTTTTCTCAGCATCGGATTTTTAACCATTGCCTCAGTATGGTGCTGGTACAGATGCACCACTGAAGTAAGATGTTAAACATGTCTCTAAATTAGTAAATAAACAAATCTCTGGGAGACAGCAGAAATTCTGACTACTTGTATTCATTAAAATTCCATGGTTCTTTGCACAAGAGGAATGCTAATCCTGGAGCCTAAACTGAGGCCCAATCCCGCAGTCCCTTAAGACATGCTCGAAATAGAGTGAGACTACTTGCAAGGTTCAGTTTAAGGACCGAGGTGACTGCAGTTCACCAGTGTTCTGCCTGTCCAAAATGCAGCTTGTTTTTCCACTGACTGCATTATTCTTTCTTCTCTTCCATCCTTTCACTGTTGCTTTCCTGTGAGCTGCTAAGAGCTTGCCATGTTTCAGCTGCATTTCATGCACAAGTGAGAGGATGAGGATAATGGTATGTGAAACATTCAGAAAATTATTTTCCTCCTACTCCCCTTTCTAAGCCTGTTTCAGTATTTCAAATCCTTGGTCTGAAAGTGAGGAGAAAGGTGGAAAGAGGATGGGGCATAATTAATAAAACAGTTGTCTTGATTCTGAAAACACTTATGAATGAGTTACACCTGACTCATAAAAGTAGTCATATTAATTTCAAGAAAACCATATTTGCTGGAGCACGTGAGAGCAGTGCATTTCCAGGATATATAGGAATCTTCTTCTCATAATGTAAATATTTAAAGTGAGGTTAGTCCTGGTAGCTCAGGAGCACTCGTACTCACACAACTAGTCTTGAAAGCCAGGGGTCAGGTAGGAAGAAAAACTCCTCACCCAGGTAAGGGTCCTGCTTTATGTAAATGCCTTACTACAAAATAAGAAGTATCAATACTCTCAAGAGAAAAAATATATATATCACTACATGAACCATAGCAGTAAACTTTTAAATTACCTTCCTGTGGATGAAGGTATGAAGGTCTAGGTGCTTTTCAGTGAGTCTCACAGCCTGCTCACTGTCAAAAACAATAAGACAAAAAAAAAAAAAAAAAAAAAAGGAATCCAGTTCCTATGAACCTTCCAGAATGCAGCTATCTTTGTCTTTGTATAAATAATTAGTGAAACAGTCTTTCTGTTTATATCCAGCCTAGCTAGATAGAGCTGTTTGTGTGGGGAAGAAACTGCTGTGTTCACGATGCAAGCCAAGCACATCATATAAATTCTAGAGTCCAAGAAAAAATTTATCTTGGCAACAGGTCTGCTCAAGAAATCAGCATGTGGGACATGGGATGCTGTGGTCCATGTAAAAACCTCTGGTTAACAAGTCTTTTCCTCAAGCATCTGTCCATCTTACCACTCTCCCTTCTTCCTCCTCCCTTCCGCAGCACTTTCTGTATGTAGTCACATTTTCCTAGCCATGAAAGCTGTGTTAGTTATACATCCTCTTAATACATACATTATGGAATGTGTTTGTTTTTGCTGTTAGAACAGATAAACATATTTTCAACGTGCATTTGCTCATGAGCTGAAAAACAAAGTCATGTGGGGTGTTTTTAATATCTTGTTGGCTTCTCTGTTGAGAACATTTGGCCCCAGGCAGCTTTAATTTACATACCATGCCCCACATCTTTTCTATTATTGTTAATTGAATATTCACATTTAAGTGTTCCTGATACTGACCCCTATTTGTTTTGCACATACTTTTGCATTCAGTGGCATTATTTTAGCTGGCATTATTACTAATATTATCATGCAAATAATTATTTCATTAAAGTCATCCCCTTCATTGCCAGGGAAAAGGATTTAAAATCAATAATGTGTCTGTCTTCCCTTATTACATATAGATAAGTATATTGGTACAGAAAATAAACATGGCTACAGAGGTGAACTGATTTCTGTTTTAACCTTCAAATTGAAGCATTCAAATTTTTCTGACCATTACACTCAGATGTTTAAATTTAGGGCTACACTTTGTGGTCTTCACCTTTGCCCAAAGGTGCCTTTTTTAAGTGAATACAAAAAGCTTTACTAGAAAGATTTTTTTTTTAACCATAGCAAAACTTTCATCCAAAACAACTAGCCACAGGTCACTGGAATATGGCTTGGAGCAACCTTCCGAGAACCTTTCCTTCCATGACAACAGCGAAATCTGATTCGGACTCTGCCTTAAACAAGATTTTGACAGCTGTATTCAGAACACAGTGCTCATCCAGGGAAGACTTCTGAACACACGCATGGGTGACACTGTCGCCAAACAGAAAATGGACAAATGTGGTGAATAGGTAAGGAGTCCTGTACCTGTCTCAATTATCCTTGCACACTTGTTATCACTCAAACGATCAGAAGAGCTCCTTGTAAATCCAGCAAGAAGAAGTTCCACTGGGATGCCCTTCGACATGTTCCGCAGCTCCTGATAGGTATCAAAACATCCATGCAAATTTAGGCATTGGATTGGATTCGTACTACTTGAAACAATGGTTATTCAACCTCTGCACCTCTGTGGGCAGCAATGTGACTTTCCATGAGCCAAGGAGATATAGAAAGCACTCATTTCTGAATGGATTCATTTCAGGACCTGCCGGTCCTACTTTAACCCAGACAACCAGGCCTAGACACATAGCACATCAGCACTACTTTATGAGCCAAGAGACTCTGAAGCCCCCAGGTTTTTCTTCTAGGTCCTCTGCCTTTTTTTTTTAAACACAGGGAAAGCTTACACTGTCTTTCACGCTCTAGAAAATAATTGTCAGATAACATTACTGAAGATCATCTCATGTACAACATGACAGGATACGTTTACTCATGTCAAGCCCCAGTCTTTCTATTTGTAATGCCATCCTGGCCACCATACCAAAGTGGGAGTCCTACCTGAAGCAATGGGGTTCCTGTGGGTGCATCTGTCTGTCTGTATGTCATATGTTAAAGGAGTGAGAATCTCTGATATATCTATACAAAAAGAACGTGTTGAAGTGCTGCAGAGATCAGTGAATGTGCCAGGCAGATTCCAGTATGTGAAAAAGTGTACAAAATGTGTATGAAAAGCACCCTGTAAAGAGCAGTAATACTTCAGATCACAAGTAATATTAAAATGGATAGCAGTGAAAATAGACTGGCACTATACAGCTCCCTAAAATGTGTAGGTACCTTTGTTTCACTGTCAAAGAAATTACATCTGAAAGGGCCTGTCAGGCATTTTGGGTGGCTAATGTACCTTCCACACCTATTATACCCACGAGGGATGCCAGTTCTGGTGTCTGAGAAGAAAAATACAGGTTGTGTATTTCAGGCAGAACTCATTCTGCTTTGGAGGTCGATGGGAGACTTTTCATGGACTTCAAAGGGTGTTGGCTCAGCACATACCCTGCTGTGAGAGCAGATCCTTGTGCAATGCAAGAGCTATCAGATCCAGCCTCCAGCAGTACTTCTGGATGCTGGTATCTAGAGCTAGAAATCTCAGCTCCGCACTGAAGTGTAGCTGTTCTTTGAGGTTACATCTGTCTTTGTGTGAACTAAACGGCTTTCACAGAAACACATTATTTCTGAAAACAGGCACCTAAATCAGAATATGGATAATAACACATACAGAAGCAAGTCTGGAAGCTTCAGTGTAGGTCAGCAAAGACAAAATAAAACAAGCACACAAGAACTCAAAGGGAGAGATGGGCGTCCTGAAAGGATCGACTTTTCCAAAGCTATTGCTATTCTGCTAGTGTGGTCCACCTCAGATTTACTAAAAACTGCTAGTCTGCTTGTTCTCTAACCTTTGTGTGAAGCTCATCTGTCTTCTTCATGCCATGGGAATACTGTAAGAATATAATACTTTACTTGTGGAGAAACACCACACATCTATGAAGCTTAAAGTTAAAATAAACTCAGAGATATGAGATTAAATGTTGTAGAGGAGCTTCGTCATGTTCTTGTTTGGGTAGCTGACTTAACCATTATGGCCTTGATCCAGGACATGTGCTCCAGTGCCAAAAAAGCAGCCCACTAACATCAGCTAAGTGTGCGTCTGTCGGTGCACAGGTCAGGCTTCAAGACTGGAGCCCTGCAGTGGTCTTAATGCAAGGCCAGGTGGTTGTCTTGCATGAGATCTCTTATTCTGCCCAGTTTAAATCAATAGTGCTGTTGGATGAAAAAATGTATATATTCACGTATGAGAAGGAGGAATCTCCACTGACCTTTCACGATCCTCATGGTTTGTGTTTATGCTTATTGAAAATGCAATGTAATTTTATATTTTATAGTTTGAATCATATAAAATCAGCATAATTTATGCAGGATCCCACATGCCTGTTAAATAGTCAGAATGCTTTTCATGAGGAGAAAGTGTATATAGAGACAGATCTGAGATATCTATATGTGTATGCGTGCAACCAGCAGGCCGAATTTACTGAGAATAACGTACTGGAAAGAAACTCTCTAGCTGAGACATTTTACACCAGTTTCCAGAACACAAGAGGACAATTTTGATATCTATCAATGATTAACAGGATTTTTAAATTATTAATTCCTGTTTTCTGGTTTTGTTTTTTTTTCCTGTAAGCACAACAGTTGCAGTTTGTTGGGATGCGGCTTCCAAAAGCCCAAGCTCCATGATGGGAAAGGACACAAGGGCACATGGACGAGGGATGCTTTGGAGCCCGCAGCAAGCCATGCGTGCACCAGGAGCACTGGCAGAGGATGCGGCGCGGGACGCAGCGTGGGCGCAGGGTGGATGTGGGGGGGGCCAGCCCTCCCCACCCTTCCATCTCTGCGACCCCGTTACAGCATCGCTGCCTGGGACCCTGCATCAGGTGCACGCGCCACAAGCGGTGCCACTGTGCAGGCTGGGGAGAAAGCATGCCTGCTTTCAGCATCTGGGCAAGGGATCGTGCTCTGGCAAATTAAACTGGAGTGAAAGCCGAGTCTTTCCTCTGTGTTTATGTTATAGCTTCCTCCTTATCTCTGCTTGTGCTGCGAAAGTGACAGCTACAAGATCTGGGATAGCCCCTGTGTCGAAGTCGTCTTTCTCGCTGATGTACAGAGTACGTGCTCGTACATCTGCATGTTTTGTTCTTGTTTCCCGAGAAGAGATCTTTTTGCTGCCTGTGTATTTGAATTGTACATGCATATAATCAAACAAGAGACAGTGTATATTCATTGATGAAACATAAATCCCATTCTGCATAGTCAACGGAAAACATCTGCAGATTTTAATTAAACTCATGCATTGCAACCAGGGCTAGAGCCAAAATCTTTGAAAGAATAGTGAAAAAGCAGCAGACAAAGGTGTACAGCAGAGATATAGTCAAAAAAAAAAAAAGTCCTGAGAGCCTATATACAAAGTACATGCACGAGCAATTGCATTAGTACAGCCCAAATTATACATGATGAATAAAGTACTCAGGGTTTTTGGAGAATAGAATTTACAAATTTTTGCCAAAGTGTTTTCTGGGAATATCTGATTTTTTATTTTGTGTACCTGCAAATTTGCACAGGATGATCCACACAAATTATCTCGGCAAGAAGGATACTGAAAAAAAAAAAAAAAAAAAAAGAAGAAGAAGAAGAAAACAAGCTCAAGAAATAATACTGATCTCCAATTAATTTTTAAGATTCACACCAAACAAAATGGCAAAGTAAGGAAGCAGACCACAATGTTTTAGCTTCAGTGCTAGAATATGGCTGCATGTAAAGTGTACGTTGTTATTATAGAGAGTCTTCTGATGCTTCTCTGTGTTTCTCTTTGCAAACCATAAGATGAGGGGGTGATCACCAGTGGGAAATGAACAGTCACTGCAGTATCAGATTGGGCTGGAATCTGTCATACTTGGAAACCAGTGTGAATAGCGTGGTCTTACACCCAGGATAAGAAAGGAACGTTAAAGTTCTGATTGAACAAAATGATGCCCAGATAAGAATAAAGCAAGATCACTCAGTTCTTGGCGTGTGTTTAAAACTATTTTGACACTTCGAGTAGCTTAAGGTTATACATCTTCTTAAAATTTTGCTGTTGTCTTTTTTTGTTTGTTTGTTTTTAAAAAAAAGCTAAATAAAAAAAAATAGCTGAATATTTTGAAGTGCTGAGGACTCTTCCTAAATATTCAGTGATGTATTAGTGTTTATTTACAGTAAATCCAGTCTTACAAAGCTGTGGTCCTTTGGAACTCAGTCCTTTGTAAATGTATGGCCTTTGCTTGCAAGTAATTCCAGTGGAGGACACACAGCTCTTTCCAGAATGCACCACACAAACAAACCCTGGCATAATTTATTTCAGGTCAATACATTAAACATCTTTTTACTGATACCAGATTTGAGCTAAGCTAATATATTTGTTAGTATAGGAAGAGGTCATGATGGTTTAATCTGGAAAAATAACTGTATTTGATTGAGATACAGTTCTTTCAAAAGAGGTTAATGATATATTTTCTTTTTTTCCCCCCTAAAGTGACAAATTATAAACTCATTTAATCAAAGCAGAAGTTAGGGTCACCTTGACACATACTTTTCTGTCAGCCCTGTTGATGTCAACAGATGCTGTATGTAGAGTGACTGCAGAACACCGGGTGATCCACAGTGCAGGTCAGAGATGAGCATTTTACTCCAGATTCCCTATATGGTGCTGGCTGTTGGAGTGATTGATTAGCCTTTGTGATCTCGTCATGCAATAGACTTTCCAGTCAGGGCTAACCTTTCTTATAAGGAAACCACAGCTTTAGCAATAATGGTTGAGCGCTTACCTCTTTATATGCTTTTTGTGGACGTATTGATTTGAGGCATATGTGACCTTTGCTGTCGGAGACAAAAGATGTTATATCCAAATGAAGAAATTTGCAAATTTTACTTGGAAAGCTTCTCCCACTTTGCCAAACCAAAGTTTGCATTTGGCATCATCAGGGCCAGAATTTCGCTTCAATTTGCCATCATTGACCCTTTCATGTTGCATAAGCATGATGTGTAGAACTGCTCATAGTCAGGCTTTCTCCCAAGAACACAAACCATGTGCCTACAGCACAGCACAGTTTGATCATCACTTACAAACATCTATTAACCTTTGACCACAAGCCAGCGACCTAAAAGAAGCTAGAAAGCACCCCACTGAGTCCAGTTTCCCTCCTTAGCCTAATGCAGCATTCTTAGTTTACCTGGCCTGGTCCTTTGGCAGAATTTCTAAGGATTTTCAGGAATACAGGATCAAGCCGTTCTCTACAGCCTAGGGCCTTGTGCTCTCTTTCTCAGCTACTGTCATACATGAAATGATATTACAACCTTTTGAAACTTTTTCACGTCTTTTGGGAGATCCGTAGATACTACCATAAAATGTTAGAAAACTTATCTTTAGTTGACAGGGATTTTGTTTTTGTACTGCTCATAGAAATATCTAGCTGCAAAAAATGTGCGGGACTCAACTCACTCACCTTCAACTGTCTAAAATTTAGTTCTTCTCATGTAGAAGTATTTATTTCCCTCCCCAGATATAAAAGGCCAGAAACAAAAAGTAGTATAATAGAGAAGGTATCTTGATGTTGTGTTATCTACTCAAACAGTTCCTCTTTGAAAGAGATTTCTCTGCTGGGCAGGGCTATCACAATGTGTTGTAGGTGCCTTTTCTCAGTGCCATTTTGAATTATTATTTTCTTCAAAGCTTTCAGGTGTAGAGGGCTTAGAAATAGCAACCAATTTGGGGAATACATGACAAGAGATTATCTAACTTCTGCACTGTGTTTTGCTTCATAAAGGGGTAGAGGGAGTGAGGGTTATCATGGAGCATAGGTCCTCTTTGGGTTTCCGCCCTTGTGTGAGAAAAAGAGATTAAGTCTGGCATATAGGTTCACATCCTAATTATTTGAATATTATGGGAGAGTATAAACCTTTGTTTTATCCTCTTGACTTGTTTGGGAGCTCTTTGGAAACATGAACCAGTTTCATCTAGTCTGTTGTTTGAGAGCTATTTATCCTAAACCATCTTTGCTTGTTTGCACAAAATAAAATAAAGTTGTTGCCACCACGTATGGGTGACAGGTAAGCTATATTTTCCACTCCCAGCCTCAAGGTTGAAAAAATAATTGCATTCTTTCTGGACAGAAAAAAAAAAAAAAAAGAAAAAAAAAGAAACATTCATTAAAAAAGCTATCTGCTACAAAATACTCAGTTATGGAAGCCCTCCACAATACCTTTCTTTACTTGCAAATGTTTTAGAAGCCAAGCCAGACTTTCAAAAAAGTCTTGGGGGGTAAAAATATATAAAGTAACCTAATTTTACAATGTCTGGGGAAATCTTCAGCCCTGAGTTGACGCCTGTCTCTGCTCTGCTGGAAGTCAGGTCAGTACATGTCTCCCTGAAGCTGACATCCAACCCCATGTCTCCGAAAGCACACACCTGTGTCTTCCGTGCTGATGCTGGTTTATAACTGATTCAGGGATTAACAGCAATCCTCTGATGTCTTGGGTGATGACTGAACGACCAGATAATGCAAAGTTTGGCTGTATTCAAAACAAAACTGCTCTGTGGCAAGAGTGGAAAAGCAACAAAAGAGGTCACTGCAGGCTTGGCTTCTAGAGATGCTCCCAGACCTGCTCATGCCTCTTGCTCCCACAGCAGAATTACCAAATGGCTCTGGTGGACAAGGATCTGCTCTGTCTGCAGCACAATTTTATGAAGTTCTAGCTCTGGAGACATTTAAGCAGTTACGTGCACTTACGCACAGGTTAATAAGGAAGGATAGATGAAGAGCTAGGTTACAAATCAACCGAAGAATTTGAGTGATTTTTCTCACATATCACTGGAATGTAAGTGGGGAGATTCATCCCTGGTGCCCGCCTAGAAGCAGGACTTACTGCGGGCAGGTCACTGGTTTGGGGTGAAAGCAGAGGGGAAATGTTCTTTCTCTGCAGTCCCACAGCTTTGCCCTCAGGGGACAACCAGCAGGAAGCGTACGAGTTTAACAGTGATGTTCTGTCAAAATACGCAAGTCCCACATCCAAAGCAGCTGGGCATATCTAACTGTACATACAAGAAATTCTCCCTCACTCCTTTCAGGCAAAAAACAAAATGGATTATTTTTTTTCTTCCCTAGGAAAATGCAGGGAAACTTGTGTTTCAGGTAGCTAAAGATTTAGAAAACTCTGAAGTGTAGAAAGTTATGACCTAAAACTTGTATATTCTGTATATTATGACCTCAAATCTGTATGGTTTTTTTTCCTACTTTTCCCTCAAATTATTTGGTGTAGTGCTTCCTTTGACAAAATTAGTAAATGCCATGCCAGCCAATAGATCACATGAGAGCAAATAAGAAAGTCCATCTCTTCTCTTAGGTTTGAGTGGGATTGTTTGATATTTTGCTGTCTTTTTGTTGAGATGGAGTTTGGCTTTGTTGGTTTCAAGGGAGGGACACCACCAGCATTATTAACAACCCTCAATCTCACAGACTCCTCTTAAGCAAAGGCAGTTCATGGTTCCACTGTTGCTTATTTTATGAGAGGATTGTTAATGGTTTTATACATCATACACTTTAGGCTACAGGACAAATGTACACTTGTTTATATGAAAAGTTGATCTGTCTACAATATCTTGAATTTCACACACACGCACTAGAAATCTGCATAAATCTAGGCTCACTAAAAAAAAAAATGTTAATTTTGGAAGTAACTCAAGAATTTCAAGTTTAGTTTGTTCATTCACCTAATTCTACAGGACAAACTCATCCACAGCATCACTCTACTAATTTTTTAGGGACTGTGCCATAGATGAAACCAGCCCAATGCAGTGCAGTCCAAGTGCAGAAACAGCTGGAATTGCACCTGCACCCTGACTAGGCTGCAAAAGTAAGGTTGATACTGTCTCAGCATACCAAAACTCACTGTTTTAATCAGAATGAAGACCCAAGTACTCTTTATGGCTTCATTCACGGGTGAGGGATTATTCTTTTCATCTGTGGGTCTTATCTCTTTAATTAAAAGTAGGTGAGTTTTGCTTCTTAGGTGACTTGCTCAGACTTGCAAAATATTTATTTGGTTTCTCAGATTTGTATTCCCCCAACTTCAAACTTGCTCCATGAAAATAATGGACGTAGATCTAAAATGGAATAAGTAATTGCTTGATAGCTTCTTGCTCACTCTTTAAAGTGCTGTGCAGCTGCTGATGTATGTTTGTGCTGGCATCGCAGAGTGGAGCCCTGGGAATAGGGAATCTGATTTCAGAGAAACAAGAGCCAGCTTCAAAGAAGTGAGCAACTCTCCCCAGCTGATAGAACTTTTACTGAAGGAAAACAACAATGAAGTAAGAAACACACCAGCAATATCTCCTATTACTCCTCTGCAATCCTTTTCAAAACTTTCTTCTCGTTTATCTGATTATGCACTTCCGTTTCTAAATTCTCCCTTGTGGTGGTTTTACCTTTTCTGTTAGTTTAGGTGTGTGACTGTAGATTTCAGTGTGAGACCATATTACTTCAAAGCACATTATACTAGTTATTAAAGGGGAGAAAAAGAACTCCTGTAATTGCAATATATCCTTGGAGGTCTCTCCAGAATGGGAAACCAATTTGAGGTCTATTAGATAAGTTTGTCTTTTAATATGGATTAAAAAGACATTATCCTCTAATAATGAGCAAGTCCAGAGTTTTTGTTCATGGATGCTATGGTATTTAAATAGTAGAGCTAATCTAGTTTGATCATATTTATCCAGGAATTAGCTGATTGAAATAAACACTTTGGCCACTGAAGTATACATTCAGCATTTCATGAAAAGTTCGGAAAATGTAGGGTGCAAGAGGCTATCTTGAAAACATTACATGCTTTAGAATTTACTTTTACAAATGAAAAAAAATAGGAAAATAAGCAGTTGTTAGAGGACCCAGTCCTCCTCCCATTTCACCTAATACCAATTTGGCAGTTTACTTTCAAGAGATTAAGTCCAGACTCTCAAAATTACAGATCTAGCCACTCCTATGGTGTAGATTTCTGAAACTAACAAAATCAATATACCTATACTGGTTATGCCAATCTGCTTTACACCTATTTATGGGAAGACCTCCCAGTGCATATTATTGACGTACGATAACATCTTTGCCTTTCGCTTGTGGAAGATTTTTCTTTTTTCTCTTAACTTTCCAAGCACAATTTCCTGACACTAATAGGTTGGGATATTTCCGTGGGAAGGCTCTGTGAAAGTTGTTCCTTGAACAGGGAGAGAACAGCACTGGTTTGTTTGGTTATTCTGAGTGTATGATGGATGAAATGTCAAAAATAATTCCACAGGCTGCTGATGTCTAATCCCAGAGGACAAATGCCTGCATTTGAAAACCCACTGCAGGTTTAATTTGCCCAAATGAATCCCCATTACAACACCTTTTGTTACTTTTGCAAAGAGCAATAAAGTAATGCTGACAAATTGTAAACCAAGAGCAAAGTAACTCTGGAATTATTAAATATCACTCACAACTAAATTTAGCTGGTAAATTTAAATTGGTAAAAAGAGCTTTAACTAGGAAATACTTTCTCTAGTCCCCCCCACTTGAGATATTGAACATCTCTGGACAGCAAAAACTTTAGCAATGCCTGAGGGCCCAAGGACTCAGGAGCCCAGCTGATGCTAAAGCCATCTTGGTATACATACAGATCAAGAGATTGTTTCACTGAATTTAAGAATACGAGACTGTCTCTGGCAGCAAGATGAGACTTTCTAAGCTTTCACAGCATTAAAACAACATATTCAGCACAACCCTGAAAACTAGGAGTTCTTCTCCCCCTGACTGAATTGGGAGGAATAGGGTCGTATTAAGAGGCAAGAAGCAAAGTGTTCCTCAGGAATGGGAAAGGATAGATGGCTCACTGCACAGGGGACCAGCAAAAACAAATCAGAGTAGAAAGACTGTAAATTCAAATGCAATTCTAATTTTATATTTGGCAATGTAGAATCTACCACAAGCAGTAAATAACTATTGTCTTAACACAATCTAAAAGTTAGTCTTCCCTTAACTTTTATGGCCTCCTACAAACTAAAACCAGTTATAAAACCTCGACAGTTATTTTAGGATCTGACCATCTTATTTCCCACTAATTGAGTCTCGAAAAAGGAAGAAGAAGGTCCCTGTTGATCATACCAGCTGTAAGTTTCAGAAATACTCTTTGATTTTCCAAGCATCAGTGTGCACTATACCTCACTGGGTGGAAAAAGAGCAGTTTAACCTCAGCCTGCGTTAAATGCACACATGGAGAATTTGGTAACTGTCCTTTTCTTTCACTGCATTAGTGGCACAAACCTGTTCTATAAAGACCATTCCTGTGAGCTCGTTCTTATTCCACGTAAGAATATGCTGAAAGCAGGAGATCAGACCCTTGCTGTCGTGGATTGCCTCCTATGGAAATGGCTCCAGCATTTCATTCCATGAATCTCAGGCAGCTTGGTGGTCAGATTGGGCTTCTCCCTCTCTTGGTTTACCAAGGCTGCATTCCACTCACAGGGTAAAAACACCAGTTTTAGAAGTATACAAGTATCATATAAGTTTGTAAAATCGCTATTCTGTGTAAGTAATATAGGCAGCTTCCCTGTAACAACAGCAGTGTAGAAGTGTGTATTATATTTTAGCCACTGGGTTGTTGGTTTTTTCGGGGCGTGTGAATGTTGGCTGTAGGGATCATGTGTAAAGTTCCTGGCTGAAAAGAGGTACTTCACAAGATCCTTGACTAGACAGAAGTTGGTACACGGGATTCGCTCGGTATTAAGAGGCAAGCTATGCTATAAAAGAGTTTGAGATCACTGTAGCTTATGGATATTTTCATTATGCATATAGATGTCTAATCCCTTTTGAATCCTAGTCATCTCTTGGCCTAAGTTATACCTAATAGCAATGAGTTCACCACGTTAATAACCGTTTTTGTTTAAAAAAAAAAAAAG
>VXAA01005828.1:418267-437485 GCA_013399115.1 Anseranas semipalmata
AGAAAGAAAGAAAGAAAGAAAGAAAGAAAGAAAGAAAGAAAGAAAGAAAAGGAAGAAAGGAAGAAAGGAAGGAAGAAAGGAAGGAAGGAAGAAAGAAAGAAGGGAGAGAGAAAAGAAAAAATGTCTACTTTGATTAGATTTTTTTTCCATTCTTCTTCAGTAAAATTTATTTTCTTGAGAGGATGAACAGAAGAAGCTGTTTTACCTTCTTGTTATGATATATTATCTCAAATAATGCTACTATATCCCTTCTCACATATCTCTGTCAATTGCACAGTCCTAATCTCTTCACTTCATTCACACAAAAATGTGTGCATTTCATACCTTTTTGTGAGGCATGATCTATGTTTTTTCAGTTATCAGAAGGTGATGGAACTGCACCATTGTGCCTCCCCTGTCCATGCTTATATGAAACAACCTTTAAATAAAAGACAGAAACAGTCCTGGGAGCAGAGAGTGGAACCGAAAGGAGGCCTGGAGCCCTGGAGCCACACTCCCTTTCATGTTTGGTCACTGGCCCCATGAATCCTGAATCCTCTCCTTCACCACAGTCATTTCCCCACAGGGTGGGGAAGGTGGATTTGAGTGCCCCAAGGCAGAAGGGGAAATGGGACCCACGTGTCCCTCTTCCTGTGCAACTGCGCTGACAATACGGCTATTGCACTGCGAGAAGGGGGCAGGCGCGATCACTTTCTACTTCCTCTTCCAGAAGTATTTTAACAGAAAACAGTGATCCCTTCTCAGTTCCTCGGGGAACAAAGAGAAAGGAGTATAAGACCTACGCGCATGCGACTGTTGGGCTACCAAGTGAATGGGCGGCTCTGTCAGCTGCTCCGACCCAGCTGGAGGTGCTGGGCAGGGAGCACAGGCTGCCCATTCAGCCTCTGGGACCGCGCACCGGGGGCCAGCCTCGCAGGCACCACCTTGGTGCCTTCAGATGTCACAGCCCCAGGGCTGCCTCTCCACGTGCCCGGCGGGCTGGGCCAACTCCTGGACACCCCTCTCTCTCTTGGCTGGCGACAGAGGCAGTCTCGGCTGCCAAACATTTAAAAGGATGAAATTAAGTAAAATCCCACTTAGGCGATTCTGCAGGTTCCCAGGCAGTAGAGACAGTCAAAGCCTCCAAATCAGATTTTAGCCCCTAACAAGGAAATACAGAGCTCACTTTCTGGTTTTATATTATTATCTTAATGCAATTTGAGTGCCACCAACATGGTTTTTAATCTGAGCATTTTCTGCTTGCAGTGGAGCTGCTGTGGTTAGCTTTGTCTTACCATGTTGCACCTTAGCAGAAAATAAGAGATATTTGTTTCCTTAGATTTCAGTTGTAACTATTTGTGATGCTTCACTGCTTATTGCTAAATATTACGGCATATGTTTTGTTAGAGTGATGGCTTCTCACCAAAACAGGTCCTGTTACCTCATTCTTCGCTGCTTATGTCATCAGCCGTGATAGCAATTTCACTAAAAATATACAATGGAGAGGCAGGAAGCTTTCACAAGATATCAAAACACCACCACATCCAGCATGGTAAAATGTTTCTGGCAATGTCTATCAACTAGCGTTCCTGATGAACCAAAGTTTTTTCCAAATTTTCTGCCTCACAAGCATAACCCTGCACGCACCGAGGGAACTGGCTTTGGCTGAGTATTTAGCTTTCACTGCTTTTGTGAGTTCCCATTCTGTTTTCCAGTTTTATTTATGGGTTTAGTTGGAATCAGTGTACATCAAAGTACCGGAATGGTCTGCGTCCTCACCTGGCTGGTAGGACTAAGGCCAAAGCACAGTTTGAGGATTAGTTGGAGGAACCGTGTTGTGATGTTTGAGGAATAGGTTTACCTTTGTGCTTGTTATTGAAACCGCAGGCTGGGTGAGGTGGGCAAGGCTGGAGGCTGCAGACTGCTCCTCTTGGTCAGTCCTAAGGCATGTTGGTCTTGGGATCCGTGCAATAATCTGTGAATCGAATGGTCTCTGTTGCTCTGCTTGAAAAGCAAAATACAAGTTTGTTGTTCAGTGGAGAAAATGTTGATCATAAATACAGGGTTTACACATTAAACATCTCCACTGCCCCTCTTTTCTTCCAGTGACTCTTTTTCCACAAAGTGGAACTCCCTTCATAGCAATAACTGTTGGTAAGGCACGTTAGAAGAAAAGATGTGAGGAAATAAGCGTTAGACAGTTTGTTCTCAGTTTGCCATGGTGTGTAAACTCCCACAGCCCCTATGTCTTCAAAGTCCCTTGCAAATGCTAAATAGCTATCACCCTCGTCTGAGGACTGTCTCAAGTGCGCAGCCAGCCTGTGTGCCAGAGCCAGAGCGGCAACTTGTGGAGCACCTGAATCCCATCTTTGCACTCAGATCATCGTGCTTTCATGAAAGTATGTTAAAAATGTCACTAGCATTTTAATTTAACAAGCTCCATCACTTTCTAATGGTGCAATGCCCATGAATTACAGCATTAGTACTGCAACTATTACTTGCAAGGTTTACAAGCACATTATCTTTATTTTTCTCGTAATTACCCACGAATCTCAACTATCCTGGAAAATATAATCGACCGCAGAGTACTTCCTAATGGGACATGTGTGCCAGAGATGAAAATGATTCTACAGCAGCAGAGAGCTGTGCTTTTTTCATGAAGAAGACCGTGATTGCAAATTAATCCTTTGAGAATCCCGACATAATGTACAGATCCAGCAAAATAAATCCCATGTGGCTGACAAGCGCTACATTAGAGACATCAGCCCTGACAACTGCTAGGGCCCCTTTCTGCTGCTAACCACGAAGGGCCAAATTGGCTAGGGAGCCTGCAGGCAATGGGAAGGTGGAAGAGCCATCTGCCCTCGGGTTCACCTGCTGCTCCAGCCTCCCTTGGGAAGCGCTATACAGCTCCAAGGGATTATAATTGCAGCCTTCAGAATCACAGAAGGATCCAGAAGATCAACATACACCATACACTCACCCTGCTAAAGGTAAAGGCTGACTTGGCCCAAACACTGGAGTCAAATGCTTTTGTGTTTCGACTCTGATGTATTTCATTCTTTTGCACTAAAAAAGTGAACTAAAAAGAGATGCTAATTTTTATGATGCTAAGCATTTCCTTCACTTTCTGTCATTATATGCACCATGTCCTACTACTCAATACAAGTGCGACATATGCTGTTAGGTGGGCCCATTAATTACGGTATCTCACTAGACCTTTAAAATGAAAGCTACTGCCTCTGGTGGTTTAGGTGGAACAGAGATATATAACCTCCTAAAATATCTGCAGTAGCCCCAAGTTAACAGACAGTATTTTTTAATCCTTTTAGTTATATTAATACCCCCTTTTTTTTCTGGAATGGAGTTTGCCAATATAATTTGCAATTATTACTTTGCATAATAAATTCATCATTTTGAGCTCCCGACTCTGAAAAGCAAATCACCCTGAATACATTATCCATGGGAAATGAATTTGTTTGTGTGTTTCACCCAGATATACACAAAATATTCCTCCTCCTGGGGTCGAAGGGAAGGGTGGGATAGATTTTAATAAGACGGAAGAAGAATCGAGACAATTTTTGTAATAAAGCCTCGCCGAAGCCAAGCTCCCTCAGCCACAAATCCCCTGGCAGGAGGCCTGCCAGAGGACCGCGTCCAAGCCCTCAGCCTAAGCGGCGGCCAGGGACGAGCCCGGCATGGTGCGGCACCTTCCCCTCGGGCTCCCGGCTGCCGGGGGTCCCCCCCTTGCCACAGGCCCACCAGCTGCCCCCGTGCCGCCCGAGCGCCAGCCAGGGCCGCCGGGAGACCTGTGCCCGCCGGCTTCGCACGCGGTCGCGGTGGACGCGGGGCTTCCTCCTTCACCTCCGCCTGCAGGGTTAACCTCGGTAGCCGTGCTTCCCCTTATTCTTCCTGAGGTTTAAATCTGCACCGGCAGCTTCGTGCGCATTCTTTCCCTTATTAGTTCAGTTCCCAGGCTGACATTTTTGTCTCTGCTATAATTTTCATTTAAGCTAACAACTTACTTGCTGGGCTGCTCATTTGAGTCAATAGTCGTGAGGGTTTGCCGAGAATGCTAGCCAGGAGGCAATAGCTTGATGTTGTTTTGTCACTGTTGTTGTTTCAGAAAAAAAGAAGAATATAATAATAATTAGAAACAGTGAGTCAGTGCTGGTGCTGTCGTGGTCAGATATCATTTCTTTCATGTTAACATGAAACCACACGCTGGCTTTTACTGTGCATCGACATATTCTGCAGGTTGTATCCTGCACCACGTTATTTGTGGACCACGTTATTTCATTTACTTGACTGCTGTTGTGTGGAGTGAAAACTGGTGAAGAATTTGACCTTTTTAGCTTTATAAGCATTTCACAACGAGCCTTAGAAATCCTTCCTACTTCTGGTCTAATACCATTGCTTAGTAAACGTTCGTATTCGGGTTTGTAATCTGACTTGATAAAATTATTCATGTGTGTCTTTTCTTCCCATCAATACTTTGGCACAGTAACTGGGCAGATCAGGGTACAACAGTAGGATCCTGAGTTGCACATAATGTTCATCTGCCTTTGTGCAGACCGACGACTGCATGTGAATACAGTATTCAGCGTGTGCATGAGGAAATATTTTTATTAGGTTTCTTTTTATAAGACACAATGGACTATGGTTGCTTTTCCTTTTTTTTTTTTTTCTTTTCCATAAGAAATAAGACTGCCACTTCCATGTGTGATATTAAAAAGCTACTTCCCCCATATCTTTTACTTCTGTAGTCAATGCTGAGATCTCAGCCAAGGGCACAGCCTAGGCATTTGCATGTCAAGATGAAAATAATCCATTTTGATCCTCTATAGAAAATGTGGTAATAGTGGAAGAAGCTCAGAAAACATTACCCATCTCTCTGTGCCATGGGAGTCTTGAGGGAATAACATTCCAGAGAGGGGTGTGATGCTGCAGTGCAGCACTGCCTGAAATGCTGGGAAGAGCACAAAGAGGAATTCAGACACAACAGAAGTCATCCTGACAAAAATTGGATCTATGCTGATGGGAAAAAAAAAAAAAAGACAGAAAAAGGACTGCCAAAATAAAGGCTGGCTTCATCCCATTTAGCAATAGCACCTAACTGAGGTGTCTAAACACGGGGTATTTGAGATGTCTAAACTAGGGGTGTTTTGACCATCAGCTCCTAGCTACTCAGTGGGCAGAGAGGGGACCCAAAGCTATTTACTAAATGAAGGAGGGGTGAGTTAAAACCAAGACATATTGGACAGATACTGAAAAGATCAATTTATATGTAGATTTGCAGCTGGGTATGCACTGTTATGTTTTGGCCATCAGATCTCTGCTTTTAGAAAGCGTTATGTAGCTGGAGCTGATCTGGCTGGGGAACATGCTGCTCAAACTGAGCAGTGTGTGCCGGTGCACCATAATACCCTTTTTTGTTCTGGAGACAGAAGCGTTTCTCCATCCAGGAAGCCTACAGAGAGCGAGAAGGAGCACGGCTGCTGCTGAAGTCCTGCTTTCCAGAGCTGAAGGTCAATGCTAATTCTAGACTCAGGTCTTCAGAGCCACAGACATTAGCCGATGCAAGTAACTTAAAAATGCTTATAGGCAATGGGTACAGGCTGTGAAGTCCAAGTTACAGGAACTGAGTAGGAAAAACAGGAAACAGAAAAAAGGTATCACGGAAGCTCAAGCCTGATTTTGTACCACCTCGTTGTCTCCTCAGACCATCAGCCTTTCCAGCTGAGGCCCCACAATGCTTGCACATCTGTAAACGTCAACAATCATGATTTTAAAGTTGACCTTTTGAGCATCTATAAAGTGCTGGAGGAAGTGCTCCCACACAGCTCACTCCCATGTAAAAATTCAGTGTGTAATGCGGTGTACTCCTTCCCCCTGCTCAGGTCCTGAGGAAGTAAAATGTCCCACTGGACTGAAAAAAAAAAATAAAAAATAAAAAAAATAAAGGAAGAAAAGACTTGGAATTGGAAAAAAACATGTAATATGAAATAACAATTGTGGAAGATAATGTGCAAGAAATCCACATTCATAGCAAGAAATCTGTCAGAGACTGATTTTCAAATAGAAGAGTATTTGTGTGTATTAATGGAGTAACAATACTGACCGACCTATTTGGGGATTTATGTTTCATGTTGCAATCTGGTTGTTATCCTCCTTCATTTTAAATGTGCTCTTTATTTATTACTAGGACCTTCAGAACAAGCGTACCCAATCTGTAGGACTGAAATATGAGAGCCAGGAAAATTACTGTCTCTCTCTCTTTTTAAGTTTGTTAATCCTCAAGGATTCCTCCCACCAAACTCCCATTTCTTTCCCTGTTCTTCTCCAGAACAGAATTGCTCCCATCGCCTTCTTCCTTTTGCTCACCTGAGAATTACCAGGGTCCTTAGTGTTAAGACTGAGATCTTTTCTGCTGCAAAATCCTATTTAAATCTCCTGGATATTTGGTAGGAGGCAAAGACTCAAAATCTGCAAAAATAATATGTGCTAAAATTTGCGGAAGGAATAAAATTAATGCATATGCCATGGCACTACCCTGTACTACTTCCCATCTGGGAGGAAAGAAATAGGTATTTCAGCTTAATAATATGCATGGTTCTCCCATTAGATTCCAGAATCTCTTAATGTAGATACACATCATTTTCTGGATATCAACAAACCACTTGAAGTATTATTTATACTCAAGGCTAGAATGATTGCCATGAGAATAATTGTGTAAAGGCTGGAATAGGAAAACAAAATTAACATTGCTGAATGGTATTCAGGCCTCAGTGATTTGGCAAACTTAGCAAAGATCACATGTCAGTTAAATGACAGATATGAGCCGTTGCAAAAAATATAGTGGTATTTCTTGAAAATATCTGATAGAGTAAAGGTTAATGTTATTAACATTCTGCTTGGTATGTAGTTGGTGTGAATGCAATATGGTCTTTATGATTTCTGTTTTCAAATATCAATGATACTTGATTTTTTTATTAATAGTGTGTAAGGATGTATTGATTTTTTTTCTTTGTAAAAATAATTAAAGCTGTTAAGCTTGGAAGAAAAAGATCTAAACAGATTAAATCCCAGCCTACATAACTGAGCCTACAAAACTAATGCTTTCATCACTCATCACAGTATTTTATTCTTCTTGGCTAAACTCATTTTATGTTTTTCTCTTCAGGATTTAAGAGCTGCTTTCTCCCAGCCAGCCTCCCCTCAGCCTCATTTGGACGTATGATGTTGTAGATCCCTCTTTGTAGCCTGAACCAGTACAAAACTTGTGAAACCAGTAAATGTTCCAAAGAAAAAGGAAACATGTACTATCCACCCTACATCAGTGGTTTGTGGGCTGATTCATTCTGCTCTTTCTAAGGCTGTCATGTAGACTGCTTTAATTCTCAAATGACGCTTGTGTAACTGTAGGGAACTCGTGTGCGAGAGATACACACATGGTAATGTCTCTGATGGTATTGTGGGTTAAGCTGTCTTTGTCCATCTTTTAAACAAAGGTACCCAGCCTTGTTCATCCTTTCCTGATGGCTCTGCACTTTGTGTTTCACCTGATTTCATGTCTTTCCTCTCCTCTGTCTCAGTTTTACAGGCACTGGTTTGCTCTCATGTCCCCATGGGAGAACTGTAAAGGGTGCTGTGATTTCCATAATTACCAATGACTGCAGAAATTCCTCCGGTATGTGAATGTCTCCAGTTACTCATGCAGAGTTTAAGGAACACAAGTAAAAATGTCTTCCCTAGCTTCCAGATATGTTAGAGCTGTGTCCCTGTTGCAAGAGGTGGTGAGGTAGAACATTTCATGTCAAGCCCTCTGTGTGGTGAGGACAAAGGGGATGGCCACCAAGAAGAGTGGCCACCAGAAAAGAGATACTAAGTCAATCCCCAATGAACATTTCAGAACAATAGGAGAAATAACCTAGCAAAAGGCATGCTATGATACAACTAGTCAGTTACAAACAAATGCAGGGATGTGGGAATGAAGGCTGGAAGGCCCCCCAACTCAACATCCTTACCCAAATGCATCAAAACCTTTGGTGTCTCAGGGCTGCTCAACTCATCACTTCAGAAAAACCTCCCAAGCTGTGGGACACAGGCATGCTGGAGATTCAGCTGGTGTGCTTGGGCACATCTGGGGACACAATGCTGTCACGGATGGTAACACATGAGCAGGCTTTTCCATGTCCCTTCGTGTTGCACACCTTTGCCTGACAATGAGCAGTGTGCAGTCTGTTGACCCATAACAAGCAATTCTTCCCTTTCATGTTTCTCCATATTATGCTGGGTGACATTGCACATGATTTCCTTGAAAGACAGACAGGTAGCCCAAAAATAAGTGAATTTTCTATTTGAACCATTAGTGCAGTTTTTGACCTGCCACCTTTTCCGTTCTGACCAATCTCTTAATCCACTTGATTTTAAAATTACGCGGGCTTTGATTTTTTACCCCTTGCTCACCCTTTAAATCTCATTTCTTATCCCCTAACTCAATTAATACAGCTTAGTTAAAATTGTTACAAACATCTTTTTTGGGATTATCCTCTTAATCATAATTTTAAAATGAATGGAATATTCAATAATCTGCACTCATGATGTAATCAGAAATAAAAAAAAAAATCCTATGAAAGCAATTTAATAATATTCTAAACTACTCAGCATTTAATTAAGGCTATTAGAAGATTAGAAATGAGATAGAAAGATGAATAAGGAATAAATCTGACGTCTTTACCCATTGTTTCTAAAATGAATGACCACATTAAGGTCTTCTGAAAAAAAAAAATATGGTAATACTTTTTTTCTCCCACAAGATCCCGCTTTAGAAACATGCTTTTGTGCTTGGGAGGGGAAGGGGAGGGGATTAAAGTCTTTGAAATTGCTCTACAAATACTGCGGACCCGCTGAGTATCATCAGCCTGTCTCTTCACCAGAGCCAAAACAAGCACCCAAACACCGGGGTCGTCTCCCTAACCAGAAGAAAAACCCTCTCCCCTCTGCAAAACCAGGAACGGTGTGGAGGTGTTGGCGCAGATCCCCAGGCGAGGAGATGCGCTGCTCCGGCACAGGTACCGGAGGGCATCACACACCCTTCCCCTCAGACCTGGTGGTGCCTTCTGCACCTGCAGCCACGCCATCCCCCAGCCATTTCTCCCTGTGCTTCCATGCTTTGGTAGCTGGGACACGAGCACCAAGCCACCACGCTCAAGAATGCCCAGCCAGCAGCTGTGGCTACATCAGACACACATATGCAAGGCATAAACGCTTTCTGTAGTGGTTGTCAGCCTGGACACTCACATGGATTTCAAGCAGCCTCGGTCTGGTCTTCTTCTATTTTATTTTCTTTTTAATTTTGTTTCCCTGTAGCCATTCGAAGGTGAAATGCACCTCGCACTAAAGCTATTCTAGAGGGATCTGGGATCTGATTGTGCATTTGTTCTACAAATAACTCCCACCCCAGCCTGCCAGTCATTCCACTTGCATAATTTCCACAAAAGCCTGAGGGAGTTTTTCATGCAGAAGGACTTGAGGGTCAAGCACACTTTAGAAGAGATTCATTTTACTTTTTTCAAAGTGAACTTAAACAGCTTTAAAACTTGTCCACATTCCCAAGCCCAGATCAGAGACAGTCACAAAAGGGCAAACTGTGGTCCACTGTGTAGGTGTCTGAGGCTTGTTCTCCACCAGCACAAGGACCACTTGCAGCTCTTGGCTGCAGTGCCGAATATTCGCTGAGGTCAACATGCACTGACTGAGGGTGTAAGACCCTTACAATAATTTCAGCAAAGTCAAACACTCAAAAGCTATGTCATCACAGCAGATTGCACTCTGAGAATATCAGGAAGGAATTACATTGCACACTGTTAAAATGTTAGCAACCACATTTCATTTTTGAAAAGGCAATTTATTTGTCCTGAAATAAAGAGTTGATTATATCTCTTATTACTGTTACAAGAACTTGATATATCACAAAGTGGAAGAGTTACAACATGTACCAACTCTCAACCAGGAAAAATGAACCTGATTCATAATTCACTTTGAGAATGTCTAGTTAGTCAATCAAGTGATTTGTAATCATAAAGGCTGCCAGGAATTGAATGAATAATGGACCGTACTAAAATCCTCGGATTTTCTAGTATTCTTATTTCATTATGTGACTTTTATTGCTATTTCTGATAGTTGTCTCTTTCGGCAGAACAAATTAAACTATTCATATTTACTGGAAGGAATATATTTGACTGTTTAATGCACATAATGAATACACAAATGGAGTGACCACTGTATGTAACAACCGAATGTGAGACTTTTCTCCACAGATGCTAAACCTTTAGGATGTGAAGCCTGGGTAGAAATAGTCTTTATCTCCCTACCCCACCACCACCACCCCTGTTTTTCCTCTTGAAAGGATTTTTGGGGTAATCAATCTGAGCATATATCATATTGTTACAGTACATTTTCTCGAGTTGTTTTATAACTATGGAAATGACATAATTCATATAGCATGGCATCTGCTAAAGAGCAACTGCTTTACCCTCTTTCTGTAGCTGAGAAGCATCTTACACTGTATGATTAGCTATTAAGATGTGACCTCCAACTCTGTATTTTTACCAGTAATCTGGTAAAAATGGGTAGATAGTTCTAGATAGAGCTGGAAACGAAAAACAACGACTCTAAATCTGAAATTGTGCAGAAGTTGCAGCTTAATATGTGCTAATTATATGCAAAAGTGCAGATTTTTTAATGTTTAGTTTCTTTTTTCAGACTTTTCTGCAAAACAAAACTTTTAAACCACACAGCTAGCATTAGACAGAAAGTCCCTTGCTTGCAGATTTCTCTTACATTGAAATTTTAACTCATTGTTCACTATAATACTTATTGTTATCTTATACTATCCCAAATATATGCTTTCGACATCCTGACGATTGAATCAGACAAGGTTGTGATTTTATTCTCAGAATTTTCCCCTGTCGACAGAGCAGGTCAATGAGCAGATTTTTGCCTCTTGTTTTGATTCACATTTATACTGCTGTAATTTTCTTTTACATGGTGTGGGGGGAGTATGTACGACAGAGAAGATAAAAGTGTTAAGTATTAAAACTAATTTTAGAATATATTTCTACAATAGCATTGGTGATATTTTAGGCAGGATTTTAAGTGTTTTGCTGGCCCTTTAACTGCAATCCAAATGTGAGGTCTAGACCTTCCCATTTAAACCAAAAGTTTTTTCTTCGTTTCTCCCCATGGCTTCACCTAGCAGTGGAGCACAACCAGTCTGGGACTAGAATGTGGCAATGGGAAAACAGCTATTTTGGGAGGCTTTGGATCAGGCTCCCAAATAAACCTGAATTTAGAAAAACAGGATGTAGTTAGCCAAACTGGAATATAGCCAGGACGCTGCTCCTACTGTTACAGGCGTTCTCCTGCTATTTCATAATGATTGCAAGGGATCACTGCCTACATTTTACACCTTCTGTGAAGCTGTTGTTATTTCAAAGGGACAATATCAAGTCAAATGTAAACTACAATTGAAGCGTAACCAGTTGCAAAACTCATGTCCTGCGACATTTTTTATTGCCAGTGAAAACAAAGCATTCTGAACTTAAATCTACAGAAATATTCCTAGTCCAGACAGAGTGCCATTGTGTTGGTGAATGAGAAAGGAAATCTGAAAACTGAAATGGCAAAAGTGATGAGATAATTTTACCTGTGTTAACTAGGCTGAGATAAATGATGAAAAGCATAATAAAATACTGAAATGCTTTTGTCTTTACTATTCAAATGCTAGGGGAACACCCCCCCCCCCCAAAAAAAAAAAAATACCCAGAATACAAAACAGTTATTTTTGATAGAGAAGTATCATAGTTAATTTTTAATGTCATTTCTCCCTGCTACTGTCACTTCAAAAGTTGGAGTAGAAGGCACAAAAAATAAAATGCACATGATCGAAATGTAGCTTTAGTCCATTACGCAGCGTTTACTGCATTTATGTCCAGAACTTTTTCCAACTAAAGTCATTGTCAGTGTCTAGCTGAAGGGGCACCATAAGAGTCAGTGAACAAAGTCCATGCTGAGCTCTGTGGGAAAGGATGTCCAGCAGGAACCATTTTCCAGTCTCCAGCTCATGCAGAAACCTTGTGGTTGTCATGTTAAAAACTGGTAGGTTTTAGGATAAGACTTCTGTACCTCCCTCCTACAGCCACGCTCTCCAACAAAACACATACGTGGTTTACCAGTGACAGTCTTCTTGGTATCCTGAAATATAGTAGAGCTGAAAAGCTGCTTAGAGACAGAACCACATTTCTTTAACGTGGTTCAAAGTAGTGCAAATTGAAAGAAATGGCTGGTGCGGCTAATTTTAATAGCTATGTAAAGCACTGGAGTTATGTAGGATCCCACCATTTTTAATGCATTGCCTGTGATCATAGTAATGAGGCAGTTGTAGAGTAAGCCATGTACTTTTAACTTTTTACTCACTCAGGAAAAATGAAGTATCAATACAGTGACGGCTGTAAAACCTAAAACAAGAAATCCCTGCTAATTCACTTGGTGGTTTCATTCATGCCCTTTGTGGACAAGCAGAAATTTGTTATTCATTAAACACTGAGTTCTAACTAAACAAGTAGATTTAATTATGCTATACTTTCCATGTTTTTGCAAACTACAGGACTTTGATCTTCGATATAAGAACACATACAACAGGGAGGTGAATTTTACTGCTGCTGGTATAAAAGCCCCATAACAGCAGAGGTTAATGGGTGGGCAAGAGACCATACTTCCTTTCTAAATACTGCTGAGGACTGTGTGAGCATTAACCTCTTGAGTGCCATTTCATACATTAGGCAACCTCGAATTTCTAGGTGAATTAAAAACAAATAAATTCCTGGGAAAGTTGTAATTAAACCTCAGCAGACTTTCAAGACACCCACAGCACACCAGCTGTTGCTTATCTTTGTCTGCTTTGATGAAAATATCAAATTCATTGCTGGGAGAACACATTTCTGGAGAAGTAACAGTGCCCAGTTTGGGGTCTGTGTACGCGCCCTGGCGTACCAATTTTTTTCCAGCCCTTCATTTGGCCATTTGAACTTAGTTACTCAGAGGTGAGCCAACAGCAACAGGGCTGAGGTTCCCTCAAGGATCTCAGATCTCAAGAGCTGAGGTCTCCGCTGCTTGCACTTATCTGGCAGCTCCCCGCCTACCCACACATACGGCGATGAATGCATGGCCCTCAGAAATGAAAAAAGCTACTCCCCGCTGTTGAATACACCAAAAATAAACTGTGTCAGAGGTCTGACTGAATGTTTACCTTTTCAGTCAGGATCTTCTCCTTAATACTATCCAGAAGTTGGGCCCAGCGCCTAGTAATTGTCTTATACAAAGTATATAAAGAGATGGATCCAGGCTTAGCAAGGCACAATTCCCCGCTGTGCCCATCAGAGAAGACTGCTTTGTTTCTCTTCCCCTTGGGTTTGTTTTTCCCTGTACCTGTCGGTTTGGGCCGACCACAACCAATATTTGCATCTTCCAGAACACCAGGGTCTCAGCACTGCGGCAGCTAAGGGCAAAGCCCAAGACTCTCACAATGTGTCAGAAAGTACTAATAAATGCAGCCAAAATGTGTTGTTTTAACCTGACTGAAAGACTGGGATTTAAAACAGCTTCTTTTGCTTGTGTCTTGCTTCTGTTACTAATGTGAACTTGAAGTGATGGAAAATATTTCAGGAGTGCTGTAACACAGGATTTTGATGCTTCCCTCTGTTTAAAGAGCTGATGAAATTGATATATTCCTCTGAAACACTCTCCTGGCAAATTGGCATTTTCTTTGGAAACTGTCCTATTGGATAACTTCTGACCAGTTCACAGTTTGACGAGTTCCCACTACACTGTCTCTGCACTCTGCGCCACCACAGATGTCAGGGCTCCTGGTGCGTCATCTTTCCATGTTGGACAGTGGGTTTCTAGAACAAGATGGCTCCAGTATGAGCTCCTGGATCAATAGCTGCTGCCAGACACAGGCTTTGGTTAAAAACCTCTGCCATGGCGGCCTCACCACCCCACCAAGCAGCCCTTGTGCCTGCAGCCCACCAGCCCTGCGGTATGTGCACAGGCCATGGACATGTACAGCTCAGCTGCTGAGGTTTCAAGTCCAGACTGGTCTCTGACATCCACCTGTTGTCTTCCAGGCCTGGGTTCATGGATTTGGGATCCCACCACCTGCGTGCTTTTGCAAGCACCTGCTAGGAGCTGGTTTTCAGCCACGTAATGAGCACTTGGCTTGGTCGTTGCAAGCTGTGGTTCAGCTGTTTTCCCTGCCCAGAGAGAATGGGGTCCATGCTGACCTCTCCCTGTTTGCCTGGTAGGAAGCTCGTAACAGCTAAGCTCTCGCGTGCTTTCTTGTGCTCTCTGAGCAACTGGCCTGGGTTCAGCCTATGCAGCTTCAGCATGAACGTGTAACTTACTGCAGCCACACCAAGCCCACTAGCCACCCAAACATAGCCCCCAAGACCTTTCTCTCCAGCCTTAGATGAAGCCCAGAGGGATAATTAACCACAGTTTAATATTTTTGGTAGTGCGCAGCTCTGTGCTGATCTGCGCGTGCTAACACACAGTGGGTATAGCCACCTGCGGGAGACACGTCCATCTGCAGGCTTGCCCGGGGCCGCACTGCTGGTCCCTGCCCCACCCGGGGGTCCCCGCGAGGCACGCAGGCTCCAGCAGCATCTGTTGCAGTGGACACATGGACGCACCTCTCTCTTTTCTTCCTACAGGGTGCTTGGGAGCCACAGCACCGTCCCTTCTCCTAGCATCAAGGGCTGGAAAGTTCAATATTTGACATCCAAATATTTGTGTGGATCTAACTCCAAGAAACCATTAACGTTTAATAAACAGGCTTAAACAATAAGCATTTATTTTCATTTATGTAACTAAAATAAGTCTGTTTTCAGAAATGCACTGAACCCTCTGGTACATCTGTGGAATTCCTGTGTTATGAGAATAGTTAGACTAACACGAAAATAGGGTGTGACCAGCATTAAACCCAGCGTTTGTACCTAATCCAGCAAACCCTAGGAAACAATCAACCTGTGTTTTCATAGCATGAAGTTTTCCTATTTCAGTGGGAAGAAAGCTTGAAAAACATATTATTCACCCACATTTCTTCTTTCTCATAGATAACGGGTAAGGATGGAAAATGTTGGAGACAAACAAGTCTCTTCCAAATTATCTAAGTGGGAATAGACATGCTAATGTTGTACAGCCGGTGAGAATCCTGCCGGGAGTCAAAACCTCATGTGGGCAGTCCCAGCAATGTTCTACTGTGTGCGAATCCAGCATTGGCATAGGTCTGTGTTTTGCCCAAAGACGAGCTGATCCCAGGGTCACAGCTGGAGATTGTGTGTGGTCCACATCCGGCAGAACCTTGGGGTGAAGCACGCGGATTTTGGCTCATCTGTGCTTTGGATTCCATAAACGAGAACCGAGCTTTTTAGAAGTGCGTCTTAGCAGAGCACAAATGGCTTTTTCCAGCTCTAGTCTGTTTTGCTCCCTGGTGGGGAGCACTTCTTCACACAAACTTCCCCCGATCAATAGAGCGACAGCCCTAATGTATAGTTAGCGTATGTGTGAGGGTCATACAGCTGTCCCTTCAGTAGACATTAATCCTACATCCAGAACTATGCGAGAGGTTAATGTTTGCTAATCTAACAGACTCTGTTTCTCTCCAGTCCTGCAGGGATGAAAGGATGTGAGCTTCACTTAAGCTTTTTAAGTTTGGTCTGTGATGGATTCTGCCTGTTTTATTGCAAACGGGAGGGATGGGGGTGGACATCTGTCTCTGCTCCTAACTGAGACTTTCCAAGCCAAGAATATTGTTACCATTATTTGCCAAGAGCAAAACTTTCCTTGGTGCCTAGTGAAGGAGCAGAAGGATTCCCGTGCCTAAGCTCGCAGAGGATCGGCAAGGAGGAAGGGGCAGAGGGGGTGGGAGCATTTGCTCCCAAGCAAGACGAGCCCTGAGTTCAGAGCCAAACCTCCCTGGGGCTTGGCTATCAGAGCAGGAAAAATGTGAACTGTTGCATTGTGTGCCTTCCCTTTCAAAGTGGCTTGACAGTGAGAAACCATCAGGAAAGGGGATGCCAGGCAGAGCCAGTCTGTGTGATGGCTGAAAAGGGGGAACCTGTGATTTCAGAGACACCTTTGAAGGGAAGCTTGCAGCATTCCCCAGGACACCAGCTTCTCCCTCTGGACATACTGCAGCCTAACCCATGCCATAGGATTTCCCCAGACAATGTAGTGATTTCTAGGGATTCCCAGAAACGAACACATAACCCTTTTTTTGACTTTATGACTGCTTTTATAATTCCTTCAAAAACTACACTAGGTGGGGAAGGGAAAAGTTAGACTTGGCACACTGCAGAGGGACCTCATGCAAGTAAATGCAAGAACATTGCTCAGGCAGGGCAAAGAATATTGTCTGGCAGTACATTAAGGAAATCATGCTGTGACCCAAGTACTGGTATTTGGATTCGACCCGAAATTACAGTAAATTAAAATAGGAAGTAGCAGGCTAACATCCTCCTGGAGAGCAGAAAAAAAATAATAATAATAATAAGGCTGCGACTTCAGAATTTCCTAGGTTTGCAATGCAGCGGATCTGTGCTATCCAGCGCGATAAATTTAATGTCCCTTTGAAAGTAGCTATTGAGCTACTCTCATCGCAAGGCAGATGCAGAGGTGAAATAAATGCTTCCCCACTCTCGGTGCTACCTAAAAGTGCTGTTTCGGCATGGCGCAGCCTTGCGCAAGCCCGAGCTGGAAAGACATTGGCACATGACAACATTACTTTTTACTACGGGACTAATTGCCACTAAAGTTTAACTTGAGAACACTAAATCAATACAACCCTTAGCGCCGCGCTGTGAGAACAAGCAGATCACCGCAGCTGACCCCCGCCTGCGGGCGGCCAGGCGCGCCGAGGGCGGCGGTGCCGGCGGGGTGCGGCGCGGGCTTCCCCCGGCGCCCCTCGCCCCTCCGCCAGGCGCGGGGAAAAGGGCGCCGGCCGCCGCGTCCCGGCGCTCCGAGGCCTCATTTCCGAGCAGATTGTCCCAAAAGCACGCAGAGGAGTTGAGCCGGGAGGGTCCAGTGCCTCCCACCCCCGCAGCAGACGCGTGACTCCGGGACCCGGCGCAAACCGCGTTTCTTCTCCATAGCCCGCGCAGCGGATTGATCGATAATAGATTAGCTATAGGCGGCCCCGGGATTTTGAGAGAGAATGAACTGTGAGGTTTACCCAGTCCTTCTGCGACTCCCACCCCTGTTGTTGAGCACGAACAAAACATTTCTCCGCGACTGTCAAATGCCCGTCGTTTACATGCAACTGCTTGTGGAAATTGATCTTGAAACTAAGCAGCTTTCTTGCAGAAAGGAGAAGGGGGGACGAGAGAAGATGGTCTCACTTTCGGAATCGGTGGTTTTGCAGCACAACAAGGGGAAGAAAAAAAAAAAAAAACTTCTTTATGGCTTTCCTGGGACTTCAGGATTTTGCGTTTCTATTTTTACAAGAATGGGCTGATTTGTCTTAGGCTATTACTGTCTATTACTGCTGGAAGTCCCGGGGAAAGGTGGGAAGCAGAGAATTCTGGCAATCTGCCTAAAGAGAAATCAATGAAACAAATTAATCCTTCGCAGGCTGCAATGACACAGTAATCCATCATTCAGAGCTGCTTTTATACACCAAATCAGAGAGCAGAGGAAAGAGCCCTGGGGGACATCACAGACAACAACTTACAGCAACACTGGGAAAATACTAAGGAATCAGTTTATTTAAAGAGGATAGATTTCAGTTGATTGCCTATTTCGTTTTATAGAGATTTTTCTTCCATAGTGCTGTGAAGCTCTGGGCGGATGGCTCTATCTGCTCCGCACCGGCTCCCCGGGTCCCCTCTGTGGGCTTTCAGTAGGATTGGGAAAAAAAAAAAGGAAAAAAAAAAAAGAAATAAAGAAAAAAGGAGTCCTTTTGCCCGCGATGGGCAGGTGGCTGATGCCGATTTTGGGAGGCAGGAAGGGGGGAGGCTCCTCAGAGCCCCGGGGGCTGTGCAGGGTCGGGTCCCTCGGGCAGCGGCCGCTTGGGAGCCAGGGTCTGATCCTGACCCGCCCTTTCCAGCGCGCTGGGGCAGATGCGGGGCGGGGGCGGCGGGTCCCCGGTCCGGGGCCTCGGGAGATGCCAGGGAGCCGGTGGCCGCAGCAGCGAGGGGGCAGGATCTGCCCCGCTCCCCTTCCCCGCCCCGCTGCCACCTTGTCGGGAGCCCCACACAGCGCAGGGGGCGTGAGATGAGAAGTCCCCTGGTGGCCAAAGGTCCGGAGGGACGGGGCCGGCACCTGACCCGCCCTCGGGGGGGGAGCCAGAAGCGAGGGTCCCTCGGTGCCGGCGGCGGGGGGCAGCCTCGGTCGCCCCCAGAAGCCCCCCGCAGAGCCGGGGGCCGCGGCGGGGACGTGGGCAGGAGTTAGTCAGCGGTTTCGCAACGCTCTGGAAATCCGCGCAAAACGCACGAAACAGCCCCAGGATGGACGGGAGGGGTGGGCTGCCCGTGCTGCCGAAACGCAGACACCGGGGTGCTATTAGGAGGGTTTTATTTTCTCTCCCCCTTCTCGCCCCCTTAAGGGCAAAGGGGTAATTTTGGTAGCCCGCTTTGCGTGTTGGTTTCACCACCCTGGACACTTGGGAGGCATGTTTTATTCTGGCTTTCCCTTACTTTGAAGAGATGGATAATGTAAGGACCTGGTGGTGCTGCTAGGGTCAGGAGAAGTATGCTAATTGGGGAGCCTAATTGCTTCAAGCAGTCATGCCTCTAAACATGGAAAGCGCCGTTGATGGAGTCAGTCTGTTCCTAATAAAATGAAGAAGCACTGAATTAAATTCCCAAGAAAGGGACTATAAAAGTTTCCACAGTGTAACTAAATGACTTCACCTATACTATTACCCCTCGGATGACATCTTGAAAGAAGGCAGACTCAATACAGCCTCCATATTCATAAATTGGCTGCGCTTAGGCCAGTAAATCTGGATTGATTTAAAAAGGCTTTTTCATCCTCCCAATCAAATGAAGTCATTGTTAATTAGATGTTTTCTGTTAACAATGTCGCTATTCCCTGCGTTACCTGCTCACACATTTAGTGAACTTCTTGCAACATCTGGATCGGCAGAGCTTGGGTGTCGGGGTAGCTTTTTTTTTTTTT
>VXAA01005829.1:0-24871 GCA_013399115.1 Anseranas semipalmata
GGTAAAACCACTACACCTTCTTACACACACACATACACACAGGCTTCCCAAAACTTTGAAATTACATCTTTTGAATTTCTTGCTTCATTCTCCCAAAACATGCTTTACCTGAACAACATTCAAGCAGATCATCTTCCTCCTGATAGAGAAGCTGGGACTACACACAGGCAGAGTTGAAACCAGTTGGTCACATTTATCCATCTGTGTATACACCTGTGCATTTTATTAAAGAGAAGGGATTCTCACTCTTCAATTTGTTACTGAGCAGCATAGAGTTTTATTCAGAAGTCAAATATGAGTAGATCTGTGTAAGGAATTGGAAGAATAGAAGTCAGAGTGAGAACTGGTTCTGGATGGAGTGTGTATATCATACCAGGGCAGATTAAAATATTCACCATCCCCAGAGTGATACCAGGGTGTACAGCCAAAACAGCTGGATGTTTTCAGAATAGAGCTGAGTTGGGAAGGGAGGTGCATGACACAACGTGAATGCCCATGAAGGCAGGGGACAGGAACCCAATGTCCCATGTGGCAGAAGCCATTGCACTGGGGCCCCCTCAAGGCACCTCTTCCTTGTGGGTACTCACCAACAGGCCTGTCCTCCCTGTGCCCAAACACAAAAATGTGTTACTTCTTTTTTCAGTCCTTCAAACATATTCTTGATTTCAAGCTTCTCTTCTCTAAACCAAAGACCTAATAATTTCCTCTGCTAACATTTTCACATGGTGATGGAGCTAGGGGCTTCACTGAAGCCATCAGAGATTACAAGCCACTCATTAACAAGCTGCAAGAATTGGTAACACTGAAATTCAACTACTGCAGCTTGCATTTTTATACTAGAGGAGAAGATTACACTTTATTCCACTCTGAGTAAAATATAATTTATGAAGGTATCTGTCAAAAATTATTCAAATTACAAACTCTTCCTCCCTCGATGTATCACGAAATGTTTGTTTCAGGCTTTTTTTAATTCAATAAGGAAAAAAAATAAGTAAAACAATAATACTCTATGCATCAGTTGATTTCTTCTTAAATTTATTAAGCATCCCTTTCAAAAGAAGATTAAAAAGTACATTAAATGAATTTAGGTACCTACATGCATGCCCAAGATACAGTGCAAGATACTTCTTCCAACACATGACAGAGAGAAGCTCATTCTACAACTAGTGATGGTATATATTTCTTTTAATTGGCCCATTCACATGTCTAAGTCAATCTGGAGTTGATAACTCTAACAAGTACGTTTAATTCTTTACTTGAGAGAAAATTAAGAAGGTTCTTTAACAGCACCAATTAAAGAGGTTACTTGGCACTCAGGACTGCATAGAGACTGAAATGTCTTCAGTATACTCTGGCCAACAGCAGTTGGCTAGAGAATAATTTTTAAGTATTGGTGACTCAGACAACCTGTACTGAAAAGTGCTAGTACCATAAACCTATTGCTCTTGTAAGCTGTTTCCCATAGTAAGGCAATATTTTGTAAGAGTATTTTCCTAAGAGTTATTCCTACATGAAACCAGAGGAAACAGTAAGGTCTCTGACCATGTGGTGAATCCAACCAAGAAAGGACTGGAGACTGTGGGTTTCCAATCCACTCCCTGTGTCATGTTCATATATGACCGAATTCATGATGGAAATTCTGACATTTGCTGTTTGTCACATAGAGAAGCTACCACATAATTAATCCCAGATTTGCAAGGACAGAAGACTACTTCTCTCTTTCCCCTCACAAATTCCACTGATCTAAGTTTTGACATATTGAGTAGTCAGTTCTGTTTGTATAGTCTGACAGATCAGATCTACAGTTTCTGGTACAGACTAATTCTCTTTAAAGAAGTATAAAGGCTGCTTTTTAGTTTAATCGGATTTTGGATCTGACACTGAAGAGCTAAGGATCCCTGAACCCAAATCACACTGATCATTCTCTGCTCTTTGAGCCAACAGCTGTTGCATTATTTTTGCTTTAACCCACGTTCAATGTCTTTCAGCTGTTCTCTCGGTACTGTAGGGGGTCTTGAACTTTGACAATGAATGAGATGTGCCAAGCTAGGGGTAATCACTTTATTGACGTCACTTTGCCTTTCAACCCCCTTTTAACTGAGCCTCTATTGCTTGAAACAGTAGGTCATTTGTAGCACATTATGCAAATGTTAAAACTAATCTTTTGCATAATACATAAGAGCTCAGTTTGTGCATTAACTAATTTATCTGACTACGCAGGAGCTATGAATGCTGATTTTTATTAAGCTCTTCATTAAGTCAAAATGTAGCTGAAGTGTGTGCATATATATATATTTATATAATCTCAAAATGAAATCACTTCAAGGGTAGGAACACTCACCTGATACAGGGTCTTTGTCAATTGCATTTGTAAAAGAGGAGACCCTCCACCAAATATGAGTGGAATTCAGAAGAAAATGGGTTCCCCTTTTGCAATAAATAGATAAATGAATTAAGACATTCATACCCATTCAAAAGGTTCTGAAATTACATTTCTGTAAGATGCAAATAATGTATATAACTTGACAGCTATGGTACAACTCTTCTCTTGACTAATTCACTCCAAATTAGATTAAATCTCATCCAGCTAGTCTTCATCTCTTTTCTTTCTTTCTTTCTCTTTCGTTCCTTCTTTCCTTCTTTCCTTCTTTCCTTCTTTCCTTCTTTCCTTCTTTCCTTCTTTCTCTCTTTCTCTCTTTCTTTCTTTCTTTTTCTCTTTCTTTCTTTCTCTCTTTTTCTCTCTCTCTCTCTTTCTCTCTCTCTCTCTTTCTCTCTCTCTCTTTCTTTCTTTCTCTCTCTCTCTCTCTTTCTTTCTCTCTTTCTGTCTTTCTTTCTGTCTTTCTTTCTTTCTTTCTTTCTTCTAGCACAAGAAAAGCAGAGGAAATTGTAAGGGACTCTTTCCTTTAAATATCTTTAGTTTTCCAGAAAAACAAAACAAAACATGAGGAATGTAATAAAATATAAATGAATAACAAAAATAAATGTCATGATTTATAGCTACTATATTATCAACAAAAGCAGATATTACACTGCACAGAAATCTGCACTCAATGTTATCTCGTTGTTGGATAGCTACTGTGTGGATTACGAGTGGGAGTTTTTCACATTTAGGAGCTAGTGATCCACAAAGCAGCTAACCCGAACAGGCACTGTGCTGCTCGTATAGCATGGCTTCCAGATCTGAGTTGTGAGGCACAAATCCCTGGTTGAAAAATAACCTCAGAGTGCTGTAACAGGGGAGCCTGTGGGCAGCTCCCACTCAGTACACCAGCTGCATGGCCTTTCCTTTGTCTAAAAGTACAGCAAAAGTTCTCATGAGAACATCCTTCAGGAATAGAGTTATTTTCTTGTGAGGAGATTGTATAACAATCCAAATGACAAAAAGGGAGAGTTTCTCTCCATGGGCAGGATCTGCTCTGCACAGCATGCCGTGGGAAAATCCATCCAGGCTCCATCCAATACTGAACAAATGCAGCTTGCCCGGTGTCTGAAGGGATGCAAGATTTACTGGCTATCTGTATTCCTCTTCTCCACACCCTTTATGTGAAATAAATTCACATTTTCCCTATTTGTGCCCTTGTGGGACAGCACTGAGAGATGAATGACTGCTTTCTGTCATCCATTAAGATGTATATTGACATTGCAGTCACTTTGCCAAGAGCCTGAAAGGTCAACATGCTACAAGAGAGATAATAAGTGATGCTCCCTCCTTACATTCAACAGCAGTATCTAACAGTCTGCAACAGATGGGGAAAGAAGAGGGGTATGTCAGCTGTCCTCCTGACTCCTGCGAGTTCCTAGACACAGTTCATTAAAATTAACGACCAATCACCACGTGTTATGCAGAGGAAGAGATCACTTTTGCATTAGCCAGGTAAACCAAAAACACTGCATTACTAATATGATACTCTGTGCACAAACAACCCTGGAATTTGGCCATTTGCCCTACTTTATGGTTGAATGTTTATTAAATTATTAAAATTTATAGGTTGATAACACTTTCAAACAATTTATTGTAGCCGTAAAATATTTTTAAGTTTTGAAAACACAGTAAAGTTGATTTAATAATCCCCTAATCTTATACACAACTTCCTCTAGACTTTTCTTCAATTACGTCTCATAAATTACAATTTATTGTATACTATAGAAACACTAAAAAATAAACACTTCATGAGAATTTCATCAGATTCATTTATTTTGTTGAGTTAACTGGGAAGCATAACAAATCCACACATGACCTGTGAACTCCGAACACGGGACCTCAAATTCAGTCCAAAGTCAAGAAAATTAATCTGCCAAAGATAACAACTGAATGTTTTATTTAACATAAGCCAAGAAGTTTGCCCTAATGACTACAGTAGGAAAAAAAAAAAAAAAAAGGCTTACCACAATTCTTTCAGTTCTTTAAAAACACTGCTGAAATACAAAGAGAAAAAAAAATCAAAAATCAACACTGCCTCCCTCTCTATATAGTTTTTTTTTGGTGAGGACATGCCTCTGAAACCAGAAGCAAACAGCTGTAGTAAAATCTAAATGCGAATTGCATGTGCTCTGTAAGTGAGAGATACTACTTCAGTGTCAGCAAAGACTACATCAATTCCGTCAAATAACACATTGAAAATATTGCCATGATTCGTGCAGTTGCTGTTCATGGAATTGTTTGGGGATTTGTTTTACACTGCTTGTATCACATTTTAAGTGTTCCCGTAGAAGCTATGGCGAGTGTTGCAAGATTCAGAATATGCAGAACAAAACATACGAGGTCAGCAGAGCTTGCCTAGTCAGAAATTTTTCTTAAATTAGCCATGTCCCAAAGGACCCTGTTAGGCTTCACAGTGATGACCTCTGCTTGATGGTGAATAGTGTTCCTGATGAGTTTGAATGCTGTCATACGATTTCACAGTATTTAAGTCATCATACATTCTTTTAATTTCACACCGGGTCTATCTTTCTCTTTAATACATTTTCTACCCCCATCTTATATGTGACACTATATACCAGCATCTAAAGTGGTAATTCACTAACCCCTGCAGTTAATTTGCTCATTGTAGTAGTTGTCAGTCATTACTGGAGGACAGAAAAACAGTAGTTTAATCCCCAATGCTTCTGCTTCATATGCTGACCATCTCAAATTATGCCATGTGTTCTTAATGAACGTATGGAAGTTCACACCTCTGGACTTATTAACCTTGTTGACTTTATTGACAAGGAATCTTTTAAATGTCCCACTGAAGCAGAAATTATGGAATAATCTTGTGGCACCTACACCTGCTCCCAGTAAGATTAGACAGCATGATAATTTTGCCAGGGGGCAGAAATGGATGATTAATAGTGACACAATAGTGCTCTTAGTTGCACTATTTCAGGTGGGTGGTAAACTGAAAATGTTTCAGCATCATATTTGGGCAAGTCACCTCATGCAATAATATGATGGACCCTGCACTTCACAAAACTAGTATCCACAATCTATTAGTCGGGGTCCAATAAGACAAATAATAATAACAAAAGACAAAACCTGAAACTCTCTGAGAGTTTCAAATACATTTTACAACAAGAGACTTAAAGACTTAAATATGAAAAATTATAATCACTACAATACAGTAAGTTTCTGAAGTGGAGAAGTTCTTTTTTCTTCTGGAACAGCTAATTTCATTTCTCTATTACCTAACTGGTTCTTACTAGAAGCTATTTTGGTTCAAATACTGTTCCTACTGAAGTCAACAAGAATTGACTTCAACAGGACCAGCAGGATTTTACTCAGTGAAAAATGTATGCATTTTCCTTACAATGCACACCTTGTTGCTACACAGTAAGACAAAGTGATGAAGTGACTGAGCATAAAGTCTCCTGTTGTCTGCAGTATATTTGCTATTACAAATATTCCAAGGTTTCTATTGTCAGTATTGAAGACAGATATCCTTTGTTAACATTTACAGCTACCATTTTTCTAATTTATTGGTGATGTTTTACACATCACGCTCTAAGCTTCCTCAGAGGATCAAAATAAACAGCCTGTCTCCTTTAAGAGCAACATGAGAATTGAACACATTCTAAGGTTGCACCATGAATTTTGCAATACAGGTAGTCTTACTAGAGAAACCTGATTTTTCCTTATAATTGAAGTTATTCTGTTTCCTTCTGTCTTGTTTCATGCCCAGTGGGGCATAATCCAGAATCTGGCAAAGTTGATAGATATGTTCACATTTACATCTCTTTTCACAGCCAAGCTCTTTGGTTCTTTTTTCAGCCTTTTAAATTATTTGGCTTTCTCTAGGAAGTCCTTCTCTGGGGCAAGTGGTAAAAATTCACATTTCCTTTCTACTTATACAAATTTATACATGTTTCCATATCACGTAGTGACGTACGGTTTAGTTTTAATTTTAACAGCTAGAGAAAATACCTTGGTCAACAACTTATTTTCTTTGGACTTTACATGAAAGAAAATTTTAACTCTCCCTTTCATGGAGAGAAACTCATGAAAAATATAGGCAAAACTTGCATATGTACAGATACAGAAGTCATTAATGTGCCAAATGAAAATTATACAGGCTTGTGGAATAGCAGAAACATGATTATCACCGTGCACAGGCAGTGCTATCGAAGTTGCATCATAATTCCATTACAAAATTTTTTTGCTGTTACTTATGGCTTTAATATTCTTCATAAAAAGTGTGTGCCTCTGCTGTTTCTCCTCCTCATATCAAAACTTCATCACTGTAAATCGTAACATTCCATAGGCTCTGTTTTTTTGAGTGATATGCTTTTGCTGCCATACACATCCCCAGTGACAACCTGCAGAAGCTACGGCCATACCTACTTGAGTCAACAGCACACCCAAACAGCTCTGCAGGGCTGCAGTTGGTGGCAAGAACCTGAGACTTACACAACACACACTTCAGAGTTTGTTTGTATGTTTGTTTCAACTTTTCCCCTGCCCTGGGTCTATTTCTCTCAGACTGAGTGCCCATTTGTAGTTGGGATGCATGAGATGTGCTTTCCAAATATATTCCATTTTAGTTTCTTCCAAGAGGAATCCATTCCAAGCACACTGAGACTACTTTGTGCTATGAAATAAAGCACAGTAAGTACAGACAACATGGAGATCTGCTTCAAAAGCATACTTCTGATCAAAAGTAAAAGCTAATGTAGGCATATCCAATGTTTCCTCAGTGGAATACTGAACCTATCTTGCAAGGTCATCTGAGGGAACACTGTCAAATTGACATTAGTCCTCAATTTATGAAGTCATCTTTTGTTGATTCCCCTTGAAGAAATTGTATTTAGCTTTTGGGAGTTTATACACCATATAAAAGCTGACATTTTTTTCTTCCATGGAATACGGCTTTACATTCCTATACTCTCGGTAAGTTCTCTTAGGTAATGAACCTATCTATTTCTTCTTTAAGCTTTGCCTTAAGGCAAAAACAAGTTATTTTGGGAAATGAGTTTTCAGATGGTTAAGCTTTTTCAAACCTTTTCTACTCTACGTTAAGAGATTTCCCTGGAACTTTTCACACCTACTAAAACTGAAGAAAAAGTAGTATGTGGCCATATAATTAAAGATTGTATCATATTACATTGGAAGAGGTGAAACCTTATTTATACTAATTTTTTTCTTTAATATTCTAGTAGCTTACTTTCAATCTTAATGTTCTTGTAATATTACACACGCAGCTATATTATGGAGGACGTATATTGCTATATTCATATTTCCCTACTTTTTCTGTACAAACATACACCAAAAATACTTTTCTAACATGAGTACTTTATTCAAAGAATACTAGTTATATTATGTCTCAGAACTCCTACACCTAGTACAGCTTTGCTTTTATAATAACTCCTTTACTATTCTTTCATGGTAGAAGGAAAATAGGTTTATAAATACCCAGAGCATATGAATAGCAATGCATGATTCAACCTGTAACTTTCTGACAATATAGAAATAATCAGCTCCATAAACTTTATAGAGTTCAGTAGGTAGACTGACCTTCAAGTTTGCTACTTCTAAGCATTTATTGATCAGCTAGGTTAAGGGTTGAACTTCAGAATATATGGTTTTAAAACATTATAAGCTTTGCTTTCAAAATACATCTCCAAATTCAAAGCAGATTTTAGTGGAAATTATCCAGTTTTATCATTTAACATGTTAACCTTAAAGAAAGATTAATGCCCTTCCAACTCTGAGCACAGTACAAGTCCACACTTACATCTACCTGTTCAGACCCTGACTGCTCCAGCTCAATGCTACTGACTGAATCAATTTTGGGTTTGGCTGTGGCTGACTGATGTGCAAGGACAGAGGAGCAAGGGAGGTGGAGGCAATGAGCCTTCACACTTCTCTCTCTGGCTTAAAATGGAGCACAGACAATGCTCCTCTTCAAAACACAACAGATCAAATTTGTGTTTGTACAGTGAGTCTACGCACTGCCCTTAAGAACCAGTTTGCACAACATCCACCCCAGCCTTGTGGTTTTCACTGGGTGAAGACTATAAAGAGACTCATGAAAACATATGACTGTACCTGGCATACTATTGTTTCAAATCTTTTTAAAAGTGAGTATGACGATAAAAATAGTCAGACTGTGAAAATGTGATTATAGAGAAAAATAAGTTTCTATAAGTATAGTGCTTTTCCATTTTAAATTTTGGCTACAGATATTAGCAGTTTATATAACATGATAAAACAAAATAATATGTAAAACATTTAGTAACGCTGAGGCAAAATGTAATCTCGTAGATAAAATAGACACTATTATCAATAATCTCTTAATTATGTTTTAATATGTTATGATTGAATCATTTTTCAAACAGGACTCCTGCTTTGGAATGATCTGGCATAGTAGTCAACTTTAGAATCATACTGTGGTATTACAGGGCAGGGAATAATCACTATATTTCTAGTGAATACAGGGAAGTACTCTAGCAGGAGACCTGAAAGCATTTTCCTCCTCCCTAGGAAACTACGAGTACCAGCAATTCTCTCATAAGGAAGCTGTCAAGGAACACTGACAAGGAATATTAAGAATCGTGCTATAAACCTTTGTGACCTAGAAAAGATCTTTTGTATCCTAAATCTCGTGATTTTTTCCTAAGTACATTAATAGGCCTAACCAAAAAAGGACTCTTCCACCAAACTTGTCCTTACACAAACTCCTTTTATTTTTTTACAAACTTAGTAACCCAATCTTAGTTTCTTGTTAAAGGTTTTTCTCCTGTCAATCAGCAAGATATTTTTAAATCTTGAGTATATGAATATACACAAAATCTTTTTTCCATTGGAAATGAAAAAATGAAAATATTTGTGTCACGTTTGAATTTGGTGTGAATAACAGCCGCTAACACTTTGCTATTAGAGCAAAACACTCAAGCACTATGATAATGAGTAAGAAAGAAAGGAAGGAAGAAAGAAAAGAAAAAGGAAGGAAGGAAGGAAGGAAGGAAGGAAGGAAGGAAGAAAGAAAGAAAGAAAGAAAGAAAGAAAGAAAGAAAGAAAGAAAGAAAGAAAGAAAGAAAGAAAGAAAGAAAGAAAGAGAAAGGAAAAAATACCTCTAGCCTTTTCCTGACAAAAACAAAAGCACTTACCTCTCTATGTAGCTACCTGTACAGCATGTACATCACATTACTGCCAGTCAAAAATATGCATGAGATTCAGTGAATGAAGTTTCTTCACATAAAACATTGTCAAACAATTCCAAAGAGTAAATAAGGAAAAATCTTATTTGCAAATAATTTGTGAATAAAACTAGAGTCTAAATACATCAAACAAATTGTTGTGAAAATTGTTTGCTTAGAGTGTAATTTAAAACTTTACTGCATTAGTAAGACTCCAACCATGTCAGCTTTATACAAAGTGATTTTGTTTAGAAAATATATCTACTTGCATGCTCACTGAAACAGAATTCTTGTTCCTTTCACATTGATGGCAATTCCCGATTATTTACTTCTTCCTTTTCCCATCTGCCAGTGAATGCAGAGATGGTTGAGATGAGATGTTGCCATGCAGATACTTTGCTAGCTTGAACTCCAAGCCCACTCAAACTGTATTCTTCTCTCAGCTAGTGCATAGTCTGTCTAAGCTACCTAACTGCTTTAGAAAACCTTCAGGAAAAGAGAAAGTTTCAGGACAGTCTTCAGCAAAGCTGCAGATACACCTAGGCAGATATACTTAGGTAAAAAGAGTATTTTTATTTTTACAATTATTATTAAAGTACTTCTGCAACAATCAACATATAGTCTTTTTTTTTTTTTTNTTTTTTTTTTTCTAGGAATATTAAGGCTCGTATTTTTGGACAAAATTTGTAACTACATCTTTACCCATCTCATGCTAGCATACAATGTTTTGTTGTTGTTGTTGTTTTTGTTGTTTGTTTTGTTTTGCTTTGTTTTCTTCCAGCAGCTAGAGTGTGAATTAAAGATTAATAACTCCATTGTTCATATTTTATTACAGACATTTCTAGCTGAGACTTATCAGCTCCAGCCAATAAGAGGCACCTTCCCAGGGAGCAGTTATAGCTCTGTAAAAGTACATAGCTGGCAAGATGATATCTGTTTGGATATTTCTACCACTTTTTTAAACAGAAGCATTTCAATTTGTTAAGAAATACTTGGCAAAATCCTCCCTTAGTGAGTACTCTGTATACTGCAAATAGCAAATGTCACCAGAAGAATTTTAGCATAAACAGATGCAAGAGTGCTGAACAGTCAGCACAACGTGAAGCCTGAGCAAAGCTATGATCTAGCTATGATTTGTTTTTGTAGTGTTGACCACAACCAATCGGCAATCAGTACAGCAGTTTTTATATGCTAAAAAAAAAAAAAGGTTTTCAGTACATGTATAACTGGGCTCCTGGCTTAGAAAAAAAACATCATCCTACATAAAGGTCTGCTCGGGTACTACTTGTATTGCACTGAGATGCTCAAACTGCTGCGAAGACAGCAGCAGATGTAGCCTGCCAAGGAGGGAAGGATGCCATCCTCCTTGCACCACGCACCCCCTGGCACTGCTGCTGCTGGGGGAGCCCAGGGCTGTAGTGAGACCCTGGCTCTGCCATGCCCTCGAGGACCTCATGTTTGCAGCTGGTCATCGCTGCAGCCCAGCAGCTGTGTCTGCTCCCCTGCAGGGTTATAAGTGGAGGGAGTTTTCCATGCTCCTGTGGGAGTGTGGTCAGTGGGGAGCCACTCCTGGTGGCCCAGGGCTGGCCAGACAAGTGTGTTCCCACCATGAAGAGGCCAGACCTCCCCAGCCACTGACCCCCCACGGTCATGCACCCTTCCCGGTCACCTCCTCACACCCCAGCTTGCTTCCACAGGTGCTGCCAGGTCCCCTTCCACACTATTTTTTTTTACCCACATATTACTATTTCAAACATTACAAGACATGCCTTTGTCAGACTGGAAAGCCTGTACCTGTAAAGAGCATATCAGAAATTGCTTTCCTGCTGTAAAAATACCCCAAATGAGCAAACAAACAAACAAAAACACAACAAAATAAACTTGTATTTGTGAAACATTGCCCAGAAGAACTGGGATGACCCACCGGTGCCAGGCACTACCACTGCTGATCATGCAGAATCCAGGGAGGAATTTGGTATTTCGGGTGAAATCAGAAATGGTGAGAAATTGCACCAGAGTAAGGGCCTTTGACAGCAGCATCACCCATAGCATTCATCTGATCACTACTCATAAAAGGTGGCTCATTAGCTCAGTATGCCCTTAATCCATCACTGTTTCTGTTACTCTGTATTGTCCTGTTATCTTCTCCATTCCTGCCCTTATTTCACTTTCTTTCAGAGCAAGTTGTAGATCCCCAATGTTTGGTAATCCTACTTTCTTGCTGTTTTTCACTATTTTATTTCCAAGCATTGCTGTGCACAAACTATGGTGAACACTCTCGCCAACTTCTGAATAGAGTAAAAAGCAGTTGCTGGAAACAGGGACTCCAGAGTTACTGGAAATGCTGAATTGTTATTGGCAACATAACCCAAACAAGTGTTTAAACCTAAGCACAGCCTTCAGCCTCGTAATGGGTTAAAAACATCAGAAATTGGTTTTCAGAAAAAGTAATAACCCTGGCCATGAAGACCAAAGGAGGACCAAGCATATACTCATGTTTCAGCTGTCTAATTTATTGCTGTTAAGATGGACCTTCAGTCTTGGACAAGAGCAAAAAATCAATATTAATCCACTCATACTTGTAATGGAAGGATGTGGTCACATAAAGTATCACTGGGTAGTGCAGGACTGCAGCCGGAGTTTGAAGACAGATGCTATAGGTTTGCCGTGGAAACAATAGACCATAACATCGTATCTGATACAGAAAAATCAATCACACTGCTACTAGCTGGAAGCTGCTACACTTTGAGGAACGAATATAAAGTACTTCAACCAGTTGTTAAACAGAAGAGGTTTCATAATTATTTAATCACTTTAGAGGTCAAGCCAATTAAAATATCATTTGTCAGTATTTTCTCTGAGTTTTGTTTTCAGAAGGGGAGGGGGAGAGAAGGATAATGTTTTCTCACTGTTCATTGTCTTCACTTAAATGGTGACATACAGAGATAATAACAAAAAACACTGCCAGCCCAGATGCACTGTGTTTTTTTCAGCTAGAAACTATGTAGGGTTTTTATTTGGAAACTAGAAAAGGCTATTAAAAAAAATACATCATAATGTTGTTTCCTACAACACATCAACAGCTCTCTGTTCTCTGTGCTGAGGGGGGTTATCTTTGAGAATATGTGTTGCCAAATAACAAACAGTAGCTATGAAGTCTTGTGGGTTCAAACGTACAACGGATTCCAATATCTGTAGTCTCTCTAGCTGCATTAGGCCAATTTGTTACCAAAGCTTCTATTGTTTAATGTCAATTGACAGTTCTTCTAAAAATAAAAAATAAACAAACAACCCTTGTTACATGGCTTTGTAACCTAGCTATTTTAATCATGGCAAGCTAAGTGTCACTGACAACGTTTACCTTGGACGACCTCTTCTGTGTGGGTGAGAATTCCTTTAACAAGAACACACAAATTACGCTGCTTTTAAAAGCACACTTAATCAACTGTGTGAGATAAACAACAGGTTTTAGTCCATTTCCTAATTATGTTTTCCAGACCATAGCAAAAAAAAAATACTAATACAAATAATCTACCTGATGAAAGTGAAAGGTGAATGACACTGTTTAAACAGGATGCTATGCAGAGAGTTCTTCTATGATAGTAATGAGGCTGGATTACAAATTATGAGAAGTTAATAATAGCTGCCTATCTTATAGATGTCCTGGGAATGGACCAAAGATATCTGAAGATGGTCCAGCAACTTTTTCCACTAACACAAAAAATTGTTTTTTCCCCAAACTGCAGCTTCTTTTGAATGTATTTTGATACAAAATGGTGGTTTTGCATAGCATAAAAACTTTTTTTTCTGTGAAAATTTTTGCATTTGCAAACATGGTAAATAGCAAATGCATGAATATTCAAAGTTGCCATTGTTTCTGACTCCTAAACATAGAGTACATCACACTATTAATGATTGTACTACCAAAAGCAATCTGAGAAATTAATTATCCATGATTTATTACTGGCTAATGATAATATTCTTTCCACTAAGTTGTTTCATTGAAACAATTAGAGCAAAGAATATTGCCAGCTAACATATCGTAAGAAACCAAATAAAAACCATGAGTAGCAAGTAATCAAAGCAAACAGATCACAGATCTTCCTCAATATCCAGTAAATGTCTGCAGCCTGCCAAAAGAACTTAAAGATTAAATGATATGTAAGCAGCATGCTATTTTAAAAAGGAGCATGAATGATAAAGTACATATGGACCAACCCTTAAATGTATTCATTACATTTCTCTTCAGTTGCAAAAGAGTTATAATTTCTGACTAACTGCATGAAACATTCAAATATGTTACATATATGTGCACACGTATGTCTCATTGTGTATGCATACACGTATGCTTCTCTGAGCATTTGGTTTTTCCCCAGCACATTCACTGACACTTTTCCTGCTCTCACTTATCTCAAATCTTTACACTGGCTCTGTGTTTGAATGATTGAGCTCAGACTGGATTTTTTTGGCACTAATGTGAATTCTTAGTGAAGTGCACTGTGCAAACATTAGATACAATTAGTGCAAATAAACAGAAATCAATCTCCATTCCTGTAAACCATGGATTGCATTATTTTTGAAAAGGTCTGAAAAAAAAAATAAAATGCAGTATAGAGGCCAACTTTGTCCTCTAAAAAATGTCACTGCCACTAAAGTCAGTGGGAGTTGTGCATACTTTTCCAAAGACAGAGTTTGTATAGGTAGTTAACCCATCTGAAGGACTGAGGCTGACAGTTTTTCAAGTGGCATGGGATAACTAGACTTTCTTTGAATAAATAAGTTAACTAAATGAACATCATCATATGGGCTCTGTCTCTGCAAAGGAAAATCAGAATAGTAGTTCTGTGTGAATCCTACTCCATGGTTCTAAGAAGCAAGAAGGCAAATGTTGGGCACTTCTCTGTAAAGCTTTTCAAATATTATTAAATTATGCTCTTTATTATTTCGAGCCAACTGTGCAACAGAATACTTAAGAATAGCATGGAATCTCCTGAGCTCTTTAAAGATTGGCACTCTGCCTTTTAGCATAAGCAGAATTTGGATCAGGCGCTGAAGCACATAAAGGTGTCACCTTTTTATTTATTTATTATATTTCTTCTCTCTCTCTCTTTAATTTTACTTGCTAGGCAGGCTTTTCCTGTAGCTCTTACAAGCTTTATTTATTATTCATTTTCATCCCACGAAGAGAAATTTGAAATATTTATCCACAGGTTATTATTTTTTTAAAATTCTTTCCAGAAGTACCAGATATGCTAAATGTCTAAATCTTTTCTGAAACAGCTAAACTGATTATCTTCTCTGAAATCTCGCTTTAAAATAGGTTAATAATTAAAACATTTTACTCTAAGCCAGGCAAACAGTTAATAAGATGAAATGGTTACTTAGAGAGAAGCTGTGAACTGAGCTTCTTTTATTTCAGCAGGCTTTTATTTTAATTCTGCTGAGTTTTATTCTAACAAAATTAATCATTTCTGGGAAATGCTAACCACAATGACAGACCCTGCTATGCTGAACGTTTTACAAGGAAGCTGTTTCAAGACATAAGCTGCCACCACGAGCAAACAACTGACGGCCAGCAGTGTTTTTGTTAGACTCTGACAAGGGAATCAATAAAAAGACACGGCAAAGGTTCAATCAGAACAGACACCACTAATACGAATGGCCTTTTGGGACCCATGGAAGCGTGGAACTGCTTTTCCATGTTAATTTCTCCTCGCCACCCTTGGGGTTATCACCTTCTTTGGCCCCTGTTAATTAAAAACTGCCTCCTGTTAAAGTTCTTTGGCAGACATTCGCCTTGTGTCAACCCATTTTGTTGGCTGCCGAGAGAGGAAATGAAGGGAAGAAGAATTATGAAACTGCCGCATGAAGCACTGCCAAAACCCTTCCTCACAACTGCCACTCGACACAAACGTGCAGATTGCTCTCTCCATCCCTTCAAATACTGAGATGAACTTACACATGACATGTAAAAGGCAGATTTTAAATATTCATTATCCAACTGTCTCTTTTTATGAGGATATGGATATAGAAGTAACCCTGATTATGGCTGTGCAAATAATTGATTTTTCAGATGGGCAGCCAAACAGAAAAGAAGAAAAGTATATACATTTGATCCATTCAAATAAAGCTCATGTACATTTTTTTCCTTGTTTTTGTCTTGCAGAAGTGAAAGCTACACCTTCTCCTTTACTGGTCCCAAACTGCATCATGTTCATGTTTCATTTTACCCACAGGGAAACATTTCATTTCTGGCCAGTTCATAAGAAAAGCAAAAGCAATGAAATGACAGAGTTTCCAAGAATGAGGAGTAGCAGCAGTAGCTCTATTTTACTTAATAGTTCAGTGATTAAAGCATTTATTCTGGATGGGTTCAATCTCTGTCACCTCTGTCTGAAAGGATTTGGATCCCCCTGTCCCAAGAGACTATAAAGGTATTCAATGGGGAGAAGACTTTCAGGCCCTGCTGTGGTTGTTCTCTTCCTGTGTACAAATAAATATTTGTCTTGAGACTCAGCCACCACTGCTGAGATTTATTTCCCCTTTCCAACTCAGCAACTATTTATTATTTTATAAAAAAGTGGAACATCTCCAACAAAAAGGATTGAGTGAGCTCTACCCAGAATTCCCTATAATCCCTCAATTCAAGCACACATGCAAGGAAAGTGAGATGTAAACTCAGACCAAGCTTCAAGGCAGAGAGGTGATGAAAACTCTACCCTTGAGGCTTCCAAGGCTCCACTAGACAAGGCCACAGCTGACCTATCTACCAGCTCTGGGCAGTAGGCTCAGGAAGATGACCTCCCTTCCAGTCTACACATCAATAGTTTTGTATGTCAGAACTGGGACTGGATTATATCTCATTGCATGGGGAAAGGATCTCACAGAAGCAAAATGTTGACTCAACAGTACTTTCCAGGCCAAGGGGCAGAACAAGGGAAAAAACATTTCTGAAACTGTATCTAGTGTGATGTAGAGAATAGTGGTATATAGGTTCCTCTGGGAGGTTCTGATTTTACCTGTATGATAATCAGGCGTTGTCTCTGTGCAAGCCTTTTGAAGGCACTTTGGTTTCCTTTTTCTTATTTTTACAAATCATCTAGCACATCTGCTGTAGAGGCAGATGTACCCCCATGAAGCACAGATTATTCCTTTGACTCTTCTGCTTCTGAAACCTTTCAGACCTGTCAGGGCAGACTCTTCTTTCCTAGGAGGAGGGTGTATTATCTTCCCTTCCGATGGCCCAAGTAACAGTCTGGGTCTCCTGCATCCTTGAACTTCATTGGAACTGCCAGGCTGACCAAGAGTTTTCAAAGATTTTTCCTTCCTCCATTACTTTTTCTAATGTTATCTTTTTCCAGTTTTCATTTAAAGCATTTTCTTTACAATTTTACTGAGCTTTCCCATCTTTCTGGCTTAAGAATTCTGTGGGTCTAAACTCTTTTCTAAAAGGAGGCAGAACTCATAATTTTTGCTGCATTAATATTTAGCATATCCTTTAAAGGTTTAACACAGTATATTCTATGTATCTACAAGATATATACAATAATCTGGTCCTCATTTGATATTCACATGGAAATTACATCAGTGTCAGATTTATACCTTCTGAGAACCTGATCTATTGTGACAAAATTTTGTATTTGGCATTAGTTATCTATACCATCCATATCATGTTGCTGAGAGTACCAAGAAGATAATTCTGGTAAATAATTACTATCTTAAAACTTCTAATTGCATTAAAAAATATATTCAGATAGGATTTACTATTTGATTTCAAAGGCAGACATAGAGAATTTTGATGTTAGAAGATGAAAATTTAATATCAAAGGTGAGTCAGTTGACCATAGCTCAGTGACTTACTAGACGTTTACTTTTTTTCATAAGGTAAATGACACTTTTTACTTATTATGCATGAATCAGGTCAGCTACAGTGAGCACCTTCCTGAACCTTTGTTAATTTATAAAATGAAGTTTTGCTTTGTTTTAAAACGTTCAGCAATGTTCAGATAAAGACACATCACTGCCTCTCACCCACAGATTTCTGATTAACCTAGAAAGTTGAGTTCTGGATACATATATAATGAAAACCCCTTCCCACACTATATTTAACATTGACTATTAAAGTGTCATTTTCCAAAACAATTGCATGCATTCATACTGTAAAACTTGCATCTAAGGATCATATGATTCTCCAAGTAAACTAAGAAGTTCCATTGTCACTATAAGCACTTTCATTTGAAAATGAGGGTTTTTCTTTAACCAAGTATTTCAGCTTCCCAGTTACTTGTCTGTATTTTGTGTCCTTTTAAAAATAAAAGTCTTAAGAGAAATCAAGTACGGTGAAGAAAACTAGTTTGTAAATTAATGTGAAAGAAGCCTGTCTAAGGTTTGTATTTATTCTGTTTTGACTTCACTTCACCACAGGGAGGAATGAGGGATTCCAAGTGATTTTTTTTTTTTTTCGGTGAAGATAAAAGAACCCCAGAAATGAAAGGAGTTTCTTGTGCAGAATGAAATACAAATTCTTTTTTTGGTACCAGCATACATTCAATGACTACTACGTCTTGATTAAAAACACTTTCAACTATGCAGTAGTGATAAAGTTGCATCTGGTTGAGTGGGCTGCTGACGTGGAACTAGCTGGATTTGGACAAGAGTTTCATGGGCATTTTTAAGAGGTCATAGCAAGTGTGTGTTGGTATCTGTTCCTGGAAGCAAAGGTCTGGTAGCCTGGCATTTTCAAGACAAGGCTGAGATCCCCTTTTGATTTGAAATCTTGTGTAAATGAGTGTTGTGGAAGTGGCAGGCAGAGTGAAGCAGCTTTGAGGAGGGGATCCTCTTCATCAGTAAAGACAAATGATGGCCTCCAGCAAAGTTGATAAAGACTTGTCAGAATAGTTGAAGTAAGAGTTACAATCTTGTCATGGAGTGTTTATAAAAGGTTAGGAGGATGATAAGGAAAAGGATGTGCATTTTCTGAAACACCCACCTCGCAAGCAACTACAATAAAATACGAGCAAAATTCTTCAGGCCTTCTTTTTACAAAGACAGGGACGCAGAAGCTTTTCTACATTGTCCCAAAACAGTCCTTCCAGAAATAGCACAGTGCAACCCCAACACTTATCTTCTGCTTACTTGTCATCTTCTGCTTTGTTCCTTTCCATCCTGCTGTCAGAGAAATAGGTACAAACATGCTAGAAAACTCCAGCTCTAAATACCATGAGATCTGACTCTATAAGATGTTCTAGCTCCTCACTATGAGAGCTAGCGTAAAACAGCAGTAGCTGAAGTGAAGAGTATGTTTGTTGATATCTCAGTAAGCTTTGCATTTAGTTCCAAATTAAAAGCTGATGCAGTATTTATTTGACCCAAACTGCTACAATGTCATCTGAAAATTCATTTTGCCAATATGATATGCCTGTTGCAGACTCGAGGGCTGAGGTGGAGTTCTGCATCTTTGTGACTCTGTGTGTCTTTGTGCTTCTTTTTGAGCAAATATATGCCTGTCTGTTCAACTCATATATTAGTACGATAGAGACCTTCATGTTTTTCTATGTTAACAGAATTGCATGTTATTTATTTTCACTGGAAAAACATACATTTTGAGGAAATACATAGGTCAAAAATTGTCTCTACCAAGCCAGGGAAACATCTGAAAAAGGAGCCGGTGAGATTTGAACATCATGATATTTTACATTTTATAAATTCAAATATCACAACTTCTGCAACCTGAAACCCACAACAATGTATGAAGAACTATTTGCTATTTAAATATGTATCTGCAGGCTCCTGTACATTTAAAATGAATATTACCAACCACAGCTCTCAAAAGCAAGTAATACATATCATCTGCAGTCACACATCAAACCAAGTTAAATGTTTGACTTTGCATTCACTACAAGGCAAATAAATCATTTTGATGTTAAATGCACACAAAACCTACCCTAACTCAGTAAGGTAAATCAGGCTATTTTATCTCTAAATATCTGGCAATAATGTATAGGATGAATCCTGTTTTATTTTTCCTTTAGAATTTTAATATTTTATTATAATAAAAGGGGGCAAAGCAGCTAACTCATCCCCTTCTGACAACCAGTTTCTTTGTCTAATTTCCATTTGTTTCTTTGGCAGCTAAAACACCTTGAAATTACCTTCTCCAGCATGGAAGAATGATTTTTTTTCCCTAACTCTAGCTGTCAGAGTGATTAGAATTTTAATTAGTAAAGCAGAGAGGAGGGAGGAAAATCACAGAGAAAGGCGCTTGAAAGATTCACAAGAGGGGGGGACAAAGAGGCATCAGGGACAGCCGCACAGCTTGCTCGTTACAGCAGCAGTTGCAGGGCCATGCTTGAGTCTGTAGCACTAACACGGCACCGTCCTTTAGCCCTTTTGCAATGCCATCCTTCTGGGGTACTAGAAAACATTTTTATCAGTTGTCACTCAGAGCAAGACAAGGTTTTTAAACCACTCCAACTAGGATTGGCTCGACTGCTGGGCTTCTTTTGGCCCTTTGATCTGCTCTGCAGAACTCTGAGCTCAGGACTCCAGCCGCAAAGACAAGATTATCAGTGATACAGACTGCTACCATCCAACTATTATGCCAATTAATATTATAATTACAGATCAACATCTGGGCTTTTTATTCAACAAAGGAAGCCCCTTAAAGCTGAAGGGCTGACGAGAAAGAGTGAAAAGATCTCAAAAAACAATACAAATATATTTTAATTTGGAACAAAAAATGCATTTTAACTGCAGAAATATTGTTTCTGGTCATTCAGCTGTCTGTGATCTTCACAGGCATTTTGCCTTGACACTGCAGCTTTGATGCTATGGCTTAGCACGGGAAGCAGCATGGACCAGGAGGGGAAGCCTGTTAAAGGCTAAAGAGATGAGCACTAGGTTCATCACGCCCAGGCGCTGGTGAGCTTCAGATACAGCTTACTCACCTTGGGAGCCCCACAGCGATCCCCAGTCTCTTCCCACGCACAGCCAGCAATTCTGCCCATTTCTCTCTTGGCAGAGCCAAGGGGCTGGCAGCTGGAGGGGCCCCCACCTCCCAAGTCTCTGCTCCTCGCCAGGTCTGTCAGTCCCGCTCCACGCTGTTATCACTATCACTATTGTCACTTGCATTATATGAGCACATTCGGCTGACAATTAAGATCAGCAGCACACTGTGCATGGCAAGGTACACGCACGTACTAAATGTGGGGATGAATATGTGCTATTATCTATTCAACAGCAGGAGAGTGCAGGAGCTGAGTAGCTGAGTGGCAGAATGGGAAATTGAATCCCATTCCAGTGCCTGAAAAACAAATTTATTCTTTCTAAACTCACATCCCCTCAACCCAGTCCTTGTACTCAAAGATATTTTAATCAGCTGAGAGGAAAATCATTTTCTGTCTCTACAGGGACTGGTCCTGAATTCCTCACTCACATGAGTGGTTTCCTTCCAGTGAATCCAAGCTTTTAGCAGATAACAACAGAGTAATAAGCAGAGCAGATTTAACGCATTTTAAGAGAGGATTATCAATCTGTGCCACTGATCTCTCAAAACAAATGTGTGTGTGCTCCTATGTCACCAGCTATTGCAAAGGTTAGTTATTCACAGAATATTCACTAGGAACTGCTAAGATTTTCTGAACACTGTGACAGCTACTTTAATTCTATTCCACAATCAGCTTTAGCTATTTTTCTATCTAAAATAAGAGACAAAACTTACAAGTCAGCTTCTCACAGAGAATCATAGTCCAATTTCTAGCAAATACTCTACCAGGGTAACAAATTGGCTTGCTGACCTTTTGTCTGGTAACATAGCACGTGACATATTTGTAGTTTATGGAAATCAATCCATAGAGAATTTTTAGTTTCAAGTAATTATAGCTCATTGCAAGATCTAAATAAAAGTGAAGAAAAGGTCATTAGGAATGTAATAGAACAATACAGATATACCCAAAAAGTCAGGTTCAAAGCACTGATCTTAACTGTAATCTGTAAATACTGGTAAGAAGCCAATAATTACAGCTAAAGTCAATTACCAGCTGTTTGAAAGCACAACATTGAAAGCAGCATTGCAATTGCTACCTTCCAGTCCTGGCTGCTAAAATAGCAGACAAGAAACAGAAAACTAAAATCCAGACCTTTAAAAATAGCACACCATTTTTTTTTTCCTTTAATTGCTTTCCTGCTCTGAAATCATCTACATTTTATAGTATGTTTAGTGGCAAGGAAGATTTTGTATACTCCTTTTACCACTATGATGATCTCATTTTAAAATATCACTGAGAAAACCATATGTGTGTACAGAAATTCTAAGGGAGATAATTGTTGAGATTTGCCTCCAGCTGAGAGCACCCAGTGGACAAAAGAAGAAAGAGGTAATGAAAGGCACAAGAAACTGTGTTTTTCCACCAATAGTCAGACCAGCAAACACACCAAGAAGTCAGATCTTCCTCTCGATGTAACCTGTATAAGAGAATTGGAGATGCATCTTCTACTCCTTGAATCTTGAGCTGGAGCTACCATTTCTGGGGTGTTATCATATCTCTATTGTTCCACTAGACCCAAAGCACCCTTTGTGGATTTAGCAGAAGTCTTACCAGATAGAGTAAGTATAGTTTATTCCTGTAGGAGTGGAGCCGGGGTGCAGCGCTGCCTTAAAATCTCATTCCATACCACCTTGGAGAAAGCCTTGAATTGGAGAGCTCATACAAAATACTCACGATTTAGCCTTAAAATGCACTGGATGCAATATAAACCACTCCAGTGACATAAGAGCTGCTGTTAGGTGGTCACAATCATGCCTCTGTGTAAAGCCTGCATGTTCAGTGACTGAACACTCACATTGACTTAAATTCAAACCCTCCCCTAGCCCATAAGTGTGCCCGCTTATGTCACAGAAAGGTTATCATCACAAGGCAAATGAACATTAAAAAGGCACAAACCAGCTCTAGTTAATGCTGGAAAAAAGAACAAAGAGTACCAAAACACTCTATTCTGAATTACGTTTTCGCAACACATCTCATAAAGTCACTCTAAGAAACAAAGAATACATGAATAAAAAAAGATCAAAACTACAGGTAATATGCCAGGAAAAATGTATTTAAGTAAATGGGGCTCATATGCTTACTGAATACTGCACAAATGTCGTGTAAGAGCAGGATAAATTAAACCTGGTACTTCAACTACAGAGAATGATTTCATATAGATTTTTAAAATTGCCTGAGGACTTTTGTTCTAAAAATAATTCAAATATCCTGCAGAGGGAAATCCTCGGTAAGTATGCCTTCTTCAGCATTAGCCAGTGCCTTCCCAAGTTTGATATTTTTGCTTTTCAGTCAGAGGATGAAGACATTAGGAGAGGGTTAAAGTTCAGTGAACAGAAACAGAAGATGTAACCCCAAAAGTCAAATATTAATCCTATCCAAGCTTATTTTCAAAACCTTGACAAAGCTTTGGAGTAGCCAAGAATAGGAAGTTGAGTAAGGGCTCTGAATGCTTTTACAGAAATAAACAGAAAATTGTTCTGTGATAATCCGAAGACTACACATAGTTCCCCCAGAAATATTCAAACCACAGTGCCCAGAAAGAAGAAACACCAGAACTGCAACAGCACTTCTGATTTTTGTGACAATGTCACAGTATTTCATGTATTCCAAACTCTTGAAACCAAGTGATTTCAAAAGAATCTTTATAAGAGACCTATTTGTGTCTTTTTTAATATATAATATAATTAATAATTATATATATAATTATATATTAAAATATTATATATATATAATATAATTAATTAATATATAAAAACACTTACTTCTGGACTTCACAGCTGTGAAAAATATTCAAAATGAGAAAAGTGTGAATACTCTGAAAGCCCAAACCTGGAAGGTGGGGAAGGGAAGACAGAAGGAGAAAGAAAGGTAGCAGGGAAAAAAGTACTAAGCCAAATAAAAATGACATTTCCATGACTGGATCTTTTTCTCTCTTATATAAATTGAAGATGGCAAATCTGAACTCATTATTTCAAAAGTACAGAGTAACCTAATGAGAGAAAAGTGGGAAAAAAAATAGAAGAAAAGGTTAACAACATGCAAAACTCTTCTATAATCATATTCCAGACTAAAGATTTTTATTCAAAATGGAGAACTGTCCACATTTTGCACAGATGTCTCCTTGGAGGTGTCTCCCCACCCCACTTTTTAGTGGAGCATTTCAAGTTCAGGTACGCCCTCAATTTGTAACCCTAAGTTTTCTTTTCATTGCAGTGATTCATTTGGACACATTTGGAAAAAGCACTGATGTCAATACACAGGGGAGGTCTCCCAAAAGGTAATTGAAAACAAGATCGTTTCAAAAGAAAGTTACTCATCTCTCAGTCTTATGCCTCCCTGCACAGATATAACCAGCATAAAATGGTTCAAGTTGAGATCATGAGTTTTGCAAACCACTTTGTTGAAATACATCTTTACACAGCCTGTCAGAAGATAGGAGACAGATGTTCAATGTTTTGCACACTAATCTTCAAATAAACCACATGAGTTTTATGAGTGTTTCTCAGTGGGAAGGAAAATGGCCTAGCCAAACAGCCTGAAAACTACAGAGCAATCGGATTTTGGTTTAGAAGCTGAAAGTAGATTCCCCTTTTCTCCTATCAGATGAAAAAACTCTTCTGGAGAGGCTCTGTCAGAGAGAGCTTTTGCTTCACTTTTCCCCCTGCTGCTCCTGCCTCGCATGGGATTGCCTGCAAAAACAGTGCCTGAGGGATCTATATGCAGTTTTCTAAAGCAAACACAACACAAGTGCTGTTCCCAGGTTACACATTTGACTCCTGTAATACAAAATGTGAGAGAACATCCCCTAATGGCATTCAAATCATGTTCTTACAATTTTCAAGTGTCAAGTGTTTTCCATTTTGTTTCTTGGAAAAAAAGATATTCTCACTTGCTGACTTTGTGCATGGAACAGCTATGCGTATTCTGTAGCATGCCAGCATACAGTGTTTCCCATGTCAGACAAATATCTTTTCTAGAGGGCAATAAAAATTATAAGTTCTTACTCTGTGGCTAGATACTGAAGCCTTTACTCAGGAAAAAAATTATTACTTAATTAGCACTCAGTTTACAGACTGAGCCCAGAAGGGACTGCTAGATCTTCTTAAATTTCTTCTACTTAGCTTGGTATTGAGCTCATTAACTTTCATTTTTTTTAGAGTATAATTTGTGTTTGGTCAAACTGTATTTTGACCACCTTCCCGGGTGCCCTTACG
>VXAA01005830.1:0-41931 GCA_013399115.1 Anseranas semipalmata
CCCAGCTGAAACCAGGACAGTGTTATTAGCTTGTATGAAGGCACAATGTAGGCTGGTATATACAGGGCATGTTGATGACTTGTGAGACCTGATGCTCCCAGTCAGAAGTATCACCATTGTTTCCAGATAGTGTCTATATACCTATGTGTATTTGGGAGAAAGGTGAGCAATCACAGGCAAACACAAAATATCTCTCTTCAAGGAAACAACATCGTGGCTCAAAACTTCATAATTTTTGTCTCATCTTTTTGGCTCAGACATTTTTGAAAATATCTTTGACATATTAGGAAAATAGAAATAGCAGGAAGGAATTAAAAGTCAAGACAAAGACCATCTGCATTAAAAGGAAAAGAAAATCTATATATGTAAAGTCTTTCAAACAAGACTCTTTTGTGGAGTAAGAGAAAAAAAAAAAACAATTTACCTAAACCACCTCCTTTTGTTTCCTTAAGCTGAGAGAATAAATATATGCAAATAGAAGTTCTATCTGTTCTAGAAAATATCTGTGATTCACAGCTGATTGCCAAACTCACATTTATCAGAACAGCATGAATCAAAGCAGGTTGTTTCATCTTGCTTTCACTGAATTTTGGTTAAGACTTAATTTTCCCTTAGTTGTCATAGAAACATGTGCAGAGCAAATTAAAGCAGATAAAGCATTGCTGACAAAGAGAAAAAAAAAAAGTTGTTCCTATTCAGGCTGTGCTGATTAATGCTTTCTGAGATACTTAGGAAAGTGTGGCACCCATAGACAATTTGATGCTATTTAGAAGTATGTTTTATGACACTAAAGCTTTATACAACCAATGTCCAGCTACAGTTTAGTGAAATGTTTATTACTATTCCCAGAATTCAACAAGTCATCATGTTAGCATATTTTGATGTTTGCAATGGCTTGAAATGCACCACCTAGAGGAAAGTAAGAATAAGAGTAACAACAAAAAAAAAAAACTCAGAGAGAAAGTGAAAGAGTGACAGAGAGAAACAGAGAAAGACTGAAAGAAAGAAGCACAAGCTCACTGATTCTATTTATAAATTTTAGCATCTTTGTATGTGAAGCTTCTTCCTTTCCCTTACAACTTTTTCCGAAAATGTCAAGTAAGCTACTAACTTTCCTATTATAAATAGACCCCCGACTCCCTTTTCTCACAGCAAGTTCTTACTCTGACTTGTGAAAAATTGAAGGGATATATATACACATATGACTATCAAGAAAGGTGAAGGTTGGAACACCCAAAGTACTCCTGTTTAAACAGCTGTGGCACAAAAACTGTGTTCATCCTGCTGTGCTAGATCTCTCCTGAGAACAGTCACAAGTTGGACTGTCCCAAATCCAGCTAAAGTACAGTGTTAAACTGCCTCTTCCCCAAATGACAGGCAGTGAAACAAGGGTTACCCGGGAAGCATATACATACCCTTAGCAAAGCCCTTGAGCGTTTACAGTTTATCCACCTGCCTACCCCCAACATAACCTTCTGACTGCTTTTCAGACCTCCACTAGGGACAACCCTTACCACTGTTGCTTAGTGAAGACTTTAGATACAAAGTTCTCACCAGAAGGGTACTACCATGCAGAGGAAGGAGTGAATAATGACTGAATTGCTAAGACTCATAATTACAGGATGCAAATAGTTGGCATTTTAATTATTTGTATTTAATTGAGGAGTCTGAATTCTGAGTTGCATATCAATGGCATAGATACCTATAATTATATACCCCTCACATGTCTTTCCGCAATAGATTGTGCTCCCAACAAATACAGTTGAAAGCATTTCAGAGTGCTAGGATAATCACAGAATCACAGAACCATTTAGGTTGGAAAAGACCCCCAAGATCACCTAGTCCAACCTATAACCTAACACTACCAAGTCCTCCACTAAACCATGTCACTAAGACATGGTGATGATGCAAATGGTATCACTTGCAACTTACAAGTGAGATTTTGTCATTGCTAATCTGAAGTTTGCCATATGCTTATAACACTGGTTTTAAGATTCACATAGGATTTGTGAGGCTATTTCAGTTTCTCAGAAGAGCAGAGGCAGCACAAACACTGGTTTTAGCTTTTTGTTAACTCAGAATTGGGATGGCAATGTGGCCTCACTGTCTTCCTGACTGGAGTTTGAAGTCTGGCCATGACAGACACCAGGCATAAGTAGTCCTTGGGAGAAATAAAGACCTAAAATTGCTACCATCCTATGCCCTGGTCCTGTAGGTTAATATGCAGTGTGCTAGCAAAGCAGACGTTTGAATTTCTGTTTTTCCGGCTGGAACTATTATGCCGCTAAACAGACAATATTATGTTCCAGCTCTCAGACTTTGTGGAGGGCCAAAATTACGTTCAAATTTCATTATTCTCAATAATGCCTGTCTCACATTCATGTCATCCAGTAATTATTTGTAATATTTTTGTAGTGAATGCCAGGTGCAATTTGGATCCTATAAGCACATTTCATCCATGTAAGCTTAAATGGACTTAGTTCTATAACTTCTCTCTGTGCAGACTGGTGAATATAAAAATGAAATGCTAAATTAATACATTACCTCTTTCCTATAAATCTTTGACACACTTGAACTGACCATAAGAAAGTGTTCTTTATAACTCCAGCAGAGGAAAAGAGTTGACTTTATACATTAAAATATAAATATATAAAATGTATTAAAAAAACTTATACATTAAAATATGAGAGCATATATAAATTAGCTGATTCTATTTTCAATTTAACTGGCAAATGAAAAAAGCATGACCATATGTAACTTGACATCCTGATACTCCTCTGCTAAGAAAAAAATTCTTTAACTTTTAAAACTTGATATGAAATAGTAGTTGTGTATATTAACTAAAAGTAAAAACAAGCCTGCTCTGGCCTGAGAGGTGGCCAGGGACACTTTCAGAGATCTTGTTATTTTCTTTTCAAATAGCGATTTAAATAATATAGCTAGTTAATCACTTCAACTTACTATTAAGTTTCCACTGATGTAGAAATTAAGTGTAAGTGAAGAAGAAACAAAAAACATACTGTTGTAGGAATAGAACTCTTAACAAAATTAATAAAGATTCTACGGATTAAAACCACTGCAGGTCATTTACTTTTGATTCACTAGTGCTGAAACAAGCTTTGCAAGCTTTATAATGTAAGAACTCTCCAGTATTTTGGTTTTTAAGCATTTCATTTTTAAACTATTTGAAAAATAAAAATGCTATTGAAAATGCTGGAGAGGAATCCTTCTAATAACCTTTAACACTACCTAGAATATGTGCGTTTTTGAACCCTTCAGGCAGCTGTAGTGATTACCATTTAGCACCTGAATGTAGCTCTGGTAGTTGCACAATTGGCAGCAAATGGCAAACGCTGACACTTTATCACCAGCTCTTGGTGTAAATCCCAACTGATAAATCCTTCTAACAGAATTCTTTATTTAAGAAAAAAAAAAAAAAAAAAGATATTCCTCTTAAGAATGAAGGAAGAATAAGGGAGAAAAGCTCATGCAAGAAAATTGTTTACTTAAAATTTCTGAAAATGTGTAATCTACTTAATATCAAATACCATACTGAATTTTTAAAAAGGGATTTTTCCTGTAATCTACACAAGCCAGATTTCCTTTTAGCTTCTAAGATAGTTCAAGTCACTTTTCAACTCACTCTGACAGATTTCTGAGCCAGATGGATGTGGATCAAGAATGTATAAACATATGGCAGCAATGGTAACCAATATCCTTCTAGATGTGCATAATGATTCATTTCAAAAATATACATCCAGGGTTATTAATAGTCACTCTTGTAAGTTTCATATTTTTAAAAGGTTAAGTTTTAGAGGAATGTAATTTATTTCATTTTTCTTCAGTGAAGTACCGTCACAACAGAGTCTAACTGATGACGGCCCAGAATGATTTTAATGCTCAGCAACAACCTTTTGGGCAGCACAACATAACCAAATCATCATGCATCACCATATACTCCGTCATTCTCAAGTAGTCAAGAGGTTTTATTTCACCCACCCTGTTTCACTGTCACCCAGTGACGTCAGTTAACGCTAGAAATAAAGGGCTTTGGTTTGCTTTAATTTAAATGCGTGCAAATGATGACATAGTTAATGTGAGTCAATATATACACCGGCCAGACTAAGCGTAAATGAAACCAGAAGGCAGTGCCTTCATACTGCTCTTGGAAACCTCCACATATAATACGAGACAGTGAGGTAAAAATCTCTTATCAAGTGTTCCACTCAGCACTCATAAGACCCTCTTTAGTGAGTTTCTCTTTGTACTAACTAGTATACATATATAGCTCTATGCCATTCTATTTCCAAAAACAAGAAATAACCAGGATAAGAGAGAAACTGGTATCGGTATTCTTTGTAAGCCAACTTCACACCCGCCATCTCCATAAAAATATTGTTCATGGCTTCTTTGTGACGACTCAGAAAGCTGTAAGTATCAGATTTTTAAAAGGCACTTAGTACCTATACATACAACCAAAGGTGTATACAAGGTGCTACAAAAACATTTTAGTCAAATGCACTAGTAGATGATAGGCTTGGCTCCTCACATCTTATGTTGCTTAAGGCCAGACAATCTAAATTAGCTCTTTGGGATGCATCCATACTGGCTCTCAACTCCTTAATATTTGTCTTTCAAGTTCCTCTGACATTGCAATGACTTATAAACAATAGTTTTAAAGCAAAGAGATATTTTTTTTTCAGAAATCCTGAATTTAGAAAAATGAATAAATATAACAAAATATCTTGATATTTACTTTGTCATCTAAGCCTCACTCCTCTATTTACAGCTCAGCCCAACAAGCCAGCTCAACTGGTCACTACATAATTCATCTTCACTGCTGCATGGGGAGAGTCTGTCTATTCTCCTTCTGCAAGTTCTTTCTCCAGTGTCATTCTCTACCTGTCCAGACATTTTTTTTCAGAGCGAGCCTTGGGAAAATGAACAATTTCAACTTGAGTGGAACCAGAATGCTCAAAATAAAACATGTATGTTCATTTTGTTATTTTATTTCCTCTTGAGGTGTCTCTTATTAGGATTCTACTAGCGAATGTCTAACTACCATATTGGTTAGTACCAAGTAGATAAGCTCAGGACATACGACAAAAATTAAAACCAGCATAAATGAGTATTTCTGTGAAGTTCCAAAAGTACTTAGGTATCTGAATACCAATGATTTCATCTTGAATAGCTATAGCAATAAAACAATTAATGTCCTAAGTGTCGGAGAACTACAAATGCTGGCCAAACTTTACTCAGTGCAGCTGGACAGAGTAGAATCATAGACTCAGAATCATTTAGGTTGGAAAAGACTCTTACGACCATTAAGTCCAACTACCAACCTAACACCACTAAACCATGTCCCTAAGCACCACATCCACGTGTCACTTAAGTACCTCCAGCAGTGACAACTCCACCACTTCCCTGGGCAGTCCATTCCAATGCTTGACCAACCTTTCCATGAAGAAATTCTTCCTCCTATCCAATCTAAATATCCTCTAGCACAACTTGCGGCCATTTCTGCCCCTTGCCTAATGCAGGATCCTGCTTTCTCCTTCCCTGCTCATCCTCAATGAGCTGAATATTTGCAGATGGGTATGTAATTAGCATACTGAAGCCAACTTTAATCTAAAGAGTTCAATACAAGCAGCTGTGAAACAGAGGGTCAGCATTTTAGACAGCTGCCTGCATAGGCATCCAGGGAGATGAATGAGCTGTTGAAGAATAGGTGACATCCCATGCTGCTGTAGTTTAACTAAAATTGATAGAGCAATCACAGCTCCTAAACATGGCATGAATAAAGTCAATTGGACCCAAACGATCCTTCAGAAAAACTGATAGAGAAAAAAAGACCTGATACAATTGTACTTGATCCCATTTCCCATCCATGGAAAATTCCACTTCTCTCTGAAGTGCTGATGTGGTCAAGTGGCATTTAGCTACCCTCTTCACCACTGAGAGGTATAAGAGATGGTGCAATTAGTCTGTTGTACTGCTCTGTGTTCACAGCAATAGCCTAGATTCCACTGAAGTTGAAGGAAAATGAGAAGTAAAATGAGCTGTGAAAATGTGGAGAGCTAAACCTGTGCTCTTCTCAACTCTAGCACTACAGAGATGGGTAGGTTTCCTCACACTTTCGTTGTATGTTTGTAAACAGCAATATTTAAAAATAACGTTACTTCTACAGTTTTGCTGTAACTACAAATTTGTTCCTTTGATGTTTTCTTTTTGACGTAACTGGCTACTTTGAAAAAGCAGTTCCCTCAGGGATGGCATTTTGAGGAATGGAACATAACCGAGCCAAATCTGGTTCTAGTGTATGATGTTAAATCAAACCCTTCTGGGTCTGGGTATTAGTAATGTTTATGGGAAAACCACCTTAAGCTGTTGTAACCATCAGGCTTTAAAAATTATGTTGAAACATGAGTATATTCTGGCTTGTTCCTTATTTCCTATTATGTGACTATGACTAGGATTAACATTTTAAAGTTTTCATTGCAATGTACAAACAAGGTACACAAGGGTGAACATCCAAATTTTCTTTCCAGTATTATGATACAAAAAGCAAGTATCCAAGTGTACCAAATTACAATTTGCTAAAAGTTAATTAGATGTTACTCAGATTTTTTCTAATTAACTTGATTCTACAAAGCACAATATCATGTATGTGCTACAGATGTTCTTTCTGAAGTCATAAACTAAATCTTAAGTTTAGACATTTATACTAATAGCTCATATGGCTCGAGGAAACAGGAGAGTTTATTCACACGATTACCACTACATTAAGCAGGATTTGCATGCATACAGAAGTTTATGTAACTCCACAGAGAAGATTTAGTGTATTGAAAGCTTTGTGGAAGTAGGAGTCTAGACATTTTCTAACAGAATTTAGTAAAAATGGTCATTATTTGATCATTCAACCTGATAAAAATATATGTGAATTCAGACCTTTCTCCTGCCATGAAATTTACCATTACAAGTGTAATGCTGTGTGTGCTTTAAGCAAAATAATAAGCTTTTCATGCTGCCAGTATTTGCTTTCTCACATGCATAGCAAAAAAAAAAAAAAAAGAATAAAAAGTATTAGAACAAAGAATCTGGCAAATAGTCTAGGATAACAGGGCTGAAGTATCTTCTTGAACCTCTTTTCCTGACATGGCTATGTTAAAAGTTGATTCTTACTCATGCCGGGTTAATAGAAAACTGTGCACGTAAGATTGAAGATATAAATGTAATATATTTTTTTTAATAATTCTTTTTTTTTCTTACTAACTCTAAACAGGATGGTCTTAAAAGTTTTTTAGTTAAACAGAATATTAGTCTGTGATCCTTGCCAAATCTGCCATTTATGTATGCAGTCCTTCAGGTCAGCAGCCAAGCTCTTACTCCCTATACAACTATTTCTGAAACACAGAATAAAATACAAAAAATCTTTTTGAACTTCTATAAGAGGAGTCACTGAATTTTCAATGGATATATATAACTTTAGATATATGAAATATCTAGAACCATAATTTTATACTCCCTGTCCAATTGTGTTAATGCCATTAATATATATATATATATATATATTATTTTTTTCTTTCCTGAAGCTATCTTAAAACAGTGTTGAATTAGAGTTAATATTTACAGGACACATTAGATCTACTGTCAATCAGAAAAATCTGACTAGAGGAAACCTCATAAATAAAGTTCAAGGTACCACATCCAGAGGCAGTCTCACTTAGCATAGGAGAAATGGACCCTCTCACGACACAGGCCTGGAAAGCAACTTAACCTCCATTCCTCCCTCCACCCTATAAGAAATTTAACACAAATTAAGCAAAACAAAAAAACCTCCAAATAACACAGGTCAAACAGACTGCAAGACCAGCACTTCAGTTTTGTACCTAATGTATTGGTTAGCATCCTCCCACCAGAGCCTGGAGAACACCTAAAAGACGAGACGAGGCAAAGAGCTTTTTCCTGTGTACCACAGTCCTGAGTACAGAGATGAGTGAGCAAGTCAGAGACCTTCCCCAGTGTTTTTGTATCTGCCAAGAATTTCTGCATTCTTTTCTCTGTGCTAAAGCTGAACTAAATGAAGCTCTATTTTCCCCTTCTCTTTCACTTGTATCAGTCGTATCCACTTCTGTGAACTTCTATAATTGTCTTGGGGTGGTGGTGATCATGTGTTTTGTTCTCTCTGAATCTTATTTCTTCATTTGTCCTTTGAAAGACAAAATTGAAGACATTTAAACAAATATTAGAAGACAGAGCTGATGAATGTGAAGGGAATTTGGAAAACAGAAGAGGAGATCCAAAACCATTTGCTGACTTCACGTCTTGCCTATCAGCTAACTTACTAATGCAACAGTAAAGTAGATAGACCCTGATAATATGTCAGTACTCACCATACTTCTGTCCATCCTGAAGACTCAAAGCAAAGTGCAGGATGAGAACTCTCAGGAAGCCCAGATAACATTTTGCGTGGAGAGAGTATCTGGTAATAGACAGCTTTTTATTATATAACAATAGCAGTGTTCTCACCACAGTTGTTGTTTTTTTTTTTTTTTAATTTGTTTAATTATTTTTCTGTAGAAACTAAATGTAGACACGCAAAGTATTAGTTCCACACAAACAATGGAGACAACATTATTACGTATGGATATTTTCTGCTTAATTTTCAGGGCACTTAAATTTCCACTGACTATCAGGTTATAGTGTTTATTTGCCCACCTCTAATTTCACAGTAGTATACTGCTGTTCTCAACAAAAATACAGCGCAACTACAAAAATTCAAAATGACATACATTATTCAACAGAATGTAACCCATACCAGCTTTTTGCTACCTTTGCTTGTGCCAGCAGTATTACCAGTGGTCTCCAGAACACAGCACAGATGCTTCTCTTATATTGTGCGTGTTTATTTTTCAGGTGGGTTCTCCAAGCAGATGTTCAAATAATCCGCAGTGTTCCCACAGAGACCACAGGTTGAATTGGTGCCTTCCACTTGATCTCACTAAGGGAAAGTCCTGCTTCACAGATAACAACCAACAGATAAAGACATTTGTACCACCTCTTCTTCTCTTCACTCAATCAATACTTAACTTTTTTTTTTAATTCTCTGGGAATGAAAATACAGGTAAAAAAAAAAAAAAAAAAAAAAGATCAACAGCTAGGTAAGCTGATGCTGTCCCTGAAAATGTGATAAACCCATAGCATGTAGAAAAACTGATCACTGTTTCTTTAATGAAATAGCTTGTTTATGGGAAAATAATGATTTGTTAAGATCAACAGCAGATCTGTGCTAGGTAGTAGTCAAACAAACTCAAATGCTAGGAATTACTAAGAAAACAAAAAAATCCATCATTAAATGATAGTAAAAAATTATGCTGCTTCTAACCCCTTGAAAACTGTATGTAACTCTTATCTCCTAATCTCAAAAAGGATATAAAAAAAATGCAAAAAGTCGAGCATAGTTAAGTAACACTTTCCATAAGAACAACTGAGTAGGATAACACTGTTTAACTTGTAAAAAAAAAAAAAAAAAAAAAGAGTAGTTAGAAGCCTACAAAATCACAATTTGAATGGAGATGGTACAGAGGTAACTAGGCTATCCACTGCCTCTGTCTGCACAAGTACAGAGAATGCACAACTAAGAGACATGGGCTTGAAACAAACCAAAGGATGTGATTCAATGTACAGAGCTACACTGAACTGTGCAACTCCTAGTCAGAAGACATTGTGGATGCAGAAGGTTTTGTGGTTTAAAAGGAAGAATATAGCAGGAGACATATTAAAGATTACTAAAGAGAGAACTATATCAATAAACACATAAATACAAAAATTGTATCAAGCTCAGGAAATCCTGTGAACCAAGATATAGTCAGAGAGCAGAAGAATACCTTGAGAAAGTACCATACCATCTTATACTCTTTTTATTTCTCTTCAGGCATCAGCATATGACCACTTTAGGTCAGAATGTCATGCTACATTGACTGCTGGTTTGAACCAGTAGAGCTGTTTTCATGTTCTAAAACTTTCCAAAAGACAAGGACCGGTTTTGATTAAATTTATATTGGAAAAGATTCTCCCTACAAGGTGGAATTATAAAACTAAACTAGGAGATAGCTGTGGATGCCCCATCCCTGGAGGTGTTCAAGACCAGGTTAGCGAGGCCCTGGGCAACCTGATCTGGTGCGTGGCATCCCTGCCCATGGCAGGGGGGTTGGAACCAGATGATCTTTACCCTGCCAACCTGAACCATTCTATGATTCTATGATAGAAAAAGACCTAACAAAGTAAAAAAATATATAACCTGGTGTCTAGTACAATCAAACCTCATTTCTGCTGTCCCATCATTTATAGGGCAAACAGCAAGTAGAAAATTATCTATTCTGTATACTTAAACATTCCTTTCAGTAGGGAGAGTGACTCAAGATCTCAGAAGTTTCCAGTGACAGCTTTAACTAGCTAGACAGACAAGTCTGCCTTTTGGTGACCGGTATAGATAAAACTGAGCAATTACGACAAGAGATACAGCAAGGCACCTGCCAGTGGTCTGATGGTCAGAGCATTTGCACAGGAACCAGGAGAATATCAGCTGGGCAGTTAGACACTGTCTTCAGCTGTGTTCTGGTGGGGTGTGAATAATGGAATAGCTAATGATTAGCTATTAGATGAGCTAATATGATGCTGCACCTGAAATACTATGCTGCACTAAGAGACATGAATATTAGCAGCAGCACAGCACTGCCTGGCTGTCGGATTTATGTTGTTGCATTCAAGCACTCAGGAGACGGGGATAAAACTGGTATGGAGGTACTCAGAATTTTTCACATTCCAGATGTATTTCCAGACTACTAGACTGTTTACAGACTTACTTATCTCCCTCTAGTGTGAAAAATTTTGACAAGTCTTGGGTTATTTCAGTACAGATCTGGGCTTTCTTTTGAAGCTTTGCGGACTGGTTCCTGTTTAGAAGTTTTGCCAGTTTGATAGGTGTTAGTGTGCTACACCTATACCTATTTTTATGGGCTGTAATACTCACAAAGAGGAGCTTGCCTCTGTTTCTGAGATGTCAAAATATGCACACACAATAGCAGAGAAATAATTAATCTGCAAACACACACACACGGACACGGCTATCTTCTAGGTAACATTTTTCCTTTCTTGATTGCAGACATAAGACGTTCATCTAATACACTCAGATTTGCTACCATTGACAGTTACAAAAGGCATTCTTGCCAAAAATGAAGTTGAAATACATGTATTTGCAGATATTTGTTAAATTTAATTAAACAAATGGAATAGTTGTCACAAAAATATTTTGCTAGAGAATTCTAACAGATTTTTCTAACAGATATTCTAACAGATATTTGCTAACTCAACAAATAGGTTCTCAGATTTACTAGCACTGTGGGACTGAGTTTTATATTACAGTTCATTTTGGTAGATCTTTGTTCTAGGTCCTTTTGAGGTCTGTGTTACTGTCAAGAGCCAAGAGCTTTGACAGCTGTTGCCAGCTCTGTGTGGTTTGTTTCAAACAATAAGGGCGCTGCTTAGCAACATCACATCACACATTTGGTACCCTACAGTATCTCACATTCCTAACTACTCTGCACATCCTCACGACTTAAAGGGACACTGTCAAGTTAATAACCATACACCAAAAGTGTACCCACCTCTCTCTCCCCCATGATTAGACATATGAGATGAGAGAAGAAAAATGGAACCTCTTATTAAAAAATTACTTGAACTTCCTTTGCAGCAGTGCTTAATTTTTATCCCAAATCAGCAATATCTGTTTTCAACTGTGGCAAAACTGATGTTTGGGTTAACAACAATTTAGTAAAAAGCAAACCTTCTTAAAGAGTTTTATTAAAAAATAAATAAAATATTTCTCTGTGTACATACAATTCCTATTGCACATAATCTCCATTTTCAAACTCTCTATAAAATACTAATTTACCATCAGAAAATCATTGGGTTATGTTTTATTGCTCTTAGGAGTCGTTCAAATCATCAAGACTGTGAGAAAGACTTGTAGGACTTTCAGACTTCAGCTGAATCTATAGATGTCTTAGCATTCTTTGTTTATATGATCAGCAGCCCTAGTTTGGGAACAAGTCTCAACCTGGTCTAACATACCCTTCATTTAAAACATTTCTGCTATAGCCATAGAGAAATAAAGATTTCTGATACTTCAGTATTGCTTTACCTTTAAGAATGGTAGGACAAGTAAAACATCAGCAATCTTTCCCATTTGAAAAGTTCTCAAAAATTTGAATTTAGATATACTGGGAGAAAAAAAAAAAAAGATTTTTTCTTGTAGTGGAATTTTAAAGTTAGGTTTATAACATTTTTGGCATTGATCAAATGACTATAACTATAAAGCATGCTACTTCAAAACGTCTCATTGAAAATTCCATAGTAAAACAACATGACTATCTTTACCGTGAAGCCATTCTTTCAACTGAGTTTCTTTATGCAATTCATTTCACACAGTGCCACTTCTCTGGCTCCACTTGTTCACCATTGTTATCTGATTTACACTTGTTCCTTTCTCCTTTTAAATATTGATCCATTTTCCCCTTTATCTTATACTCTCTTGTAGTTCCATTAACAATAAATGAGGGGCAGGTGTGCATTATAAGTTTAATGTAAGTTCAACACTTGCCTAACTCTGTTTTTACTGAAGTCAGTACTGAAAGTATACTGGTCACAATTGCGGCAAACCTGAAGCTAGTACTGTTTTGGAAATCTCTCTCTAAAATAAGCAGTATTTCTTTTCCTGGAGACTATTCATAGCTATTCAGTATCACATTAAGTCACAACACATCATTATAATCCATATTCCTTTCATTTTGAATTTGTTACCCAAGATATTTAAGGACATTCTTCAAAATAGGAAATCAGCTGAAACCAATGACTTCCTGCAATAGGCTTTCTTTTCAATTAATTAAAAATATCTTAAGAATCCCCTGTTATTGCAAGGAAACTCCTGAACAGTTCTGAGAGAATGTCTTTGAGGGAAATCCAGAACAGAAACATGAAACGGGAAAGGTATTAAGAAAATCAAAAAAGAATAAGGAGGAAGAAAGTCATTAGAAGAGGTGAGGAAGATGTCTCTACTCTGGAAAGAGACAAAACAAGACAAGGTAGATGAGAGAAAAAAACTGCAATGAGAAAAATTATGGAAGATGTAAAATATCACCACCACGACCACCACATCTAGCTTTTTCTATCACTCACTGTTATGCTTTTTTGTTTTTGAATTTACCTGCTGCACAAGAGAGGGTAAAAATATACAGGATAACCTTCAAAAAAGATAAACATACTGCCAGGTATGTTAAAGTACTTTCTTCTCTTTTGCCCATCCACTATTACATGGTGAAAGCTCTTAATGCATTAATGGTTAAAGTTTCATTTGCATCCAAAAGAGAATTCAAATAGACATACAAGCAATGTAAAATAATGCAAATGCATATGGAAATTGATTGCAGCCCTCAGGCATCTGGAGAGTTGCCAGTACAACGTTCAATCTGTTACTGTTCAGAACTCAAAGATACAGAAACCCCCTAAAAAAAAAAAAAAAAAAGGAAAAAAAAGAAAAGAAAAGAACCATTTTTAGAGTATAGACAGCTAAGCATTTGTGAAGTTGGGGGTCATTACCCTTGTATTTCAATGTGAAATGCCATTTGGGGAAATATTTGGTTCCAGAGGTTTGTAGTCTTTGGCTATGATTTGGGTCCAATTGAATCAAAGGGTATAGCTACACAAGCACATTGTTTACTGATTCGCTAAAGTATGGATTTAAAACATATTACGTCTCTCTTGGTATGCATAAGAAATATCCTACTTTCACTATTAGGTACATTGTGCCACTTCCATGGCTTTTTCATGAGCTTGAGTGTCCAGGTTAGATTTCTGCATTTTTGTTACAGTTAAAATTACACAGGTAACAACTTTTCTTCTGATATTTCAGGTACCTCAGATCATAACTATCAGACTAATTTTTCTATACATTGTATGCAACTTTAGGTACTGATTTTGCAAAGTTATTATATTAGCCAAAATGCAGATAGTAAAAGAAAGAAAGAGGCTTGCTGTCACTCCTATGTTTCAAAGCCCCAGTCACTTGTTCAAATGATTTAATAGCAACACGTTGGCTGGTAATGTTTTTTGTCTGTCTGTTTTGTTAATAATCATTAACATGAGAACTTAAAATGGTATTTCCTAGAACCACTGGCAAATAATGAGCCAGGATTGATGAGAAAGAGGACTGAGAAAGTGGACTGAAGAACTGCTTGGCTTTCTTAAATACTTTTCTCACATCAGAGGTCTGGAAAGTGAGAATTGGTACTACTAAGGGGGAGTAGTCATAGTTCGATGGAGTCTCTCCCAGAAATTGCATTTGTGTTCCTCATCCTTACCCTGAAACCAGCAAGCCCAGATCTTCCTTCAGATCTACATTTTGTATCTGTCTCTTTCCTCTTCACCTCTGCTTTTTGTCAGCAGCAGATCTCTTGTCCTTAGGGCAACAATGCTCTACTTGGTATTTTACTGCAGCCTTAAGCAGGCTGCTGGGGTACGTAGAGTTACAAGATCAATCCCTCTGTAGATAAGAACACTATGAGGAAAATGTAAGGATTCAATCTTTCATCGCATGGCATATATGAAGTATAAATTCTTTAGAAATATTCCTGATTCAAATAGGATTCTGTTCAGTCTCTGACCCATCCACCTCTAGTATTTCCTCAATGCAATCTGCAGCAGTGGAATTCATTACATGTATAAAAACTACCAATTTCAAATGTTAGAATTGAAGATATCATAGCACTTCTATTGGAAGAAGTTAGCAAAAATCCCAGCAAATTCTTTAAAATTTTTGAAAACAAGCCAAACCCTAGATCCAAACCCTAAATCCAAACCCTGAGGCTTGTTCTGCATTTTGGTCCATCCCATAATGATTATGTCAAAGTGTGCTAAGTGTGTCTAAGGTAAGGATTTTCTGTACGATTTCCAATAAAGAAAAAAGAGGGCTTCCTTTCGGTTACAATCGCAGACCAAATGCTTGTGAAGCTTAGAATACTTCTTGGTTGAAAAGAGAGATAGAAGGAAAAAAAATACCTGCAAAGAAAACAAGGAGAAAGAAAGAAAAAAAAGTATTCATCCTAGCACATCAAATTTCATTAAATTTCTTCCTTTCCCTAATTCTTTTCCATGAAGAGTAATTGGAAGCTATTGAAGTGATTAGCCATCAGAAAGTAGATGAGCTAAAAAAAATTGTTGTGAATCTGTTTTTTCAAATCATGATCAGGTTCGGCAAAGAACATCCAAGCTCCTTAAATGTTACAATGGCACTATTGGATTGCTGCTCTGAAAACAATTGCGTATCTCTCTTTCTTGCCCTCCCACTGTGTGGCATTGATTCTCTGGATCAGAACTAGTAATGTTTCAGTAACAACTGCTGTTAGCAACACCATGTGGAAGAGAGCTCTGACTAAACTTCAGAGGTCTTACCTATATTAATGAGCAGAAGGCTATTTCTGATGTGTCATTTCTGCTGCTTGCTAAATGAATAACAAAAAGAGATTGTTTTTTTCAAGTAGGCCAATTAAACGTGCACCTTTATCGGTGTTCATAAGACAACTGTTTGATTTGTACCTGGACTCAGCCTCACAACCCATTTAGTGACCAGAGGAATTTGGATCTGGATATGTGATTCAAAGCAATCTCACTTTAACAGGTAATTGCAGCTACACCAATGCAGCAAAATAAAGAAAAACCAATACAAGATAGTATACATCTACAAATGTAGGTGTAGATAAAACACGTCATGTATATCATTCACAATTTTGTCTCTAAATGGGCACGTTCTGTAATACCACTCATATCTACCCTTTCCCCTATTCTCACTGATAAAACATAACTCTATGAATAGCAATGCTTCATTATAGCCTCATTAATGAGTTGTAAAAAATGGAAAAATCAAGAAGATCTACTTATTTCACTTGTTAGAAAAGGAAGTTAGTTTTAAGAGGTAATACTCATACTCAATTTTGAACTAAATACTAAGCAAAAGAAACTAAAAACCCAATAACTTAAAAATAGCCATTTTCCAACTTAATGATAAATACAGGAAGACACAGTTCATCCTGCTACTTAATTTTCAGGGTCTGAGGGCAAGAATATCATCTGGAAAATAACGGCAAAAGTCTGCTTTATGTTCATATGACAAAAAAACACTTGTGACCGAGGGATTATATCACACTGTATCAAGTTAGGTCAGTAAAATGAATCCAGATGGCAGAAGATGAGGAAATGATTGAAGCTTTTGAAGTGCAATGTCAAAAAGTGTGTCATGGAAGCTCAGCAAGTACATAAATATCATTGAAAATGGCAGCATTTGCTACTTCAGATGACAGAAAAAATTAATATTAGCATAATATTAAAGATAATTACACACCATCTGGAGAACAGAATGACATGAGGAAAGGCACAAAGGAAAGGGTTAAAAACAATGCAATATTGAAGACCGATTCTGTAAGGGCGTTCACAAATGATGACAAGAAAAAGAAGTAGAAGTAGCAATGACAAATGTGTTGATGTCACAGACAGGAAAATTCAAGGAAAAGCCATAGGGTTAGACAGCTGAAAATGCCAGCAGTTTTTTTCCTAGTCTGATTCAATGCATTCTGTAGAGCACAACTATAGCCCTAACACTGATGCTTTATTCAGCCACTTCAAACTTCAGCAATGATAAAGTCCACCATCTTTTGTGGCTAGTTTGTTGTTCAGTTTCCTGTCAGTTACTCTTCTTAATAAATATTTTTCTTCTTCAACTTTACAAATTATGTGAGATTCTGAATAAGTGACCTTTGGTAGGTAAATAACTTTAAGAAAGCACGTACTTCAGTGGAACTTGGGCACAGCTCCCACAAAACTGTGATCCTGCAAGCTCCCCGTCAGTGGCTACTCAGCAATGGAAGTGCTTGCGCTCTTTAGATTACCTTATATGCTTCACTTCAAAGCTTCCCAGAGTCTATAATAATGCTTCTGAGCACATCCCAAACTGCCACAACTTTGGTAGGGTTGAGTAGCTCCAAGACTAGCTTCTACACAAATCCATTCAATTTGCATCTATTTTAATTAAAAAAACATTGCTCATTCATCAAGTTGAACTTGTCACATTACATGGGAAAGAAATCAACACAGCCAAGCTCAGAGAGTCTGTACCTCGGTGGCTAGTACATTTAACTATGTAGTAGCTCTTACTCTGAAGGTTCAGTTCTGCATTTGATATGGTGGTTGATTTTTGTAAAGTATGTAAGACAGGAAAATAGCAGAGATCACAATTTTGCACAGAAAAAGTGAATTAAGCCAAGCCTCCCATTAAGTGTTACATTATTTTTTAACCAGGAAAACTGAAGAATTTGTGCCTTTTGTTTTTCAAAAATAAAGCAATCAATCCTGTTCAGTTTTCTGAAAGAGGGTTTGCAAAAGCTGAGGCTGATTAGAGGGAAGATTTTCCCCGCACCTCTAAAAAAGGATTTAATGGGGATTTCTTCTCTGTGTTTCCTTTTGTTTAGCTCTAGATGTGGGAATAAAAACTTTCAATCACTCAGTGTATTGGCAGTTTTGGATTCCCCTACTGAGTATTTAGTCTTTCAAAGCCCATATGGGAACCTCCTTGCCTTGGAATACACATAGTATTCCAGATACCCATACCTTAACAGAAAAAAATATGTAACATATTTGAATACTGAATCATGTAAGTAGAAAACTGGAAATGGAAACAGATCTCTGCACATACTCATTTAGAGTACATTAGTCAACAGATGTAATGGAATGGGATCTTCATAATCATTCACGCTTCCTGAAACAGCAAGGCCCTAAAAGGAGGCAATTCAAGATGACCTCTTAAATATCATAATATTTATTTTACCAAAGAGATCGCATTACCTTTATTCACTTTTTGTAGTGCCCTACACATTGTTGTCTCTCACGATGCCACTTTTTTTTACTCCTCTTAAGGACCAAAGAACTTAGAATTTAAACATTAGATCAAGCAATATAGCCCTTCCTTCTGCCACTGCCAAAGGATTACATCATGCAACATACATACCCTGAGACAAACATTTGTTTGTCTGCTCTGACTCTGTAGACACAGTCACCCTGGCATCTATGCACCACAAAAGATAGCACTGCTGATAGACTTTCTGGGGTTATACCTGTTGTCTTTGCGTATGTTGAGCAGAAAACAACCATTTAAGAATAATTTCAGCCAAGTTCAGGTAATGATGTGTGACTGTTCCAGTATTTAAGGACTTCTTTCTCTAGCCCTGAAAAACTTTAGATGGATAAAGTTTAAAGTAGCCTATGCACATGAAGAAACGAGGCTCTTATTTTTCAAAAATGATTAAGCTGAAGCTGATAGAATCAAAATCTCCCTACCCCTCCAAAAGATAAAAAGTATGAAATGCCCCGCACCATTTGGGAGATATTTCATCTTCATGCGTAAACATTCATGTGACATGAAATCTGCTCCTCTGCCACAATAAATGCATTCAAACATTGTAGAATGACAAGAGAATAAGTTAGAAAAATCTGTATTTTATAGGAAAATATGAGAATGATAACTAATGTCACTAAGAGTACAAGTTCAATACAAAAAGTCAAAACTGACAGAAAGTGAAGACTTAATTGCCAACACAAACAACGTCACCTTTTATTATGTGGTATACTTCTAAATTGCTTTTTGAGGGATATCATGCCAATGTTTCAATCACAGCTCTACTGCCAAGTTTTAATTAGCTACTGTTCTGAGCAAAGCTGGCAAAGAGAACTTGAAACTTAATTTATCACTTTAAATAAGTGAGTGAATTCAACATACTAGCCAACTCGTTAGCAATACTTCTGTCCTACCACTGACACACACAGTATGTGCTATTAAATTTAGCATGAAATAAACAAAGTTTTATGGTATGCCAGATTTAAAGTTTTGTATTCCTTTCTTTAAACACTAGATATTAAAAAAGTGCAAGCAAACATTTAACAACAAAATCAGTCTTAATGAACTTCATCAAGACCTTTGTTAAAGAAAAAGAAAGTCCATTAGCATTTAGTTTGTAATTGCATGTCTCCATATCATCTAAATTAGTTGCAGATAATCATTTTTGGTTCGGTCTATTTGTTTCTCAGCATGATTAGTTTATAGTGCTTCAAAATAACCCACTACTACCTCCTTTAAATTTGTTATAATTGAGTTAATTACAGGACATTGCTCTAGCAAGTAGCAATCTCAAGAGAACTAATCATCATATTATGGTTGTGTTACATTAAAGTACACATTGAAGGTGTGCTGTGATTTTTGTTTGTTTTTTTTTTCCTATTGTCTAAATCATATTACATATTGTGAGTCTAACTGAATAGTTCCCATTAAACAAAGCAAAATAGAAGAATAATAACTATTAAGAGCTATTAAAGATGAATGGCATAATTATTACTAAACTTTTAGTTGCTTTTAGTTTGTTCATATACTAAACACACAGGAATAGTCAGGTTGCCTTTTAAAAAATGTAGCTATAGGGAGTGATGGATGAAAAAAAATCAATGAAGAATCAAAAGTTTCTAGAGAGAATTTAGTTAAGTGTATATGGCTTCAATTTGTTCACAATTTGTATATGTGCAGCTGAAAGACTATTTTTTGCACCACAGGTACAAAAGTTTAACAGCAAATATATGTGTACTAGCTCAGGCTGGATAGCAGTAAAGAGAGATTTGTTACGTAAAGCAAAATGTTATTGCTTGTTTTTCTTTCTCATAACCACTGTCCCTAAGAGTCTTAATTTTCTTAACAAGCAGAACTGTTAATTACGTTTAACATTACTAAGAATAAATAAGATAACAAAAGATGAAAGATCTTCAGTTTCATGTTAAAATCCTGATTAATGTTAAATATTAGCTAACTAATGTTAATTACTATAGTGAACTAATTAATATAATGTGAAAAACCTAATGTTCAGTTAGATTAAGGTTTCACAAGACAAAAGATCAAAGCAGTACATTATCCAGTTCACTGCTTATATCCCGCCGTATATTCTTTTATTGTACGGATGCCAGAGCACTGGAGATACAGATGTAGAACAGAGTAAGAGAACACATGCAAATACCAAGGACCCAAACACAAAAAGGAAAAAAAATGGGAACATCAACACATTCATTTAGCTCCACTTAAAATTATTTTAGGAGGACCCACCTGTTCACTTGCTTGTTAGGATCAAGTGGGAAGTTTGCATGGTATTTTTCAATGGCTTTACCTAGCTATGAGTAACCTTCTAGGTGATTCACTTTTAATAATCTTGACTTAAATTTTAGAAACTAGTAGCAGTAAAGGATGGATAAAGCTTATAGCAACCAAGTTTTTGGTTTTAATAAAATTAACTGGCAGGTTACCACTTCCCTCTCTCTCTCATAGGCAACCACCAGTCCAACATACTTCTGTACCCTAACTGGAACTTGACCAAATACTGCTTACTAGAGACTTTTGTATTTTATCTTGCTTCAACAATGAGTGTAACTGCTGTATTGTATTATACAAAAAACATCTAAGCTCATGGCAGCACCAAAACAGTTCACAAAGGGAAAAACAAAACAAAACAAAAATGAATATTCATCTGAGGAACACAAGGATAGCAAAAAGGGATGCTGGGAGTATGGGATATGGTACATGGTATGCATAACATTTCTGTGCAGCCTCAAAAGGGTGAATACTGCATGTACATGCATCTTTCTGTGCTAGCATGGACAAGGAAAAATGTACTTTTGGAAGGGATCAAGTTTATCTGTCTCTACCCTCTTGCAGAAATCATCCACTGCATTGTGGAGGACAGTTCTCACTTTCCTAAAATACCGAGGAGTTCTACCAAAAGTAGGCGACATGAGTAGAGGATCCAGTCTGGCCGCTTTAGGTCTCCCCTCAAAAATATCACTGGAGCACCACAAGAGAATGCAGGTTGGAACAAGATCTACATCCTCTTCGTGCAGCAAATGCTACAGGGAGTATTGGTGCACTCACAGGAGAAGGGTATGGAACTACGGCTCCCATGGGCCTGAGCAAGAGCTAGTGGAGTGAGTCAGCAGAAGAAAAAGATTCTGTTTCATATCCATATTTTGATGATGCTGACAAATGAGCACCTTGCTATTTTTGTCCTCCTTTGTCTTCCCCTTCCAAATTTATTTATATTTAACCTTAAGAACTGAAAAGTGTTTACTTGCCTCTGCATTCTTTCTCTCTGCAGAAGCAAAATAATGTCTAAGGAGAGCACCCTTGATTTCTGTTGCAACTGTTTACGGTAGTACTAATAGCTATGTGTGATTTAGCCCACTGTAAACGACATTATAAGATTAGACCTCACTCACTAAAAACAGCATGTAAACCCTCTATCTCTGGTATGATAAGATCCCTGCTGGAGAACTGCATGTATTACATTTAAGCAGATCAATTAGAGTTTAGAGAAAAAGCACTGTAGAACAACCTGTAGAAAACAGAACCTGGAACAGGGTCAGCATTCTGATGCATAGGAAGAAAAGCAACTATACAAACTCCAATGATGACCTAAATATATGTGTAAATGACGTTATATAGGAATTTGAGTTCAATTAGAACAAAATGTTCTTATAGACAGACTTACTGGTAACACTGAAAAGTTTAGTAAAACAATGGCAAAAAAAAAAAAAAACACTTTAGCATCATCCAAAGAATTACTTTAAACAACTGAAAACTGTGGAGATCATCTTCATGAATGGCATTGAAGAGTAGTCTTGGCATTCATCAAAAAAGACAAAGGATATAAAATCTGTCCTGCTGGTAGAGAGAAGGAAAATAATTTGCTAGATACTCTTTACAATTCCCCAACGACATGCTACTGTGAACTCCATTGCTATGTTTAATAAATAGACTCCATGTCTGAAACCCACACCTCTAACAGCAATAACAATGATAAATATTTAGCTCTGAGTGTGCTTTTCATCAAAGTCCTTTATAAAAAAAATGCCTGAGTAACATGATCTCCTCTTGCTGTAAACATGGGAACTTACACACGAATTAGGTGGACTTGCTCCAGGTCACACAGCACTCTGATGACAAAGATAGAGATGGAGATAGCACTCGTTTCTTCAGCTCTCCTGACCCAACACAGACATCACACACTGTTTCAGATTAGGTGTAGTTATGACAAAACCATACTGAAAAGTGACAAACAAAACTGTTTTATCACTCAGTGCATATATCTGTGTATTTGGATCCAGCAAGTCTAATTGCTTAATGACAGATTAAATGTTATTTTCACACATCTTTAACCAGAATTTAGCATGAATGCCATTTTTTTCCTGTAGCACACACAGAGTATATTTTCCTGAAAGCACATGACAATTAAAATTAACTTTTCTTGTTTAAAATCTTTGACATAGTTATTGTGATTTTATTATGACATAGCTGGCTGTATCATACAAGAAAGAACATGTTTTTTCTCGAACAGCTAATAGTTAATTAGTTTTTTACAGTAACCAAGTCACCAGCAGTTCCATTCAGTGTATCATGATTTTACGTTAAGATAAACTACTCCGAGCAAATGAACAATAAGGATCAGAAAACTATTTTAAAATAAGAGGACAATGCTGACCTTTTTTAAGCTAAGAGACAAAGACATGAAAGTTTCACTGAGCTGAGGAAACTGTTTACCATCATTTGTTTCAAACCATTAGAAAGCATTATTGTGTGATTTTAAGCTCAGTTTTTGTTTTTCTGAGCTTCAGGAACTGATGCAAGAATTACGATGCAATTATAACTTGTTGCGTGGCGTATCTGAGAAACAGGTTGAGGGCCTCTGTGCTCTGACAAAGGCGGCTCCCTGTTAGCTGTAACAGAAGTCCTCCTTCCCACCACACACTCACTGCTTCCACCGGTGCCTATGATGCGCTGAATGCAACCCATTCCCTGTTTTTAACCAGTCTCTGAGATCCAGGCCAAGCGAGGTGCAAATATATGGCGTATACCAAGAGCCCAGAGCCAGGCCTCAGCACACTCCTCCAAGTGAAGGATCTAGTCAAGCTGGATAATAATCACCATGAGCCTTCCCTCTGAGCCACACATGGACAGTTAAAATCCAGCAACTTTAACTGGGAGACACTTAAAAGATATTTGGGGATATCTAGAACTGAAAAGCACTAAAGCATCAAGTCCTATATCCCTCACCCAACCACAACTGATATTAGTGAAAGCTTTGAGAAGAGATTTTCCTAGATAAAAGGAGATTTTTTTTCATTATAAACACATGTAATTTTCACTTATTTTCAGTTCAATAGGAACTTGCAAAAAATCCCTAATAAACAAAAAAGAGCAATCTGTTTTAAGACTAAGAAAAATTAGAAGTATTGCAAGGTAAAACAATAAGTATCCAGTTTTATAAACTATATAAAGTTATATATTTTTGAAACGACACTCAAATTAAAGAAATTCAAGTGCCACAACTTTTGTGATAAGTATACTGTGGTGATTGGCCCAGCTGTCTATAGGACTCACGACACAAATATTTAGGTTGGAATACAATGCTACCATAGATTTAAAAGCAAACAATAAAGACAACATATTCCACCATCAGCTGAGTCTTTGTAAATCTCAGCACATGCAAAAATGATGGCCATGTAGATAATCATTCTATAATCAAATGTTTTCTTATAACATTTGTTTCTATCTAGAATGGGATTTTTATTTTATTTTCCACTGATGAAATACCTGTAGCTATTGCCTTACTTAGAAACTGTATGCAAGAGCTCACACTGTCTGGATCACAAAAGAGTGATCAAGTTGAAACCCTCCTGTCTTTGAATCTCCATGAAAACTTCAATCAAAATATTGAATTGCTCATACAGCTATTTACATTCCTCATTGTATCATTTTTTCCATAGCACCTGTTGATAGCTGTAATATTTTTGCCTTTTACCAACACAGGTTTCATAGCTGAGACACACCTGAACTAGCTGTACTTTGATTGCTGAAGCATTAACCACAGAACTTCACCAAAACAGGCTTCAATACCTCTTCTAACACAATTTAACCTTGTATTAAGTTATTTGAGGGAATTTATTCCCTGTTATTAGTTACTGTCCTATTAAAGCTGTTAGGTGGTATTCTCATGGGACACAATTTACCAATTTAACTCCCTATACATTTCCTTTTCATTAAAAAGAGCATATTGATTTTCAGCATTCGGCAGGACAGTAATCAATAACTCGAGTAGAACCAGCTCTTCATTTTTTTTTTTTATTTTTTTATTTTTTTTAATATTGTTAAGGAACTAGTTGCCCCAGGAAAACAGTTTGTTAGTCCCAGTGTGAACAACACAAATATTTTTTTTCAACTGAGCTACTCCTTTCACTAGACTTGTCAGGTAATTTAGAACATAATTAAAACAGATTAAAATTGAAAATTTTTTCATCAGTGAACAAAACTGCTCCCGTTCATTTAAATTACTGGCAGGCAGCATTCTTCTATCACTGTTGAGCTTATCTCATTTTCTTCACAAAGGTAAACACCCACACCCTCTATCAAAACAATTCTCCAGACAGAAATAATAATCATAAAATTTGTAACAGTATAAGGAAGATTTTAGTTGTCAGAGTAAGTAGGAATTGATAATAACTATTGCACTAAAACCCATGAACCATCACTGGGACATGCCCCAGCTAACAGCTAAACCAAAACCACAGTATTGGGCCCAGGATCTACGGCCCAGGCATTTCTCTTTGCTACGAAATCCTGAACAAAACTTAATGTTGAAGCAAACGGACTAATGAAGAAAGAGAGAGCAAACTCCTGATCTACAGTAACTGAATACAGAACATTCTGTCAGCAGTATCATTTCAAAGGACTTCCACCCAACAATTTCCTCTGATTTCTACTGAAAAAGCAACCGTGTACATTGAAGGCTATGGAACAGAAGTACAAACCTAGTTTTAAGGTATCAGAAATGTGTTGATATGGGTTCTAGGCAAAACTTGTACAATAAATACAAAGCCACACACAAAAACCTGCCTGGCTTAATGTTTCATTGCAAACTGGGAACTCGGCCCACATTCACTGAAAGGTTCACTTACTTTTTGTGTGAACTTGGGCCAAGCTACTTCATGGTTTCACATCAAGAACACTCAGATTTTGTGGGTTTTGCATGGTTTCAGTGTGAAATTGGGTGAAACCAATATTTTACTTGGAGTTCTGGTATCTAACTGAATCCAATCGCAAAGTAAAATTCGATGAACATATAGGCAAGTAGATTAAAGCTGAAAAATGTACAAAACCACGAAGCTTTGCACAGCTATGAATGACACCTCTTTTTCAGATCATTTAACACTAATCAAAAATCAAGGAGAGGGTTCAGAAGTCCTGAGGTCCCTGAAAAAACTCTATTCATTAAGATCTAAAACAGTTTAGCCAGAACTGGTACAAGCAGATTTTGTGAGCAACACTGCTTAAATTGTACTGTTACTTTCACAGACTTTCCATGAGTTTTCCTTGAGAACTTTCCTTTTCCTTAAGTTGCTTAGAAAAGAACTTAAGCTGAATTATAAAAGGAAATTTTACATCTAACTAGGAATATGTGTTAATGCTCCCAACACACACATCCACACTGAAGTAAAAGTTTCTAAAGTTAGTTAAGTTAATATAATTTCTTCTTACAGGTGAGACATGAATAGAAGGGAACAGTAAGAGGAATGCGATTAAAAGGAAGCGACAGAATTTGATTCCCTAGTGCTAGTACCTTGCATACATACTTATACCTATTAAGAAAGGACGACAAAATGACACCCTAATTTCATTTAAAAAAAAAAAAAAAAAAAAAACAGGATTTTTTTTTTTTGGTGGGGGGACCTTTTATGGCCTTAATTTCACTTGCAGAGAACGGCAATGCAAGATTCAGGACAGGAAAGACTCAATTCCATGCTTATAAGATCATATGCTTCAAATTCTGAAATGCTACAAAGAGGTATTCTAAAACACTTTCATGGACATGGGAAGAGAAATACTAATTTGCAAAATTAAAAGAGTAATAGATTTGCTCCTAATAATTGAAAAAAAAATCCCAAACAGCAGTTCTACTGACACTGCAGAACAAAAGTAACTCCCAGACTGAGTTTATATGTGAAATCTGAATATGTACCAAAGAGTGTTCTCCTCTATCAAGTTAAGAAAATTGTGGTATAAGAGAAGTAGAGGTGATATGATTTAAGTTTGCTAATGATTTATGATTGCTAACTTGTTTTTAGCTTTGAGAAATTTCTGGATTAACTGAGGTTGAATTTATATTGGCAATCCATTTTAAAACAGAACTGATAACCCACCTTTAAATATCAAAAGCTTTTATTGTGTCATGTTTGTCAACCTGCATTAAAAAGTCTGCTACAATTTTGCTGTCACTGTTCATACCTGTATCTGAGGGGTAACATCTATACTGGGATAAGGAAAGAACAGGTTGAATCATATTTAGATAAATTAGACGTTTTCAAAGTGGCAGGATATGATAAGCTTCATTTTCAAGTTTTTCATTAAACCGCCAATGAAATCTCAGACACAGTAGTAGTTTTCTCCAAAAAGTCTGGGTAGACATGAAAGATGTATTGTGGTATCTACTTTTAAAAATGAGAAAAGAAGGACACAGAATCACAGACCAACTGGCTTAATTAAATATATCAATTCTGTCAGCTTTAAAAAGGTTGTTATATCAGAAAAGATTTACTTCGAAAATAAGATGTATCAAAGACCATATTTCAGTCAAAATTAACTTGTCCAATGTGAATGTTCAATTCTTCTTTGCATCTTGGTTTCAAGTCAAGCAGCCCTGAAACGAGCAGTCCCCAGTTAATAGCCACCTGCCTGGCTGGCTTCAGTCATTTGTTTAATGTTTTATTGAAACATTACAAAACCACTGTAAAAGGCAATAACTGTTGCAACAAACTGTGCTGTGGCCATTTGTTTATTAAAGAAGAGTTATGACATCTTTAACAATATTTGGACTACATATAAATTGTATTTATATAATTATAATACTGGTACATTAACAACAGCACCAGTCACTGCTTCTGGTACTAATACTGAGAATCATTCAATGGAAAAAGTCTAACATTCATCTACTCAGAGAAAGTGATCAAGAGAATATATAATTTATTAATATTACTTTAACAAATAGTAGCCGCTATAGAAAGATATACTAATAGGTATATGAATAATAATATCATATGAATAGCATACTGAGGAAGAGAGAAAACTAATCTCTAACGAGAAATACCCTGCAAACCTCTTAGAGTTCCCTGAAAGAGATAACAAGCATGCTGAAGAGACGGATCTGACCAACAGAGTCATCTTGGTCTTTCAAATGGCTTTTGACAAGTTCCTTTACCAATAGACATTAAAGAATCTAAGCATTCAAGAAATAACAGAGAAGGTCTGTGCATTGACTATTACTTAGCTAGAACTTACGGAAAAGATGTTGGGAATAAAAAGCCACAGTGATGGAAATAAGAAGAACAACCATACTGTTCAAACAAGGCCTAGGAACAAAAGAGGCTCAATAGCAAGATGCCAAAGTTACCAAGAATCCTAAGTTATAGTTGTACTATAAGTTATACTGTGTGTTGTATGCAAATTAGTTAAACTGGTCTAATCCCACATAGAAAGTAATGGGATCTAAGATGAACATTGCACTATTTTAATGGAAATTAAATAGGGTTGTAATTGACCATTCTCTGAAAATTTCAGCTTACTATTCAACAGCAATCAAAAAGGCAAGCTGAAGATAAAAAATTATGGTTAGTAAGGAAAAATAAAATGTGACCACCATTATATAATTCATGGTTTGCCCCAGCTTAAATACACTGCACAATTCTAGTCTATGTATCTCAAAAAATGATATACAATTGGAAAAAGACAATAACATATGGAGATCTTTTAATTACTAAGGAGGTTTAGACCAAAAAATATGACGACTAAGGTCTACAACATCATGAGTAGCATACAGAAAGTATTTTGGATCTGATTTTTCACTATCTCTTCAAATACAAAGCTAGTTGGTACAAGATTCAGAGCTGACAAAAGGAAATTCTGTTTCACCACACAATGTTTAGTTGAATTGAAGTTTTCCTGAATTGGGAACAATTTTCTATATATAGTATATGTGCAAAGGAGATACTGGCTTTAGATCATCTCTTTTAGTACTGGTGCCATGCACTCCTGTGTCACATGATGCAGTAGGCTGACTCTTAATCCCGTCCCCACTTTGCTCCGTGTTTATACTGCATCTCCCTTCTACAGTGCTAGCAAATGCCAGGATCAAGCTTTAAGTCAGGGTTTACACAAGCTCGCTTGCTTCTCTTTACCCTGGATACCAATCACAGGCACTTTTCTGTATATCAATTGTACAATATTCTTAGAGAACATTTCCAGGGCACTTTGCTTATGAACATTTTAGCCCATTAATTTTTTTTACAGGAACATTCAGAAAATCATATTCCATCTGCTTCCTCATCAAAACAAACAAAAAGATGGTGAGTAGAAAAAAAAAAAAAACACATGGCTTGCTGACCACCTCTTGTTGCCATCCATGAGTTGGGTGATGTACTCAGCAAGCTCTGCAGAATAAAGGAAAGGTATTCCTGGGTAAACATTACGACTAGTTTGCTAAGAACTGCATGCTCTGACAATCAAAAGTCACTTCTAAACTCTATAGCGTGTGAGATATTCTGACCAGTATGCATTCATTGGAATATGCATTCATTGGAAAAATATTTTCAGTGACAGAAATGTGAACATTTGCACTATAGTATTGTGCAGCTCTGTTGTTACAATTTTATTTCAAAGTTGTCAGATGAGTAAAATGAAATAAGAAGTCAAATTACTTCTGCTTACAGAAGTAGGAAGAAGGCAATCCAATTTCTAATATCAACCCAAAGAGCTAGATGTGGCAGAGATCAGTGGAGACAAGAGGCCAGTTCTGATCTCTTCCCTCCTGCAACACACAGAACAGCAGTGCAGCTTCTTCCATAAAATGTAAAGACATTAAAACCCTTTACTGGGACATGATCAGGATATACCTGCAGAAGCAGAAGTTTAGCCTGCCATTGAACTCTCCCTAGGAAAAGTTCTGCACACTTCAGACAGAAAGAGTGCGCAGAGCCAGGTTACATGCAGTGGTTGTGTTCATAGCCCTGAATAACTTCTACAAATGCTGTTTCTACTCAACAGAATCTAAGAAAGGAGAAAAATATTGAGTTTGTTTCTCAGTCAATTAAAGTATATCACCAATATAAGCAGTTACAGATGGTTTCTTACCCAGTGGATTCCTTCCCTATGTTTGCTTCTATGACAGGTTCTAAACGTTTTTTGATTTTTTTGGCTAAGTAACAAAGGCAGTAAGAATTTTCATGCAACAAACCACAAACTCCACAATGCACATTTGCACTCAACGTGCCTTACTGCGAGAGATGATAAACTGAGAAATGAGGAGAAAAAAATCACACTGTGCTGTTAGATCTCTCCACTACACTAATTGCAGCGGGAGACTTTGCAGACCCACACCCGCAGATATTTTCACTTCACAACTCTGAGTAGTCATAGAGCGTGAAGAGCAAGAGCCTCTCTCTCAGAGGACTGTCTTTATATTCTCGTAATTATGGAATGATGTTGAAGTACACCAGAGGTAAATAATGCTTCTTTCACCTTTAGGCAGTCTGAAAGTTCAATGGAATTGCTGCCAAGTTGCTCCTTTTAAATACAGTTCTGAAAGAAATTGGTTCTACCATACATTTTGCCATTTCTTCATCATGAGTTCTCTCAAATACTAGCTTCCTAAAATTTAAGTGCAAGTGAATGGTTAAGGATTAGGATTTTATTTTATTTTTTTAATATATCTTAATATATCTAGACTGTAGCAAGGTTCTCCCACCCCCACTTCACTGTATCATTTCAAGTAATTGTCCAAAATCTGAGACTGTGCCATCTGGAATGCAGTTTGCCTAATTGGTACTCTCTCGCCTGTGACACTCATGTATCATGTGTTTTGTGATAACAGTGTTCACAATTGGATTTTATGTACATAGTACCTAGGAGGATTGTTTTACGCCCGTATCATTTAAATTCATAAGGTCTATGGGAACGAAGGCCAGCACGATGAATTCTAAACTACTTAAGCAAAGAAAGTTTAGTCTTAATGTCTCAAATTCTGTGAAGGAATGCATATTAAAACAGGAAAAAATTATGGACCACATCACTGCTCAGAAATCTCAGTGTCCGCAGGGACTTCAAATGCTAATATTGAAAGGTTCCTTCTTTTTGCTTTTCCTGCATTGAAATCTCACAGTAGTTTTATGAAATTGATAGAATAGGTAAGCAGAACTGAAAGATTTACTAGGCATTTTAATAATCTTAGATTAAGGATGTTCCTGCAACGCTATAGATCTATCCATACTTGTAACTGTATCTAAATAGATACCTGGATTTGTATCTAGTATGTATATACACATAAAACAGATAAAGCTGTACCTACGTCCTCTAAGTTATTGGTATTATTAGTTCACCCAAATATTTTAAACCTCAGTATCTAAGGCACTTGAGTGAATTCATCCCAAGTAAGTTGTCACCATCTGAAGACAGTGCGGTTCCAGAGGAAATTCTTGAGGAAAAAGGGCACACTTATTCTCCTGTTTGACAAAATCTGCATTTTAAACAACAGAAAATTAAAACAATCCTTTGCAGAGAGTTCAGACAATGAACCTTGGCTTTAATTTATAAATTGTTGATCATTTATCTTCTGTGAGTTCTTGTTATTGAAACAATTAAGTAACACAATATTACTAGAAGTATAATTCTGATTTTAGAACCAGTTGGAAAATTTGGAGGTATGTTTTTACCAGTGTTTTCCAGTTCAATATTTTATGGAGATGGCTTGATTCTGATGAAATTCCCTCAGAAAAAAAAGTCAGCTGAACCCTGCCTTTATTATTATTATTATTTTAAACTTGCTTGCTGGCCTCCTCAGCAGCTGAATTCCTACAGTCTGCAGCTCCATATGCCAAAGATTGTCACAGGGCTGGGCTTCCAGTAATCAGTGCTGCACAGGTATCTGGACCTGCAATGCACTTTGATGAAATCAGGTTACCTTGGGCTTAAATTATTCAGGCACAACTATGACCAGCTTACAGTTCTTCCTAGCACTGATGACAAGAAAACTCAGATCTTTCAACTCCAGAAAACAGAACTCCTCATTCTGGTACAAGGGGGTCAGTATTAGCAATTAGAGTCCTATAAAACCTGGAAAATTTGCTTTGTCTCCAGCATAAAATACATTCTTCATATCGATAACATCTAGTTCATTATAACTTTACAAAACTCCTGTATATTTGAGCCCCAAACTCTACAGATAAGGAGTATCCTACTGCAAATATGCTGAAATGTGTCCACTGCTCAAATTGTCTCCAACATGATAAAAATAGCATAGCTATATCTGTAAAGTCTGTCTTACTGTTTCTGCAGTATTAAAGGGCCATTCACTGCATTTTTGCTTCTTCTGCAGGAATTTGTAAAACTCATACCACTAATTCAGTGTACTGTAAAGACATCTGGTCAACTGACAGTCTGTCTAGGCATACACACAAATTTGGAGAGGTAGAAATACAATTTTGACTCATGCCTTTTTCTTGGTTTATGGAAATATTTTTTGGGGAAAGAGTCACGAAAATGTTGCATGCAATAGATATATAAACATTACATTTGTGTCATATAACAAATATAGGTATGAACTATAATAACCTTGAGAATTTTCAGCATCCTGAAGCTACAAGCAAGGGCATATCAGTATATAGAAGACTATTTGCAAAAATTATTTAAAGTACATGAAGAAAAATACTTAACAGTCCATGCCAACTCTGATTATCTATGAAAGGGCAATGTGCTGTAATTTATTTACTGTGCTTATTGCTAGAAGAACAAAATTAGGCTTAGGTTGTTTTAGCAAGTAAGATTAAAAAAAAAAATCAAGTAGGTAGAGTTGGGAAAAAGACACAATGCGTAGAAAGTGAGTTACAAAGGTTATGGGTTGTGCAATATGCTTTTTGTATGGTTACTTTCCTTCAAGAGATTTTATTTAAAAATATATTTTAAATAACATTACCCTTAATTTTATGTGCTCATAGCTTTTTAGATTGTGTTTGTTCTCTCTTTGCAAAACTTTTCTACTTCCATAGAATTCTTTTGTTAAGGGAGAGGTTTTGTTCATAAATTTGAAAAATTTATATACTTATCATATACTTTCATATATTTATCAAAGTGCCAAAGAGCCAGTTGTGCTTTCAGAGAGGTTTCGTTTTATTTTAAAGTCCTGAATTTTCACTTAACTGGGGAAAGTTTAAAGCAATTTATCCAGAAACATTTCCACTCAAAAGCTGGAATTCTATACATCAGATAGAAATAAGAAGAGAGCCTGTAAAATACTAATTTTAAAATACTTTTTTTTTTTTTTTAAACCAAAGACAGACTGAAGAAAGGATCTTAAACTCCAGCAGATTGAATTTGAAAATGTAGTTAGGAAGGGCAAAAAAGAGTTTGAGGAGCAACTAGATACAGGGATCAAAACTAGCTTCAAATCCTTCTTCAGACACCTCAGAAAGAAAGAGCCGGCTAGTGCCTATAATGCCAAATGATATTCATGGTATAAAGACAGCACAGAGAAAACTTTGCAATAATCTCATTGTAAATGAATTCTTTGAACTGGTGCACTGAGGAAGAAACTGCAGAGGCCCCGATTTGGGAACTCTTCTATGGAAGAAAGTACAAACAGACCAGGTAAACTAACACCACCTGAGCCAGACAGCATTCACTGACAAATTTTAACAGAACTCGGTGATGAAATACCCAAACTATTTACATACACGCATTTTTTATGCATGTAAACACATCAGTATAGAAATGCAGACAAGACCAGGGATGGAGGCGTTGCTTTCCCTCTAAACTCATGATTCACCTGAATTTTAGCTAGGAGGAGGAGTTCTGTCAGTGTCCTTTCCATTTTAGGGATAATCTGGCAACCTTCTTTAGGCTCCTCACACAAAAGCCATAGCACATCTCAGCTTTTCCTTCCAGCCCTACCACACTGACTGCTTGAATCTTCCCCCTGGTTACTCAGCTCCCCACAACTTCCGTGTCCTGGAGAAGTAGTGGAATGGTGCAAGAGCTCCTCAATTCTTGTTTCCTGACTTTCACTCCCCATCACATCACATAAGCATACTAAGCATCACTAGCTGCACACGCACACATGTGCGTACACATGGCATAAGGCTCTGCTGCACCAAACATGAATATTGCAGAAGACTGTAATCCATTGCCCTTTTCGTTCCAGTCTTGATATTCTTCCGAAGTTCTGTTAAAAGACATTTTGTGATGCTTGAATTCCCTTATCACTGTTTGCTTTCATCTGTCCTCTGCATATTACATGTCAGCCTACATATAAATAATTAACTAAGCACCAATTGCTGTATTTCTTCTTAATTTCAAAATTCAGATCTACTCTTAGTTCATAAAATGTGGTCCAGCAAGATCCATGGGCATGACATATGAATTATGAGCTTGCTTCTCAGTGTGAATAGTCACAGCTACAAGGTTATGTACTGAAAAGTGTATACACATATACCACAAAATGTAGAAAGCTTCATTGCAAAAGTGCCCTTTAAATCACATAAAAGTTTTTGAGCAACGAATTTTCAGAAAACTTTCAGGTGTTCAGTAGTTTCTAAGTGTTCAAGCATTTTAAGAATTTTTGACTATGAATAATTTAATCCTAAGAGTGAATAAGAGGAAATAAAAACAATTCTCTTGCTTCTTCAGCAGCTATAAAAAAATTACTCTCACTCAGTAGAGGAAGGGAAAAAACAAACCCTAGAATGTAAGTGGCCTTTCAAATAATTATAACATCTGCATAGTCTGTACTTTGAGATTTGACAGCAAGGAGATGCACAAGGTCAGAGTCCTTGGGAAAAAATGGGAAAGTTAAGGTCCCTAAGCATCTTGAAATTGCAGAATGCTAAATATGAGGAAAAAAAGAAAACAAACAGGAAAAGGCACATACAAATTTTGCACACACACAAATTACTAGACTCCTCTGTCCCACACCTTACAAATATTGCAGAAAAATGTAATACGTTATCCTTTGAATTCCAGCCTCATTATTCTTCCAAAGGTTTCATGAAAAGCTATTTTGTTACTTCATTATTTCTTTAGCATTCTTTGCTTTCAGTTGTCCTCTGCTTAAGCTATATTGGCATTCCCCAGTTAAATCAATTACAATTTTCTTGCATTACTCCCAGCTGAGTTATGAGAGTTTAAAGGTGGGAGAAAAAAAAACATCAACCAGCAAACCCCACAAAAACCTATCTGCATTTCACTGCACACTTCAGCAGAAGCTCTGCAGTCACCTGCTGTTAAAACTAATGAACCCTGTGAACCCTGCTAAAATAAATTTGATATTAACTAAAAACAAACAAACAAACAAACAAAAACCACAGTTTTTCAGCCAATTTTACTTTTACTGTACAGAGATTACTCTGAATTTTTGGTATAGCTTCTATGGCTTTGCTGGGAGGCCTATCTTCCACAAATCAGATTTTTGTCTTGGTTTGTTTGCTTGCCTTTTTATCCTTAAGACAAATGAATAGACAAACAAATTAAAGAAGATTCAATGATTTTTTTTTTCTTTAAAGGGAGATCAAAACTTCTTTTTCTCCTAGGGTCTCTAAGTTTTCTTTGATAGTTCAACTATTTATACTTTTCAGTGCATAAGGTAAATGACTGTATTTATAATGTTACTGACAAAAGATGCCTATTGTTTCTCCCTGGAAATGGCTGCATTTCAGTCATTAAACTCTCCTATACAACATGAAAAATGTTATGGATCCCTCGTTAAGAAGGCATCATATGTATGTAAATCACATAATTGCTACTCTGAATAGGTATAGATGCTCAGGAAAATGTTATACCGGAAGAAATATACTCAATTTCCAATTGGCATTGGATTTGCATTTTATTGGGTGGCATGGGAGTAATTGTTTCATTGAGAAAGGACTTTCAAAATCCATGAAATATCTGTGATACAGATACAATTATAATTTGTAAATTTTTCAAATCAGCTCTGTCTCAGCAGTATATTTGAAGTCAAATTTAATTAACATTCTTTACCATTTTGCACATGCATTGCTCATTTTAAAATGCTGCCATCACTGACGGTTGGTTTGCAAGCAGCTGGAGTCCACGTAGTAGTCCATGAAGAGTAGAAAAATATACTTCTTAATTTATTGTCTTTAGCTTCACTGAAAGATCGTAAGACAAATTAGATTTTCCAATTCCCTTCAGGGAAAGCAGTGACATTTTCTGTTATCCGTTAAGCACTTAGAGCAGATGAAGAACAAAGAATTCAATAAGCAGTAGTAGCGATGCCATCCAATATCTAATTACCAGTGCAGTATTTAGAAGTACAATGCTACTTTATGTTCTAAATTTCCCACCTAATGGCAGATTTTATAGGCTTTTAAATTTTAAGGGATGGCCATTAAGAAGAAAGAAGAGCACTTCCTGAAACAATTTTTTTTTCCGTATTTCAAAGTGCTTTCTGAAACACATATCCAGAACACTGAACATTTCCCTGCTGCTAAGCAGAATTGGATGAGGTCTCCTGAACTACTAATCTTCTCCCTTCTACAGAATTTTCCCATTCTCTTTTGAACATGGTAGAACAACTCACCCCAAAATTCTTTTTTTTTTTCCACCCTTCATAGAATGAAATAGGAAAGAAAAACAAACAACTAAAGAAAAAATTAAAAAAAACAAACCTCTGTTCAAAAACACTGGAAAAATCTGTGTAACATGCCATCAGGGCAACTCCTCAAGCAGTAACAACATGTGATTACACAGGTCAGAAGCATCACACATGGTATGCATGTTAATTTTCCCTCCCACCTGAAAATGTCAGCTAAATTGAAGCTAAACTAGAAAAGTCATAAGCAAAAGTAGAATCAGGTGTCAGTACAAGTTTGGTCTCTCTTGGCTGCTTGCAATATTTTAAAACAGAAGGAAGACTAGAAAAAAGTAATGGTCTTGTTTCTTAATTCTCTAAAAGTTTATTTTTGTTTATTATATGCTAAATATCTTGTTCAAATTTCAACTTATAGATTGAAGAGAGTTTTTCATCTTAGACTTGATACATTATTGTTGCTAGTAATAGTATGGAAAGTATCTACCAGAAGCTAAATCAGAGTATTTAAATTGGAAGAGGAAGAGATAGCAACATTGTTTGGAAATGCTTCAAGACATTTTTTGAAATGTTGTATATTGTAATGATATATTAAAGTTATATTGTAATATTCAGTTCTGAAAGCATCATCTTTGGATCATTTCTGTGTAATTAGTGGTCTTTGTTGCTTTAAGAAGCTTATTAACTAGGGATTAATCACTCAGTATTTAACATTTTCCTAAACTCTTAATTTAATTATTTCACTGGGCTGCAAAATGACAAAGTAGTACAGCAAGATTTATTACTGAGATGCATACCATACTCTCAACAATTTAACAACAACAACAAAAAGACTTCCTAACTTCACAATAGTAGCTGTGAAGAGTGAAACAATAAGAACCTTAATTTTCATGTAACACCGTCCATGTTTGGAATGCCTTAAAAACACTGATTTATTAGTCTTCTGAACACTATGAAGAAACCTACATTCTTAGTAAGAAGTGGATTTATTATTATTATTATTATTTATTTATTTATTACACATCCTGAGGTGTAAATAGAACTGCCTGTGGGTTAGTATAAGTTTTGGCATTCATCCCAGAGTTGAGAATACAAGTCACATTTCTAACAATCAAATTTATAACCTTCCTCCCTTCCATGAGGATTTTTTTTTTCCTCTGCACATGGGCTACCTAATGTTTGAAATATGGAAAAATGGAATTGCAGCATAATCTCTACAGAAGCAAAATATTTACAGCATTTTCCTTGCATTTGCAAGGAGCATCACATTTAATACCTGACAATCACCTGGAATAAGTATTTTGACTTCCCAAAAATAACCACTAATATTTAACTGTGGTTTTAAGAAATCAAATATATGATTGCCACTTGTTTACTGGCTTGTCACAGATAAACTCCATCAACTTCATCACAGCAAGTGATGAAACTGTTGGTCCTCACTAGACCACCTACCTGACATCTCATCACAATAGAAAACAATTGCTCAGAAGAATCTGCTGCATGAAAGCAGGCTCATAGCTGTGGCAGAAAATCCATAAGTTCTAACATTTCCCATTTCCTTCCTTTCTCTTACTACACGGTTCTATAATACAAGGAGGAATGTGCCCAATAAAAAGGTTAATAAAATATTTCCTTTTTTTTTTTTTTTAAAAAAAAAAACAGCTTAAGATCTGAAGGGACTAAGAAATTGTTTCCAACCCTGGGTGGAAACAGTCAGACGTTCAGAAAACAAGACCTTGACAGCCTGAGGCACTACGCAGGGACGAAACATTAAAATGAAGGAGAGAGAGCTTAGTGCCATTTACAGTGATGTTGAATGAGAATAATCAGAAGTGTGATTTAATTCAATTCAGTCTGAATGATATTCATTAGGTGGTGTATTTACATTGTTTGTGATTTGAATATTTTTTCCATTTTTACTTTGTAATGATTACACCACGAACTCTGGTTAAATGCTTAACAAAGTGAATGATATAGCTGGCAAAGGCAAACGTGTCTGATTCCATCCCTGTGAAGCACATATTAGAACACGGAGGGGGAGATTAGTTTGTATGCAGTGCACATCAGCAGCAAGATCATAGTGCCACAGCCAGTTTGTTGCCGAAGGATTATCGGACTGTATATCCTGTATTGGGAAACATATTAAATAAATCCTCATGGTTAATAAAGAAATATGCCACCAGACTCACAATCCTTGTTTCTAGTTACTGACTATTCCACAGAGTCAGTCTTAAACAAAGATGTATGTAGCAGCTTCTTGATCCGCCAAAGTTGGTTTGCATCTTGGAATGGCTAATTCACCTGACAATGAAAAGGGAAGAGTGCTATTATTTAAGGACTAGATCCTAGAGCATTTAGCTCATCTTCTATGTCACGCTAACTGCTCAACCTACTTGCACAAAGAATTATAATAAAAGTGTGAGAAAATACAAAGAGCAGTATTCCACAAATGGATGTTTTGTATTTTCCCTTTTTCGCTGATACTCTTGGAGCTTTCTTATGAATTTATTATTCAAAAATTTACCAAGACTGTCATTTTGCTATCTATGCAGAAGTCATTAACTGAACTACATGGATAAAAGAAGATTCTTTATTGCATTCAATTAATGGCCTGCCAGTTATATACTATTACACCCCTGGCATTCACAAATATGCTAGATCTCTGTTCAAGTTCAACAGCAGCCTGAGTCCAAAGAGAGGTCTTGGACTGGATCAATCCATGCTCCTTCTAGGCAGTAGACAATACTATTCATGACCAACAAGTAGTTTTTGCTGAAAGCTCAGAGGGTTCCTCCAAATAAACTCAACTAATGTTGAGATAGAACATCATCATGGACGATGTCCTTACCCTTCATTTCTTGGGAAACTGGAGCCCATACAGAAAAATAGCTGCTACTTGTAAGACCAAAAAAGAAAAAAAAAAAAAATGTATTCCTATGCATGTGCAGAATCCAAATGTAAAAAATACAGTCTGAATGAGTCTGAGAACTGACAGTCTGAAAATGGTGTTATGAGAAAGAAAAGTATGAATTTCTTCATCTTTGTAACTGTGAGCAATACTGGGACACAGCGAATTAGACATTGAATTAGACAAATAAAACATGGCTCTGTGCCTGTAACTGGTACTTTGTTGTTGCTGCTGCTAATGGAGGAAGTTGTACTGCAGACCAAGGTCCCAGAACCTAAATAAATATATTTGTGCTCTAGACTTTATTTTTCCTCATCAGAATCATGAAATTCTGCCACACAAACTCTGACGGTCAGTTACGCGGCTTCTCTTTACCTTGACTTTGTCCAGAGAACACTGGGAAGCAGGGAGGGGGCAGAGTGTCTACAGCTTTTATCTTCTTGATTTACAATTACTTTTCTACCTGCATGATCATAAATTTAACTATGTAGGATGACAAACTTCAGAGTCCTTTCCTTATCGTGCCTAAACAGCATTGCTTATAGGAATTATTAACAATTATTAATAACAGCAATAACAATATGCATTACAGCACAGAGATAGAATTTAACCAAAGGCATCAGCAAACTACGTTTAAATACTGCAAATTATATAAATAACTTAAAAGCAGAAGAGAGTTAATGGAGTAGTTATTAAGAGATTTAAGATTACCTTGTTCAAAAAAAAAAACACTAATGAATGCTTTTGCAGCAATAACTATATTATAAGCACGTATAGCTAGCCACCGCACAACCTTTACTTTATGCAATATACATATATCTCTATAGGATTTATTTTTGTTTTGTTTTGTTCAGTTGGCTCTTTAATCTGGATATCTTTTCTATATATATATATATTTTTTTTTTACGGTGATTTTGTATTATCCCAAACTCATTAGCAAATCTTCAGTACCTTAAACAAAAGACAAATCCAAACAGAGTTATCAACTTAAAAAGGGAGACATGCAAGAAAATGTATTAAAACTATTAGGGTCTTCGCCGCTATATTACTCTTCCGTGGAAGGTTTTCTGATACTGTGATGACCAGCAGTCGTGTGTGAAGCTATGAAGGGGCTTAAGACAGACAAATGAGCAGGCAAAACTTCTTTATAGCACTCCCTGCTATAAAGAAATGCCTATTTCTGACGGTGAAGACATTCAGAAAGTAAAAAACAAACAAACAAAACCCACCTCTCTCCTTGCTTTAATGTGTCATGCATACTTGTCAATAAGTAGTACACATTTGATATCTCTACTTAAAAACTGTTTATGTCTTATTCTCATCTTCTAGGCTTTATAGGTTTAAATGAACTGCCGTTTCATGTTACAGAGCTATGCTAAAACTATTCATCTGCTTCTCATGGAATTATTCTATTTTCTATTCTATTATTCTAAAATAATTTTATTCTAAAGTCTGTTAGGAAGACAAATAGTCATCTTGCTTTGTCACTGGCCTCATATTCGTGGTCCATGATGGAACCGGTTATAACTCTGATTCTCCAGCTTTGCCCTTTTCCTGATAAAATGTACAGCAGCTGCACTGGGGCCTTTACATTGGCCATTGGCCTTTGTGTTCTTGTATTGCTAGTCTATGAATCCGTTTAATTAAAGAGAATTAAATTTACATCATTGCAGAAATATTACACATTTTTGTATGGCAGACCTTAACAAAAATACAGCTGTCATTCCTCTACCCCCTTTGCTCTCTACCACAGTACTCAACATTTACTTTTAAACTGACAAAAATAGTTAATTAACATGCCTGTTTCCAATACTCTGCACATATCCTCACCAGGTCCAACCAGAAGCAAGAGGCCTGATAACAACATTAAATGAAGACCTATGATAGTATTAAATGTAAACCAAGAAGTTTTCTCTTTCCATACCATGTTCTCAATATGCTCTTTAAATAACAAATTTTCTATCTAGCACATAATTTTTTTCTTCCTGGACGTTTTTCAGCCACTCAATAGTATCTGATTTTCCGTAACATGGAAAAATCCATATCCTGTACAGTGATATTACCCATTTTAATATAATGTTATGGTTTGAAATTAAAAGATACTGCCACTTGATAAAGGTAAAAATGTCTATAAGAAAACATTTTCTACTACAAAGACACACAACATCCAACTTATTGTTGGGGGATCAACAAAATAGTATAAAAAACAACAACAACCATCAGTTTCAGGAAGGAAAATTTTTAAACACTAACAAAGGCAGTACAGGAAGCTTAGTAAGGTCCTTTTCCCTCCTGCCTTTTATCCTACATGGGTATGTTAAATATGCTGGATATGTTAACACTTCTACATAACATTATTTAAAAAACGGATACTACTAAGAATCACAACATTAGGGGAGACTGACTTCTCAGGGACTATAGAATAACCCTGGATAAAATAGGTAACAGATTTATTAATCAAACAGACACTGAGAGAACAAGATAAATGTTGAGAAAAGAGCTTTGAAAGTTATCCATAAAAACATTCAGAGCAGGAATAGTTATTACAGAGGACAACACTGGAACATGAAAGAGTGGATTCTAACAGCCTATTTAGAGAGGATTTCTAACCACCAAAAAGGCAGGTTTGGGAACAGGCTTCTACTCACAGTATTGGGGGGCAGGGGCTGGAAGAGGAGAGGCAAACATCTACTTTTTTAAATTGTGATCTGAAACCCTTGGTCTCTGGGAGCTCTTTCAGCTCCTCTGTTCAGTCACTTAATATTGAAATGGATGACACTGAAGCTTTCTGCTCTGAAGCGCTCACTAATGTAGTGAGCATTTAATAGAAAACAAAACCTTATCCACATTTTGCAGTCGCTCTGTATCTAGAAAAACATATTCCTATTGTATTAACAATTCAAACCTTTTATGCATCATTGCCCTTTTCTTCTAATAGTTTTCTAACAGACTAACTTGATGAAACAGAAATGGTTAGACTGGGCATTTTCATTTATAAAAGTTATTGCTTGAAATCAAAGCAGAAAAAGGTTAAGCAGTGAATGGTATGAGGAATACAAGGAAATATATGCTAGAATGTCTTAAATTTCTACTGATTTCTTTTTGTTCATATGCACTCTTCATTAGAAGGTCACCATTAATATTTACTTCCTCACAGACATTTCTTTTCTTTCTACAGCAGCATTTTGTCTT
>VXAA01005830.1:48194-71186 GCA_013399115.1 Anseranas semipalmata
AAAAAAAAAAAATCACCACAGAGATTGCTCTCATTTTTAAAGTTTTCTTATGAGATTTTATCTTATTTTTTACTAAGAATAAAATGTGGAATAGGAATAGAGTGATCCTACATAAACATAAATAGCACAAGGATTTTCTCATTTAAATAGTGTTTCACACTTTGGTGGACAAATTTGAAATGCCATTTCAAACATATTTTTAAATATATTCCACTTTAGCATCTCATATCAGTAGCAAGATCTTTCAGATGTGAACCTAATGCTTTGAACATATTCCATTTTATAGTGCTTTTTAAGATTAAGAACATCATGAATGAGATGTGGGTAGTTGAGAATGAATTAATTTTAAATATGAAATAGACTTATTTCAGTTAAAAAATTAGTCCTTAATATTATATGGCACAAATATAAATAGTGGCTGCTTTTGTTCTTTAAAAATCCCAGCATGAGATAGTCTCAACTGAGTTTAGGGACTGCTGTTTCAGCTGCCAGTGTCATAACACAGATACACATTTTGCTGAGAAGTATCCTTGCAGTGGTCCTAAAACACAATGGTTTATTCAGCAATTGGCTTGCAAACCAACAAAAATCTCATTATGAGCAATTGTTGTACAGAAACTTCTGTATCTGCTGGTTTTGTTTCTTTGTTTGTTTTCATGAGAAGTCAAAAGTTTTCAAATGGGAAACAGTCACTTTAAAAAAACCTGTTTAGTTCAGTTAAAAGACCAACTGTCCATTGCAAAGCATTCTGGAGAAAGAATTTTCAGCCATTTCTGAATGTTTGAAACCGCTTTCTATATAGTACTTGATATTTACCTCATGACAGTAAATTGTTATATCAAAATGTAATTTTACATTACAAGAAAACCACATCTGCTAAGCAGCTGTTTTTGTAGATATAATTCTGAAGATGTACAAATGAAAAAAAAAAAAAAAAAAACAGAGCACAGTGGAAAAAGAACAAAATACTGTAAAGGTTACTCTTGCAGTCAGTGATAACCAGCTCTTCCAAAATGAGCACAAGGTCTTTTTCAATTTCTGTCTCTGGCACCAAGGGACAATTGGACTAGGTCTCTTACCCGCAGCCATATAATCAAGTGATCTAGCTAAAAAGCATATTCAATATTTCACAGACGCTACAGGAAAAAAGTTTAAAAGTTGAACTTTTATTTCTCTCTGAGAGAAGGCAAGTACTGCTTCCAGGCTCAGCTCTGCCAAGTGCACAAGACATACATCAGGAATACCAGGTGCATGCACCAAAAAAAAAATAGAAATCCCATTTCCACCTTGACACTGGCAGCAAGTACCCTCAAGAACTAGTTCCTCACCTAGCAGACAAATAAAAGTTGCCCAGAAGTAATGTATATGCAGTTTGCATATGTTAAGGTTTCCATATTCAATCATACATTTTAAACCATAAAAAAATATTTATGATTAACAACAAGGCATCGATAGCTAATGACTTAGAAAAGATTTTTTTTCCCACTGTTGAGACCACCTTATTAACAGAAACTTAGGACATTGACTAAAGCAAACAGAACTAGGAATAAAGACGTACGTGTTCCCTTTTGATGTGAGGCGTTGTTGGAAGTCTTCTAAAGCATGCATGACAAATAGAATCAAGAAAACTAGCAGCTATGAGAGGCTCCACTAAAAAGAAAAACTGAACCAGGAAAAAAAAAAAAGAAAGAAAAAGACCATTGTGCAATACTCTGACATATGATCTGGTTGCACTGTTTACTTAGGTAGTCCAAAACCAAAGTGATATGAGCAAATTTGTAGAGACAGACAAATTGATACGAGTTTCCTTCAGGTTTAGAAATTCAGCAAACTCATCAGGAACAGTGCCAAACTACTGGTATTAACCTCCTGGGCTTATTTTCCACGGAACAGGCAGCAATAATGGTAGCCCAGCCTTTCACTGTGCTGCGAGGGTGCCTCAGCTCTCTTGGCGAAGAGCTGTCAGAAAGGATAGTTTTGTGGTTTTTTGTTTTGTTTTCTTTTTCCCCTCTCCAAGTCCACTTCTTTACATCCTCAGTGCAATTGCCAGCAAGAGGTGACAAACTGCAGGACGGGATCGCCAGGCTAACAGAAGCCGCACCAGACCACCCGCAGCCCTGCGTGAGCCCAGCCAGCAGCTGTCTGAATGTCACAGCGCTGGATCGCACCTAGGATGAAACAGGAGCACCTGCCAGTCGGTAAATTGATGGAAACAACGTCATGTTATGGGCGGGTGACAGCAGGGAACTGTTTACTTAACTACACTTTGGGGAAGTGTCCAACTGATGTTTTATGGGCCAGATTCTCAGTTTGGTTTTACTTGGACTCCTCCCCTCCTCTTTCTTTTTTTTTTTTTCTTTTCTTTTTTTTTTTTTTTATTCCCAAGAACTTGAAATCTTGCGGTTCTAACAAAGTAGCTAGGCAGTCACAGGCAAGTCCAAAAAAGCAGTGAAATACCTTGGGATTTCCATGCCCTATATGCATGCATAAGCACTCAAGACCCCCCATCTCACACATCTGAGATTTCTGAAATCCTTTTCACCCTTTTAAAAACTTCCCCTTGCAGCAACACCAGGTACAATGCTTCTTTGGTGGATCTGGCAGCTAGTCTTTTCTGCTCAGACCCATTTGCTATCCAGAAACTTGGCAATCCTTGCCTACTTCTCCTGAAGGGCCTAATTTTCTCGGCTTTTTCTGAGCTTACCTGGCATATAAAGTTCAAACTAAAACATGCTGGAAAATGAAGTTGTGAGCATGTTCTAATAACCTTGACCCAAAAGTACAGGTCTGAAATTACAGGCTTCTTCAGCACGTGGACATAACCAACTGTTCCCCTAATCTGAAATAATGACCCAGCTATGATGGACATTTCCTCCAGTTGAAACTGGTCTGCCAGGCACCCAGCAGTATGAAACTCGTGAGACCAGCAGAGCAGGTAAGAGGGATTCCCCACACTGTTGCCTGCTGGTCAAGAAATAGAGAAAGCTCAGCTCAAGTTCCACATTCCTTTGCTTGTTTTGGTGTTGCACAGTAACTAAAAATATAAAATAGAAATAGATAAAAGTAGAATTATATCTAGATGAAAATAGAAATAATCCACAGAACTTTAAAACCACAGAACTCTTCCCTTTTATTTATTTATTTTTTTTAATCAACGGGGATCAAAGAGAGACATACTCTAGCCTGTGAATCTGTGGCCATGAGTTAGCTACATGAAAGAGCAGAACTCCAGGGATACGAGGTAGGAACAGCCATGAAAAGGACAGCAAGTGCCTCCACATTGGTGTAGCAGGTGGATTTAGCACCTTATGCCAGACTGTTAATTTTCTTCTGGCTTCGGCTTTTAATACACTCTTTCCCAGAAGGGGGCGGGGGGGGGGAAGGCAGCTTTGAATAGACTTTGAACATTATTATTATTATTATTATTATTATTATTATTAATGCAGAAAACAAATAGTGCTGTAGCAATATGCCTGCCCAAAAGTAGTATTTCACATAAGGCAAAGCACAGAAAGCAACACCAGTCCTTTGATAAGCCTTTTCATCCAAGAATTTCAGAGCACTTTACAAATAATAACTAAAAATCATATCGAAGACCTATCAGGTAAATTTACTCTTTTGGGCCTCTGAACTAACTATAATTCATATATTGAAATGTGTGAGGGAAGTGAGAAAATTGATGGCTACAAGTTTTCAGTAAATAATTGTCTTTTGAATGAATTCGGACTTGAAGTCTTTTACTTCCCAACATAACCAAAAAATGGCATTTTTTTTTTAATATGAGAATTAAAAAAAATATAAAGAATTTGTATTTACTAGAAGTTTGCTTTATGCTGTTCTGGAAAGCAGTGGTGATTCTTAAGATTTGAAGTCATAACTCATTGAATTAACAACATCAAGAGATCAGAATTGGTCATTTTGGTGAAAATATTAATAAGCTAATTACCTTCTTTTCTCGCCCAGTGTAGGGTGGGATGCACCAGTTCCTTAGATTAAGATATAAAATTCTAGATCTCCTGTATTGCTGGCTTATCATGAAATTCACAGTATATGATGTCCTGAAAGTATGTATTTCAGGATATTTTAACACCTACTTGTCCAGTGAGAATATCACTTCATAGCTAGATGCTTTGGGGAATGTTTTAAAAGACTTTGCCCCCCTTTCCACAGCTATTGCTAATAAATGAGCAGGCACCCCTGGAAACACCCACCCACTGCTTGGTGTTTTGGCAGGCAAGTTACTTGTAAGCACACCACATTGGTTGTGCCAGCAGACAAAAAGGCATTTTCATTGTTGTTCTTACTAGGGCTTAAGCTTCAGCCGACAAATATCAAAACTTACTGGTTTTGCCTACACAGACCAAAATAAAAAGCAAAACCAACAGCCACATCTAAGAAACCCCAAAGTCACCATTGTGCCTTAACTTCAAGGAAGGTGTCTGCTGAGGGACATCCTTGGTCCCCTGATTGTGCCATGCTGCCATGCTTCTTTCCAGCAATATCCTCAACCCCCCCCAAGGTGGTATCAGGATTTGGAGGAAAGGGGGAAGAGTTCATCAAGGAAAATGACGCACATTTGTATTCTCTCTTATGCGGAAGAGGGATGAAGACTTGGCACACACTTATGTCAGGGAAATGCTTCCAGGAACTGCTGCTGAGACACAGCCACAATAGCCAGAGATGTAAGCAACTTCACTCCTCCAAGAAAAGACAACTGAGGGAATGATGATCAGCTTTGTAAATGTCAGCAACTGAAAGCTGGATTTTGAAACTGAACCACTCCATAGAATGTTGGCCTTGTAAATACACACAGACTCCACACTGGTAAACAAGGAAAAGATCTCAATCAAATGGAGCTTATTTCTTCTTAGAAGAGCAGGACTGGGCCCATTACCGATGATCACATTTATTTGTATATTTGGAGAGGTGATTGCGTGAAATTATTTTTTCCCTTCCACCTCCCTTAAACATTGGTTTTCATGTTTCTGAGTAACTAATTAAAAGATTATTTTTTTTTCTTTTTATATCTAGATTTTGAGTACCAACATAGATTACCTCCCCCAAAACCTCCATGCAAATAAACTTACAAAGATGAGTTCTTCAAGTTTCCCTTCAACTTTACTATCTTGGCAACCAAAAAAAAAAAAAAAAAAAAAAAAAAAAAAAAATTAAGCAAAGCAAACAAAGCAAAAACTATTTGGGTGCCATGAAAGGATAATTATAAGCTACATCTAGAACACATTTAATTACTGAGGTTTGATTTCTGACAGTTTCCTTTTAATCTGAAATCTGAAAAAAAAATCGTATCCTGTCATGTTAATTGTGGTTCCACTTCTGAATGCAGATTGGGTGTTGAATATTTCTAGCAAATAAATATAGGTGTCTTCCAAAGCTGTTTCTACCGCACTGCTACAACTTCATCTGCAGCATTTGTATTCATTACAGGTTAAGTAATCTTCAATTCCTTTATTCCTGCTTTATTATTTTTTTTTTTTTGGTGCGCTATATAACTATTTTGAGTGATCACTACTGAAATCCACAGCTCCATTTCATCCCCATATACGACAGATATTTTCATCAACTGATCTTAAGCTGTAACATCAAACATTACAAATTTGCATCGAAACCTTAAACCTAAATATGTTTAATTCAATCAGGTGGAAATCACTATTCTTTTCTTCCTCCTCCTCCTACTGCCACAAGAAAGTAATATGCTTGTTAGAAGAAGAGCTGAAGGGATGAATATGCACGTGTATTACTTAAACATCCAGAGAATGCCTAGGCTTTGTGAAAAGTGTGCAGCACTTTCTCTTTTTGGAACAATATTCGAACTCAACAATCGGAGCCCAAGGAGAGGATTCAGAGTGTAAGGGTCAGAAACTTTCACAGGAGACAAAAAGCAAATAAGATGTTCTGGGGAGGTGAGAGCAGCACGAAGTGTCATGCAGACATAGCTTTCAGAGAATATACAGCCCTGCAGGAAACACCTATTTAATTAACTTGATTCTGAGGAAAAAATATTTACACTTGAAATAAAGCAGGCACTACACAGAGTCAGAACAGTAGGAGTCTAACCTGGGATCATTTCACTTTCTACTTACCTTTTTTCTTTTTTCTTTCCACCCCCTCCTCCTCTCCCCTTAGGCCAAGCTTATCCACCAACTGATACTTCTGCCTCTGAGTTTATGTGAATGTTGTGTCTCTGAATATAATAGAATCTAGAGAACACTGACAGAAACAATCTCTAACCCTACTATTACTTGCTTTTTCATGCCCTGTCTCTTTCATTTCCAGTCATATAAAATCATATTCAATCAGATCTGAAGTTAAGAGATGGTAGATAAAGATTTTTAGGGCCCTGAATGATGACAATTTATTTAAACTACATGAGAGGAAACTTTGAAGACAAAACCCATACCAGACTGGATTCTCAATCTGGACCAAAAAAAAACCCTAATAGCATTTAATATTAATTGGTAGTTAATTTTAACATGAACTTTAATGTCTTGGATGCTGAATTTACTCACAGGAGAGCTTTGCTTTGAAAACTTGCCCGTTTTCTGCTTCAAAAAGAGAATTTTCTGGGCAAATTACTAAAATTGTTAACCATGCTATTGCAAGAATTGCATGCGTTACATTTAGAAGTTTTAGAGGTTTACTGTAGGTGACCATGCCTACATCCTCAGATTTTGATGAAATTGCTTCTCAGAGAGAGAGAGAGAGGGAGAGAGAGAGAGAGATCACTGTATCTAATATTACCATGGTGAAAAGGCTTCATGGTTTTCAAAAATTGATACACACACAAAAAAGCCACAGTCATATGACAGTAAGGTATCTATTAACAAGTTTAAAGGGTTTTACTTGGTGCATTTTTGTCAGATTTGTAGCTAAAGGTTAGTTTATTTCTAACAAGTTTGGTAGTTTGCACCTTGTACTTTTCTGAAGTTTGTTCAACTAATACTGTATAAATGCTATCCTAAAATGGGTCAACAAAAAATGTTACTCCCACATGCTAGGATACTTCTTAGAGAAACATCAAAATAGAGTTAAAATACTGATCCAGTTAAAATACATTCAAAATGTTAAGCATTACAACAAAGGAAGGTTATCCTTTGCATGGAAATTCAAAATTACATACAGCAAATACTTGGGCAATGAAGTCATTGAACTAAGGACAGCTGTTCAATTGTTTTAGGCAAAGTGAGACAGTAACACAGTGAAATGACATCCAGAAGAAAATATTTCGGTGTGAACAACACTGCATTTAAAGTTGATTTTAAAAATTGAAACTGAGCTAAAACATAAAATGATAATCACAGAACATGTGCTTACATGTAAAACAGGTTGTTAGAACACAATTACAGAACTTTGAAAAATCTTCCAAAAATCACAAACCAATCAGCAAAAACCAAATGCAATTAGCAAAACGAGACAAATCACCAAAAAGCATACAAAAAGACCTAACAAAGAAGAATATTTCAAGTCAAGTTTGCAAGGACATTAACACTGTCTTATTGAAAAGAATGCACGTAAACTCATGAAATGCAGCTGCTTGAAGTTCACTCTACTTACAAAGATGTACAAAAACAATGAAAAGAAATGGAAGAATGCTATTCCCATAAACATAATATTTAATTAAAAATAAGGTTGTTTGCTGATTTGTGTCACACTACTACAATGAATTACGTTAGGAAAGCAAAAGGAAAGTTACCAGTCCTGCATGAAGGCAGCCTACTTCTCCTTCTTGTGCAATACAAACAACTTCCATTGGTCTTACCATCAAAGGTGAGCGACAGAGGTTTTGGATATGCAGTTATTTCTCTTTAAACATTTTCTCTTTATATGTGATTTAAAATATCAATCAGCAACAGGGGCATTATTTTCTGTACATGCTGTGTGGCAAAGATGAGGTCAAGAGAGAAATGAGTTTTCTACATAACATTTGTATCAGCAAAACCAATTGTTAAATTCCTACTATAAGATTATCAGATGAATAACGGTATGACAATTATTGTCCTGAACCTGTTTGGTCAGCTTTTGCTATTCCTTACTCTTAAAGTCAATGAAGATTACTGGAATACAAATTACAATGCATCTGATTTTAGAGATTGTGAACATCTTACACAGCTTTCATCTCTGTTAAGCACAGACTTTCATCAAAAAAAGTTTAATACTTATAGATCAGTAATGATAAGAAATCCATAGTGACTGAGAGCACAGAAGTCCCTGTATTCCAAGTAACTGCTTATTCTGAAGACACATGGTGAGTCTAAATGGAAATACTTCGATCCTGAAAAGTGAAGTATGCAAGTATCCAAAGACACAAACCATTTTGTCATTCTCCATAATGTTTTGTAATTAGGCGCAACTTGACTAATAGAAATGCAAAAGAAAAAATAATCATTTCATCCTCTTGCAAATAATGTGCAAGAAAATACCGACTTTTCAGTCTATATTTTTAATGAGAACAGTGAAAATTGCCATGAAATCATGAGGTTACTGGGTAAAACCTAGATATAAAGTTAACATTTTCCATTCTGCAAGCTAAATGAACACTCAGAAGTATGTATCTACACAACTTCCATATTGTTGAAGAAGTTTTTCTCACCTAAAAGTGTAACCAAGAGGTCCTCTTCTCATTAACTAGAGAAGAATGCATGTATTAGCACTATGTTAGAAACTTACGATTTTCTGTTTATGTCAGGTTTGAATAACGGTTAGCATAAAGGAATGAACTAGAAATAGGATTTTTTTCTTCCTCTCTTTACTATCCTCAGTGTTTTTTAAAAATAATGTTACTTTTTCTGGAAGCTGTATTAAAAGCTGTCGGGAAAAAAGTAGGCTTGCTGCTGTATCAGAAACACTATGGCAATTTCGTAACACAAACCAAAAATGCATGACATCTTTCTTAATTCAAGGAGCTAAATCTTAGAAAGTGAATATAATTCCCTAGCTCTTATTGTAAGAGGTTCATGCTGAAATCCCATAAAGACTTTCAAACGGGAAAGAAAAAAAACAAAAAAAAAGACTAAATCGTTTCAGGAGCTGCAGTAATTTATAGAATTTACCCAGCAGTTTACCCTTAGCAGAGTCCTCCCAGCATAAAGACAAAGAAATTGTCCTGACATGATATCAACTTTCACTTTAATATATTGTGTTATACCTCGAAAATTATTCATTTCTAAAAGGCTCAGACAAGTTCTATTAAGGATTTCAGATTCTGTGCAGTTTTTAGGTGTTTTTCTCAGCACATCCCAGAATAATGCCCGTCATGACTAGCTTTTAAGCACTGCACTCACAGAACTCTGTTGCTTTGGCATTGCCTGCGACAGTGAATGTGACTGAAACTGTAAGAGGAACACCTGGGCAAAAATGCTCTAATTTTCACACTCCCTTCAACACCGCTACTGTACAACTGCATTTGCTGGCGCTGTGAAATACAAATGTCTTTAAGTCCCACGGATGTATTTGTTGGCTAGCTCCCTTGTCTGCTGATCTATAAAATCTCATGAAATAGCATAACAAAACGAAATAGAAGTCAAAAGACGACAGGTAATGGATACTGTCACTACCCCTAGGCCTCCTCCTGACAGTGTATGACCTCCATGGATGCTTCGGGCTTCTTGCCAGCTTTTCCAAAGGTTTATCCATCAAACAAATGCCTCCTAGAAAAATAGGCTGCTAGCAGGCCTTTTTTTCTTTAAAGATATTACTGCTGCATATATTAGCTCTGATACATAAAAAGATGCGTGCAGAATTATTTCTACAACCTGAGAGCATACTGTGATAAGCAAATGAGTTTTTAAGGAAAATCCAGAACTTCAGAATATAAAAGCTATTGACATACCCCCTTCAAATCCCATGTGATACTCTGCTTCATCCGACTCCTGTTCTTCTGCTGAGAGTAAATCTAGTTGTTCTACTGCTCACATCTGCAATGAGTATAATTACATCTCAGTCCACAACATAAGCCTAGTTCAGCAAGACATTTTCAAATAGAAATACTACAAAAAAACAAAAACAGCAGCAACAAAACCCAAAGAACAAATAAAAAGCCCCCAAATACCACTCTAACAGAACTCAGGGAAAGCATCACCCTTAGTTCATCCTCTGACAATCTTTAATTTTGTGCCAGCTGAAAAATACTTTTTTTTCATTGAATAGATGGAATGACACTGTGCAATCTTGCCAAGGAAAAAAGATAATCCCACATCATAGCATGTAATTAAAACCACATGGTTCCCATAGGAACAGATCAGACAAACAAATAGTTTGGTGATGGGCACAGCAAAAGAATATGAACAGAACTGGGTAACTCAACGCTTAATAAATGTTATCTTGGTTATATGGGAAAGGGTTCCAGAACTTTTAAACATTGTGAAGGTACAATGAGAAGAGCCTGACTGATAGAAAAAGTAACTTGTGAGTTTCATTTGTTTTTTTTTCAGAATTATTTCTACAAACTCCTGATGTGAATGATACACAAACAATTACAGAAGTTTTAAAATGCTTCTACCAAAGAAACCATTTCACATTTTGTTTATTTTTCCACAGACCCTCCTTCCTTCATACTACTATGGCAAGGACATTTATTCTGGAAAATCAGTTCACAGAACAGTACTCTGTATAGGATGACTTCTATACAGGCGGTATCTGTTCATCACATGTCCAATTTAACTGTGCTCCCCCTCTATGAGTCTAATACTTTTAGATACTGTACTGTCTGCAGCAGTCATAATTGCTGAGATGAATCTGTGCTGAATAAGTACAGTTGATATTTGTACGTTGTCACAACATGCTGAAATCCCAAGGAAATGTTCCAAGTTCATTCTTTCTGAAAAGTATTTGGAGAAGGCTAGTGATGGTGGGGAGGGGGAATGGAAACCACAGGACTGAAAGAGAGGAAGGATAGGATAAGTCCAGGAAAATTTGGCTGTCATTTATATTTCAATTCTCTAGTCAAGCCAGCCTCTTAACATAATTAAATTATTCTCTTTGAGTTTCTTTAGACTACCATACTTTTTCACCATGACAACAGTACAACACTGCTGGAAACCAGTGCTGCTTTAATAAGCTAAAATCTGTCACACAGAAATTAATAAAAATATGGGTATGTTTTGCATATTCTACTCATTACTTTATCTGTTCTTATAAAAGATCAGTAAAGGCAGAAAAATACACACGAGTTTGCAGTTCATAAATTTTAGGGATTCTTTCCTGACGGCATATCTTTGCCTGACAGAACAGGAGAAGTATCTTTGTGAAAATGGGTTATCCACCTACATAGTTCTGGCAGAAAGACTGAGCAGCACAGCAATCCCTTCTCAGAAAATGTGAACATTAGTATGCTTTTTAGATATTCAAATCCTGCTGGATTTATGAACTCACCCTTATTAGCCTGTTAGCAGCTTATTCAGCTCATCTCCTTCCTTCTGCCATGGCTTTCTGATCACTTCTGCTGAGAGGATAACACAAGCTGCTTCTGACAACACTGGCCACTCCAGTCTGAGTTGAGCTGAAGCTACCAGCGAGTACAGGTGTAGAGAAGCAACAGTGCGAGATCAAACTGGCAGTTCGATTTTTCAATGCTGCTATCTGCAGTGCTTATAAAAAGCTGAGCAGAAAGACCAAAGGTACAGTTCTACAGCACAAACTGAGCAGACAGATGGGACAGGGATATAGTGCCTATTTTGTACTCATTTTACTTCTAGTTCAAGCCCCCAAAGTTAGGAGCTTACCCATAAAACAAAGACAAAGCAGTGATACAGGCTTCATAAATGGTCCCACAAGCAAGGCCCTCACAGCCCAGTCTCCCGCTGACTGGCAAGGCCACGTCAAGCCATTTCCTAGTCAGATCGTGAGCCCACACTCATTCCAGCCAACTTAAGACAAACTGACACCCTCAGCCCACTAAACTGTGAGCCTGAGTTCTGACCAGCCTCCAGCCACTTCCAGATAATTTTACTTACTGCTCTAAGGAATTGCCTTCCTCTTTCTCAGAAGAGACCTGAGCCACCCAAGGATCTTCAATAGCATGTGAGACCAGTACCAGAAATACCCCTCACAAATTGGACTTGGAGAGCCCTCTAGCCATAGAAAACTCGGAGGCAAACAAGGCCACAGCTGCAGAATTGAGTGCTGCCCATCAGCACAACCAAACAGAAAACACCTGGGGCTCTAGTTAGCAGAGAATTTCGACATCTGTTTTCGTCAAGGATATTACCCATACCCCTAAATACTCTGAAAAACACAAGGTAAAACAACCAATACTGACAGTTAACAGTCTAATTCCACAACCCAAGGTTTAAGTCCTCATCTTTGCAAGCTAGTTGCAAAAAATGAATAAAAAGCCCAAGCTATCACAATTTTCATCTCTTCCCAAAGAGGTTTCAAGCCGAGACATGCCTTCTGTTACATCATTGTACAACCTTTTTTTATTAGGCAGTAATGTAGGACTGAAATTCACAAGCCATCCAAGAAGCTGGACACAAATGGATTAATTTCACTTCAAATACATAATAGCAAACACAAACTTACCAGTACAAAGCAGGTTTAACTTAGATTTTCTTCAATTTACTTATAGATGAACCTATAAAACTCTATCATGCAATCAAAATATTTCTTCTAAATGCTGAGAAAGCAGAAGTTAGAGATCATTAGTTTTTATGACATTTACAGCTTGGCTTTTGATAATGACAAGAATACAGGGCACAGAATTCCCATTATTTCTTCTCATTCTAAGGATAAGAACTTCTAAATTAGCTAGGTATTTGGCATGTTTGACCAGTGCTTAGATAGCCCAGGAGTAAACTGGGAAGAATGAGAAGAAAGTGTTTCAGACTGAACAGAATAAGATTTTTTTTTTTCTAAAAATTTCTGTAAGAATCTTTCAGAGTTTCTAAATAAAACAACATATAATATAACCCTAGCAAAACCCAAGGGATTTGATCTAGCTGGAAATACTTTTATTCTAGTAATTTTTAACAATAGGAACTAGATACAGAATTAAATTGAATTATCATTTACATTACTAAGAGAAGAATTGTTATCAGTAGTGGTTTTGACCCATATATTCCAATGGCCAAGGGTCCTTGCCTGAAGTGAATTTTCTCCATCTTGAATCAATACTTATATTGCAAGCATAACCTGTGAAGTTGTCAACAACAACAACAGCAGCAGCAGCTTGGAGGCAATGGGATTACAGGGACCACTCATCCCTGGTAACTCATCACATTTTTAACATGCAATTAAAACATCCATTGAACCTTAGAACCCAGGACCTGCACTCCAAAAGGGAATTTCTTTGTCTTCAGTTTTGCACATGATCTCCAAGTTCCCCCTCCTTGACCTAGCCTCAAATGATCAGATTGTTGTTTTAGAATGCTGAAACGCTTCACCATTCAAGAATGTTTCTTTTTCCATTTTTTGTGCCAGCCAAAGCTAACTTGATCCAAGTTTGCAAATACTGCTAGCACTTAGAAGCTGCATTTGTAGGTGAATAAATGTCTTTCCCAAAACAAGACGTTACCCAGCTCTACATAAAATACTGGCTTCAAAATGTGGATCCTCTTCCATGGCACATATGGCACCAATCCTATGTGCCCAGCCCATTGGACAGTCACCTAGTACTGCTCCCAATTCAGGGCCTACATGCTGTTTAGGGTCCAATTTAATTTCTTCTCACTTCTGGTAAATGTCATCCCTAGCTGAAATTGAGAGCACCTGGCAATTTTTGTACCCAGAATGAACTACAAACAGGTAATTTGTTACACCTGTTCAGACAGACTTGGCCAGGTCTCTGTCAGTCAAGAGCAAGAAGCTTTTGAAATGCGTGATGGTTAATTTTTAAAGTGACCAGAATAAAGATAGGCTGTAAATCAAAGAGAAAAGAAAAAAAGGGAAAAAAAAAAAAAAAAAAAGAGGGAAATGAGTGTTATGTTCACAAATTCACCTATGAATGATGTTCAAAGTATTTAAACTGAGAGGTGAAAGATGACTAGAATAAGTGAGTACTTGCAGGTTTTCCCCATTTTCCTTAGAATTGCCACCACTGTTTACTTTAAGTGAGCTTCATAATAAACTTTGTTCATTTATGAGATGCATGCATTTCTTCGTGCCGAAATGACCTCATGTCACTGTTGTGTATTTAGTGATAAGAAGGTCTCATTCCAGCAATAAAGCCATGTGGAATGCATTACTCAAAGGCCTATTAAGTATAAAACATTCAGCATTTATTTACCACATTGAGAGAATGGAGTCCTTAAAAGGTTATTTAGACTATAGCGCAGAGACTAAAATATATCTAGCATCCCATTGATTTGACAGCCTGCCATAACTGTCTCGTATAGTCCTAATTAGAACACAATACACACACACAGAATTTTTCTGGGAAAATATTGCCAATTACAAAAAGCCACAACAAATTGCTTTTGACAAAATGCTTTTGACAGCCATTACACACATATTGTTATAATTCTGCGGGATACCTACTGTAAATGCAAGGTATGCATCTTCCTCAGTCTCTGAAAGGTAATGTTAGATCGCGTAAAAATCAGTATCTCAGGCCCATCCACCCATGTGACACATCGCTGACTTCAGCTTTTGCTGAACTTTTCATCTTGAAAAGAGGGGCAGGGAGATTGCTTGCCATTTCTCTTTACCAACACAACCCATACATCTATTCAAATCAGAAACAGTATTTGGGGGGGAAGAAAAAAAAAANAAAAAAAAAAAAAGAAACGCTTTCATGTCTTCGTCGCCATTGAAAATATAACAGCTCCACCTTGAGGCAGAACCCAGTGAATGTTAGCACACGGTGCAGGAAAACTAAAGAAGTATCACACAGAATAGTCAGCCACAACAACCTCGCCATAAAGTTACATCTTCCAAATGTCCCTTCATTCTTATTTTCTTAGCATAAAAGAAGCCCGCATGTGTGCACGGCTCTGGACAAATTTCATGCCAAAATTAAATGTATATCAAATAAATACAAATTTCAAAGAACAGCTCCCAGGGATAACATAATTCAAGCAAAACAGAAAGGCCTCACAGAACTACTCCTTCAGGAGTGGCAAGTATTCACGTTTCTCTTTGATTAGTGTACACAAGAAAGTTTCAGGCCATTGATGTCATTATGGTATTCTTCCTAAATGAGCAGTAAAAAGATGAATAAATTTCAATGTTTCATTTGAACCAATATTCAATATTTTGAGTTAATTTTCAATATGTGGCTAAGCATTGCCAGCGAGTAATTCGTTCATCCAGCATTACTGAAATTGTTTAGCTTTAAACTGGTTGTTTTAAAAACTTCAATGCAAAATATCAAAATTGCTTATTCTTCAGTCTACTTGAGCAGTGTTATTTTTGAATAACAATGTGTAAGCATTTAGAACCTTTCTATTTAATCCAAATTACATCAGTGGGTAAGTCAACACAGACATAATGGAACCTCCATCACATTTAATTGGATGGTCATTAGGATAGTGAGATAGATTTATTACAGCACTAGTGATAGATTTGGTTGAAGAGTACCAATAACTGGAAACAGTATTTGCAGTAGGAAAGCACAATGAGCTATACATGTAGAAGAAATTGATGACAGAAAAATGAAAGATTAATCAGCACAGCTAACAGCTATAAAACAAAGATGGCACATGAGTAGTTGACCTGAGTAAAGAGTGGAGTTTACTGTTCTGGAAAAACAGAAAATTTGCTGGGGACTGACAGTTGGACAACTTTGTAAACATGCAGGAAACTTACTTTGCAGATAAGAAACAAAAGAGATAAAAAGAGGCTCCAATTCTGTCTTATTTAAGTGAACAAGAGTTCTGTCATTAAGATTTAAGGAAAGAATTTTGCCCTTGGGATAAGTATACGACTCCATCTTTATTCTCAAGTATATAGCAACTCTTGTCATGACCTTACCAGCACTGATAGGAGCTCTCTAGGACTGTAAATTGTAAGTACTGTAAAATAATTGACCCATTTTATAAATTATGTGCATCTAACAACCTTTGAAGCCAATGATAAGCTTTATTAAAAAGCCATTTGACTAGTCCCAAGATGACAGAAATACAAATGAAGCTCTCAAATTAGATAAACAGGAGTTATTGACGCTTCAAAGACTGTTCATTAATTTTTTAAATAACAATTAATATACAAAATGTATTTCAAATCTCTTGATCATTGATAGTCCAAACTATGACTCTTCTCAAAAGTTGTAGGGTAAACCTATTATCTTTGTGTGCCAAATTACTTAATTTCTAATTTTATTACGGGAAACACAATGTTATCATGATGTGAAAATGCAGTACAAAAAAACATTTAGGTTGATTTTAAAATTCAGTCAGCATCTATAATTTGCAATGCAATCCCTTTTATAGTTTATTAAAATAAGTGTTAGTGAAACATAATTTTAATTCTATACAGCTGAACAGCCTCATATAAATTTATGAGTGCAACAGATGTTTCTGCTGGCTCATTTAGACTGCTTCTCCTTGCATTCCCCTCAGCTGATGAGGTGCCCTTCTATGTTACAAGGAATTCCTTTTACATCACAGTGGTACAGCTGGTTAAAAACACCATCTGCACTCATAAATGCCTGGATTGTATTTAGCCCCACTATCCAGAACTTGAGAATACCTACTGAAAGCTGGAGATGCACTCCTGTGTTATACTAGATGACATCTGCACACATCCAACAGCTAAGTGACAGACTAGCTAGACTTAATACTACCAAAATAAGTCAAAGTAGGATTTTACCAGCACTTATTCTGTAGTGGCCATTTGGACTGACATACGTTCAACCTGTGATTTAACCCCCCCTTTTTTTTTTGCTCTCTAATCAATGTAGCTTGCTTTTTCTAAATGGCACATCACTGTACTAGATGTAAGCAAAAGAGAGAAACCTGTCCTCTTAAAGTTTTTTTCCCCCCAAAAATAGTTACATTGATAAATCCTACCCTGTTTGTTAAATTAGAGTGTAGTAATTCCTATGTAAAGTTTATAACATTCTTTTTGTTGCCATAGTGCAGTGAAGCCCCAACCCACACAACTTGGTTCCCACTGCCTGGCAAACAACTGTTTGTCACCATTTATTTCTAGAAATGTTTTAGGAGCTCTGATCCTCATGAGGATCAGAGGATCAGTCCTCAATTAACTCCACTGTTAAACATTCAGCAGTACAGCCAATTAGTCAAAACATGTTAAAATCTATTGCAACTTACCTCTCCACCCACAGTACTCGCTTCTGTTAACTACTTCAGCTCATCTAACTGAAAGATGAAAAGACATTTCTGCTCCTTGGCTGTTTGAGCCTAAACACCTTCTTTCCCACCTTTCCCACAAAAATACTCCCCCCATCCCCCCCCACCGCCCCCAAAATAACTTACTTTGGCAAGTATTGTAGACAGTAAAGTTGTTTCTCTATCATTCAAATAAGGAAAAAGCACATATAGAAGCAGCTGTACTGAAACACTTTTACAAATATTGCAAATACTTAGATGGATAACTTTTTAGTATTTGGTCAGTTCTAGTCTCATATGAAACTTGCCATGGAAGTTAGAATTCAAGCCTCTCTAACCCAGTATACCTAAAGAGGTATACTTTTAAATGCAGTTTAAAACTGTACAGAAACTTCCAGAAGTTGACAGCACTAAATTTTGCTTCATATTCAAGTTACATATTACTTTCTTCTATATACTGACCACCTCTTACAGAAGAGAATTATACCAGTCTGCAGCAAATCTACAGTTCAAAACATACTTTTTCTCCCATAAAGAAAGTGCATATAGTTAAGAAAAAAATCAAAGGCAGCACATCCCTATCATTTGTGGTTATGTAACTTCCAAAAATAAAGAACAAGCAGACAACAATAGACTGCAAAAGTCAGTTTGTGGACTGCTTAAAAAAAAAATTACAGTTTCTGTAATAATGTGAATTATACCCCCTCCTTTTCATCGAAGTGCTGTTTCTTTTTCCCACTGGAATCTTTAAAATAAAATCACTGAGACAGAAAGTCTTTTGTGGCTCTTTGTCTATGAATATAATTCTGTATATCTTTTGGCATGCAATGATAAGCCTTTGCATGCTTCCCTCAAATCCTCACTTTTACATGCTATTTGCAGTTCTTGTAAATATTATATTATTCCTTGCTCATATTAGCAGGCACAGGTAAAAATACCCTTCTAATTATTACACTTCAAGAACTGAAATCTCTGATGCTTTACACATCTCACACACTTACATGTTCTGGTGTTAGGTTTTGGTGACAGAACGGACTGGGGTCTTGCTGTTGAACCAAGATTTTTGATTTACTTCATACTGACTGTGGATGCTGCAGAAAGAGCAGTGGATGGACATGAACACCAGACACATCACTCACATCCTCAGAAGATGCTGTGCCTTTACCTTCCTAAGTCAGCAGGCATTCTAGACTCAGACAGACAGACTTGAACAAAATTCAGTCAACCACAGGTTTTTCAAAGAGCTTGACCAATTAAGGAGCAGTGACCTCTCCTACTAACACAAAGGGCACTGTGAATAATCCATGAAGAGAATAATCCATGAGGAACATTCTGGACTAGCCAGACTGGAAAGTCACAGGTTAGTTCCACTAAACTGCCATGCAAATCCACAGGTTTCCTACCATTCCTGCAGTTAGGATTTGTGTTTTAGGCTTTTAACTCTGAAAGGTTCTTCAACAATGCTTGAGAAAGATAACTATCCATATGGCAAATGAAATCCACTTAGGTTTCAGGATAAAAGCTGGAAGTCAGCTACATTTCATTGTTGTAATGGTAAAGGAGCATCATGGCTAGAGCAGCACCACAGATATAATGGACATCAGTTTGGTTAAAACAGTACAGAAATGCACTGAAATTCTCCTCTTTACCAAAGTACTTTGGTAAGTGTCCTGCTTTGTGACTGCACTGCATCATTTACACCTCTTCTTTCATGGGAGCAAAGGTAATCAGCTTGTGGATTGCTAAGTACTTAATCCTCTTCTTGAATAATGATATATATATATATATATTATATATTACTNTACCATTAAGAAGGTGACACATGACAATATAAATTCTCTTTTTGCCAAATGATGGTCCTCACACAGATTATATGAATTCTGTAAAGCAAGAGTGATTCACAGTGGTAAAGAACTGGCCCCATATTTTGAAAGTGTGATGGTTATCCAGATTTTCTATAATTGGTCTATGTGGCACAGAATACAGTTAGGCTCACTCTTTATGTTAGCTGTCAAACACTTTAAATCTTGTGGCTGACATACTATTTTTTTGAGTTTTCTTGCTGGTAATAAAAGAGAAAACTGGACTAAGGTCTAGTTTCCATAAAGGAAAATATATATGAATAATATGAGCAATGCATAAAATCACATGGTCCATAAAGAACAATCCTTTTTTTTTTTTTTNATTCTTTTTTTTTTTTTTTTTTTTTTTTTTTTGTCTTTAATGGTATACAGAATTTTATGGATATTCAGACTTTTTTTTTAAGTGACCTGATATTGATTGGTTATTGATCAAGAGACAGAACTAGTCTGAAGTAGTCTGAAAGCTGTTTTATTTATATTGTATGGAAGAAAACTCATCTAAGAAAATGGGGTATATATAATTTTATCATTTCTTCTGCAAACAGGTTGTTTAACCAGTTGTTTACATGTGCCATTTTGAGTGTCAAGTCATAAAGGGAGAAGAAAACAACTATCACAACTTTCTGGAGTTACACACCACAAAGAAATGTGTCCTTGGACAGGGAATTACAGTAGTTTTGTTGATTCTAGGAGCCTGATCTACTTAAATAAGTACTATTGGTGAGTAAATGTCTGACAAGGCTATCAAAACAAAGGCAGAGCTAACATTAACATTTACAGTAGTGTCACGATGTTGAGTCTAGCTGTCAGATGGTAGTCTTGGCTAAGATAGATACTTAAAACTTGTCTCCAGCCTCTCTTTGGGGGAGCGAAATAATCTACTTGTGAGCCCAGAACAGCCTATCCCATACAACAATGTCGTACCTTGCATTTTATTTCAGCAATCGAGAGAAAGCTAACTACACTTTTGTTATAAACCAGTTCCACTGTCAGCTCTGAAATATTTGTTTTCAGCACAAATCCTCCCTTTCAGAAATCAAGTGTTCAGAAAATATTCACAGGAAAAAAAAAAAATAAAATCCAGATTTCAGAGTGTTATCATCTTCAATTTACAGAATTCCACTGAAAATTTGTATTTGATTCTCAGGAGCCACAGCTTTGACCCAGTCTTGTCCCTTTTTCCATAAAGATGGTTGATGGTTTTACTTCACAATGTTACTTACATACTGCAAGCTTACTTGTAAAGCAATTGTTGGGACATGGATATTATGAATAATGGTAACAGAATCAGGAAGAAAGACTCTCTTTCCTTTAAGAAATGCTATTTCGCACTTAGAACTAAATTCAGAGATTATTAGAGGAGGACTGCTCAATTCTGAGGTATTTTAAAAGCTAGAATTCAGGCCACAAATATATCATGTGTTCAGAGGTTTGTATTTGACCTGTTATATATGTAGATGAAACCTTTTAAACTTATTCAGATTGTCCAAAATTTAAGATTTTTTTCACAGGTAATTAATGGAATTCACATTCCGATTACTATGTTTATGAAATAAGCTAACAAACTGTTGTCTAACTGATGCAACATATTCTTTCCAGGTCTGCCAACAGACTGAACAGAATAAAGCTATAAATCTCATTGGTATATTAAATCTAAAACCTAATTATGATACACTGAACACTTCAGTTCTAAACCCAGAAAATCTTGCTCTTAATGTACAAAACTCAGACAGCACAGTGAAGTAGAACACAGAATGCAGAACAGTGTGGATCTTCTAAACAGGACTATTTCGATGTACAGGTGGGATGCTGACCAACAGCAACTTAACAAGAAAATAATTATTTTATAACATTTCATGAGAATTTTCCCATGCATCCTGAAAGTCTGTAAGATCTGAACAATTCTTTGTTAAGTACTTTTTCTTTTAAATCCATGAGAATGCTGCAGCAGATTTAGAATGGGAGATCGGTTATTTTCAAACACCTTATAAATTTCAATAAAGGATGGTACAATAAAAACAAAACAGAAATTCTGCTTGCAGCTTATGCCTCATTAGTTCCAGATTTAACATGGAGCTTATTAGTTAAGCTTTTGAAGGGTCTTGAAACGGGGAAGAAAGTTTAAAAAAAATCAAAATATAGAAGTTTCTTTGAAAAGAAGCATCATAATATAAGATGACCTTGCTCTAATATTCTGCTTTTCAAACATTAATAAAGTTAATATTAATAGCATTACTGGAAGAATAATTAATAGTATTGAGTAATTTTAATAATTCCTGTGTATCATATGAATCTTAGTGAAAGCCTTTGTAAGAGAAAAACTAGTCTAAAGAGAAATGTGTACATCCTTAGTGAATTACTAGAGCCTCAGCGAATTACTGTGGATATCCAGGCAACCATTCACCTGCTGCTATTAAATGAAAAAAGAACAGTTACCTTGGCAACTGCTGTATCTCATATTACAGTATTACTTCCAAGACAAAAAAAAAAAAAAAAAAAAAAAAAAAAGAAGAAGAAGAAGAAGAAAAGAAATTCTTCAGAAAATCTTCCAATTGGGTTGCTGAGGCCATGCGAGTTTTACATTTTCATTGGCAATGTCCTTAAAGACATCATGGCTGACTTACAAATGAAGCTATCCTGATTTTCAATTACATATAAAATAAATGCATTTTCATGATATTGAATGAAATGACATCTAGGTATATTCTCCATCTTTGTTAATATATGTAGGGAGGATTTTGTTTCCTCAGTATTAAAAATGTACAATTAAACTATGCATTACATACCAAAAATAATCCATAGAAAGAAGGGAAGGAGATTGGTGACTTAGGACACGTGCCTTTTGCACTCTGGAACGTCCCAAGGATTGCAGATGCTGTTGGCATTACTCGGATGTAAGCAGAAGAGTCACTTCCTTGGCCTGCCCCGTAGCGACAGGGTCTCCCAGTGCACTTTCCTGGCTGCAACCCAAGGTCTCACCAAGCTCTGCCCTTCCTGCAGCAAGTACTTTCCTGATGCATTCCAGGCCACGTACAGGGAACCTTGGCTAGCTCGTAGCTCTCCTACCCACTGCTCCTTTCTGCACTCACATCCCAGGTACCTACAGCAGCCAGATCACACCACAGCTTTCATGTTTCAGATCACATTAGAGCAGTCGAGCTCTTTTGCACAACAAACATTTGGAGACAGAGTAATAACACTCTCATCAGACTTACACTTACAGGCACGTATGTGAAAAGTTCAGCTTTCACAACCATAGGCACCGGTTTTGACAGAAGCCATTTTAGCACATGCACTTGAAATACAGAAATGAGTTGAAGTACTTGTGCTTCTAAAACGAGGGAAAAAAAAGGCCAATCTGAACTCAAATACCTTGGCTTTTTAATATTTTTTTCTGATGCATTTACAGACATTTTTCAATCACCACCTACATGCCCAAATGCGATGCTTGGAACATTATCCCAACTCCACAGTTAGCTCAAATCATTGAAGCTCCTTTCCCTGATTATAGCAGAGTAATGCCTCTCAAATTTAATTTACATGAGGAAAAACTATTTAATCAGATTCCTCTGCAGATTCTACAATAACACCATATTTTATGAAAAATGGATGGTTACTACATATTTTACGGTTTCTATAGAATTGTACAGAATGTACTACAGGATACTGACTGTCATCACTTACTGACTGCATCACACATACATATCACATAGGAGCTAGAACTGCTGAGATTTTAAGGAGTTTTACAAAACACATTTGTTTTATCACTAAATTACTTTTCCCAAAGAAGAACAAAATACTTTTTATGGAGTCTGACAGAAAATCAAGTAGCTGTGAAGCTCATTTTAAAACTAAAAAGGTCACAGTTATTACTACATATATATATA